>OY987265.1:20063680-20663680 GCA_963920665.1 Straminergon stramineum | reverse complement strand
ATTGTTTGGAATTGGTTGTCATTGAAGCTGAGCATTTCAAAAGGAGTACACAGTTCAAATTTATTTTTGAGCCGAGCCTATTGCTTGATGTTCTTGACATCTTCATCGAGTAGAGATTGCAAAGTTGGCGTGGTTAATTTTTTTTCTCAGGGTTAGTTAATCCTCGTTTACTGCACATTGACTACAGTATCACCTATCGATCAATGTGCAATATTGCATTCCTTTTTTTCTTTGTTCTGCTTGCAATTTCATAATTCTTGATTTGTTTTAGAACGTGATTAGGATGACTATGCAACTTTGGTTTCTCTATTCTACACTTCTACCTCCACTTTTATAATTATTGATTTGATTTAGAACGTGATCACGAGCGTGATTAGGAACATGATTATGAACTTGATCATGATCATGATCATGTTTGATTAAAATATTTGTCAACCATTTGTTGAACTAGTGAGTCTAGTCTGATCTGTGTTAGTTTGAGACCTTTGATCTGTAGTTTGAGATCTCTAATCCTAGCACTTGAATCTCATGCTTACTTTTGTGAATCTTAACAAACAGGATCTTCTATCGATGATGTGCAGTTTCAACTTAAACTAATTTTAGGCTTCCATTGTCGTTTCATTCTTATAGGGGGCCCTGGTAGCTGGAAACGGAGCTTAGCTTGACTGGAGAATTTTAACTCTACTTGTCAAGGTGTTTGAGAGATTGAAATTCTATTGATTGCTACTGTCAACGACTTGTGGGACAAGAATCTTATTAGGTAAGCAAGCCCATGTGGAACTTCAGTACTAGCTAAGGTAGTTTGCTCATAAACTGTGCATTTAAGGGCTGGTCGGCCTTTTCGATGGTTCTTAGATGCATGAAATTATTTTTCCTTATTTTTCACTTGAAGAAAATTGATGTAGAATCTAACCCAAGTGGTTTCATATTTTTCGGAGCATTTTTTAATTACTTACGAATTTCTAAAGAATTCTCCCATAGGTATCTATTTCTTCATCATAGGCCTTACAAAACCCACACATGCATAGTCTGAAAAAAGATATGGCTTCACTAAAAACAAGTACTACAGCATGTAGAAAGTAATAGACATGACCATATATAAGTTGACAGTGAAGGAACTTGAACAATTAGGAAATTGATCAGCTATGGACTTGAATCAATGAATCAGGTAGGAACTTGAACTTGAATCCTTACTCAATTATTGATGTCCAAAGTATGACCAACTGATTGGTTAAGTATGACTAAGTAATTTAGTTTTTTATTTAGTGTTTTTATTGATGGAAGTGTTGATTTGGTAACTCATCATTGGCATTGTTTTTTGATTTTTCAGAACATTTTGCATTTTCATTACTGCATTGTTTGATCTACAAAAGACATTGATTTTAAAGTTACTGCATCATTATCAAGTTTCAACATCAAGTTTCAAGAGGTTGCTACATTCAAGTGCTGAAGCCCACCTTAAGAACTTTTTTGTCCCATTCTTGTCCCTTTTCAAGAACTTTTTCTGAAGTGGTTGTTTTCTTCTTTTTCTCTAGAGCCTCTTGGTTGCATGAAAAATCTCACTGTAGGCCTTATGTTTTATAGTAGTTTTGAGTATGTCCTATGTAGATTTCTTATTCAAATCTATTTGTTTTAGGATCACTACAAGTAAAATTTGATCCCATCTGAATTATTTCTTCTACAATATGATCCATTCAATTTGCCATTTTGAAACCATTAATCCTTGGTCCTATAGGGATTGAAGTCCAGCCCATGGCTATAGAAATTGATATTGTTTAGGATACAAAAAAATATATCTTATTATTAGGAGGTTTTAAAAGAATTTTTATTAATTTCTTGTATTTATTTTCATGATGCAGATGTGGTGATACTATTGGTGTGTTGCTCTTTGGTGATCCTCTTCAAATTGGGCTATATTGGAACATACCAAATCTCATTCTTGTTTGGAAATAAGGTTTCCAAAGAGTTGAGGATGGATGGTGTTAAATTCCTAGAGTACAAGTGTCTCATAGGTTGCAATGGAGATGGTTGTTTGTTGTTTGACCCTTTAGATGAAAACCCCTTGCTTTGTGATTGTTGCTCTTGTCATAAAAGCTTTCACCATGCAATTTTTGATAGACCTCCAAGTAGTGGTGCTTGTGTAAAGAAACACAATGGTGGGGTTGATGGTTTCCAATTGTTTCATGCTGATGTGGCCAATGCCTGTAAATGTGGTGCATGTAGGTGCCACAGATCGTTACATCAGCCTCCACCATTAACCTCACCATCATGTTCACATCAAATTACACGGAATTCTATTGTAAGCACTACTCTTTCATCACATGGTGATATTATATTGATGGATGATGATGATGAATGTTTGAAAGAACCTATAACTAAGAAGCTGAGAGTAAATGATGATTCATCTAATGTCAATGGTACTCCACTTCCTTTTGCCAAGGTTAAATTGGAGTTTCCTATGAGTGACACTAATTGTGAAGTCATAGAAATGGGTGTTAGTAATAGCTTGGAGGTTGATATGATTGGCATACCTAAAATGCTACAAAAGAATTGGGAATTATTAGTGAAGAAATATCCTGAATGTGACTTTGGTAGCTTTGTTCCTTGCCTTTCCAAGGATGTAAAGAAGGGTTTGTCAACTTGGATAATTTGGTGTGATCCATGTCAAAAGGAAATGTGCATTAATCCAGGGAAGTCATTTAACTTGTCAAACTTTGAAATTCATCTCCAACCCAAATTATCTCTCAAACGTGGAGTCCCTAGTGATAAATCAAAGCATGAGATGGCTTTGCTGGAACAAAGGAGAGTGGCTGAGTCCAAGTTGAAAGCTACTACAACTATTGAACTCACTGAATTGAAGAGGAGATCTTGGATAGTGAAGCATGCTTCAGAAGGTAATTATATTATTCCCTTCAATTTTGGACAAAGTATTTTTCTTTTCCCATGTATAATTCTAATGACAGTTTCTGTGGTTATATCTTAGGGGCTCTAATGATTGATGACAATAATTGGAGGTGCACAATATGTGATTACAAGGGAAGGTTTGGGCAAGGGGATACAATTAGTGTTTACATGAAAGGAGCAGTACACATACAATCAATGAAAAACAAGGATGTAGATGGTGGGGGAGGTAACCAACTTACCATTGCTGCTTCTCTAGCAAAGGGGGTCAAATCATGAGTAGCTGAGTATCCTCCATCTTTTATCCCTAATCCTATTGATATTCCACATCATGTATTATTGAGTTACATTGAAAAAAACGTTTGCCATGGATTCTACAACAAGTCATTAGTCATAATGAATGAGGTGGTAGATTGTAGCTTATTACTAAATGATCTTCATATTGGAACATTGTGGTACCCTAACCCACACTATTCTCCATGTATTGAGAAAAATAATGAAACTCTTCACATTAAAGGGACATTTAGGCATGTTGATTGTTCTATCATGTTTTGTAAAATGTGTCCCTTGATCCCAAAACTAGATGACTTTAGAAAAAGAGCTTGGCATTCAAGTCATGCACTAGTTCCTAGAGGAGAACGATCCATGCAAAGGGGTACACATTTTGATTATCTTCAATATGAAGAATTGATCACCTCAGCTAGAGAGTGGGAGAAGAGAGCTCATGCATGTAGTGGCCAAGTTTTTAAGTTGAATTTGGCTTTGACTAGAGCAAAAATAGCTAATCAATATCTTCAATATAAATTGAAGACTACTTTGATTGAAGGCTCACTCCTTGAAATAGCAGAGCTTTTTAGGAAGGCTGTAGATTCTAGGGCCTTCCAAAAAAGGTCCACTTTGTATAATCTTTTATTTGACACAGCCTCTAATTTGCTATTTGTTCATAAATGTGGTGGAGATGGCCATGGAAAGAGGTACCATCCAAGCACTGTGAAATTATTTGAGGTAGTTCACAATTTTGGTGGGGCTTCCACACACAATTTTATTTCTTCCAATTTGTTAGGACCAGTTATAAACACTAGCCAAAAGATATATAAAAGTGAGGGATTTTTGTATTCAGTTGGTCTAAATGAAGAAACATTTATTCATTTGTCATCAATACTAACAAAGTGCAAAGCCAAACTTGGAATTTCAGGCCCTATTCCTTTTGAATGCTTTGAAGATGAAACCACTTGTGTTGCACTAGCAACTCTAAATAGGCGCAATGACTTCATAGATGGTTTTGTGGAACCAAAGCTTCTTCTAAAACTCCTCATAAGTGTTCATTTGATCCTAAACCTTCAGTTGCTAGTTTTGAGTCAATTACAGATGCTTTTTCAAGCTTGGAGGTTGGCAACATGTGTCGTGTATTAGTGGCAAATCCTTTGGTCAAAGGAATGCCTAGACTAATCTATGGAATATTAACCACATGCAATAAGTTTGATACCAGCCAGGTTCAGTTGCAATGGACACGTGTTGCAACTTTGCATAAGAAGCATCTTGAAGAGGTTGTTGGTTCTCTTAGAGGGCATGCAAGAGATGGTGATGCAAGGAGGAGAAAACTAATGTTGGAGAGTATTTACATGGGTACATTTGGACTGAATGAAGATGGCTTCTTGATGAAGTCAGAGGTTGTTGATGAACATCCATTAATCATGGTACAAGATTCAATACATGTAGGTAAGAAACTTTGAAATCCTTTGTTGAGTCCTTGAAGGACAATATTTTGGGGTCATTTTTTGGCTCACAAAAACCATTTGCAATTGGTCATGGAATTGTTTACTAGAGATGAGCATGGTTTGTTGGATGAAGATATAAATGTAAAGGACAAGCAAAATTATCTAGCTGTACAACGTATTTCATTTCCTCAAGTTAGAGCATGTTTAGAAAAATTACATGCAGGAGTAGTTGTAAAAGGGGTCTTTAGGAAGGAATGTGTATTGGGTACAATCATTCATTTAGAAGTATTGTGGGCATTTTTAGAGATTTTCTATGGACATGGAACAATGTATGAGAGGGTAATGCTTGCTTCATTTGTCTCTCATATGCTTTATTATGGAACAAAGTACATCCTTCATCAAAAGCATGGTCATACCATTGGAGGCAATTAGATGAGTAGAGAGACTCGCATTGATTGCCTCATATCTTGTCATTCTGCTATTAACTATGTTAGAATGATGAGAAATAATTACCCTCATTTGCCATGCCCATTAGATAATATTGGTTCAGATTGTTGTGAGGACTTTTTTTCCCTCCTTGGACAATAAGTGAAGAATAAACATACATTTTCTGTTGGAGAAGCTATTGAAAGATGTTCTTACATTGGTAGAACTGAGCAAGTTAAATATTCTAATGATAGAATATCATTTGCTCAATCCCGACGGGGGAAGAATATATGATGGTCATCAAATGCCTAAGTGGCAAGTTCTAACTTGTGTGATTATGCCTCAGTGACTGATGAGAATCTTAAGAAGGCTTGGTGTGAAGGCATTGTTATGGTGCAAAATAGGGTTGAGAGGGTTGCCATGAAGGAGGTACTTCAAACATTAGGGAAATGGACTGACCCTTGCCCCCATTCTTTTAGTCATGAATCATTAGCTGATTAGCTCATGATACACATGAAAATTATACAAAAAGAACTAACAATCATGTTGTTGATGATGGGCCTCTTAGAGAAACTATAGTAGTTTTACAATCAACATTGTTACATGCTGAGCAAAGTGATAATTTAGATAGTAGAATTTTGAGTGCAGGCTCAAAACACTCTTCTACAATTGAAGTACCAGGTAAAGGTCAAGTGTACAAGATGAGATTAATTTCTGAATTGAACATACACTCCCTTGAGAAGTTGCCTTTGGATAGGTTGAGGCATGTAAGATATAAAAGTACAAATCTAGATGCTTATGTGCATGATGATGATCAAGTGCATATTGGATTATTTGATGATGTTGGGCTTTTGTTTGATGAGGGTAATGGGAAGTTGCTATGGCACATGGGAAGGGTGCAGAAAATAGTCAAGGCTGTTGGAGAAAAGGAGCCCAAGTGGATTATGTTCAAAGTATTTCACTTTTTGATGAAAAAATCAGTATATTGCCAAAGTATTACAAGCACATTGCAGGATTGCAGCATACATATGGAGGTTATGAAGGAGCTGAATGCGACTTCATTGGTTTGGAAAGTATTGTATGCATTGTTACAATAGTCATTGATGTGAATAAAGACATTTATACATTGGCTGTAGAGGATCGTGATGCCTTGGATAAGTATGTGGATTGTGAGATGAAGCGTAGAGGCTCATGTAGTGGACTTAGAAGTAGAGAGAAGGAGTGCACTACATCTGTAATTGCCACAACTCCTTCCAAAAGAGGGAGACCTCGGAAGGCCCCTATAGTTTTAGCAAATACTAGTCTAATATCTTCTTTGAACACCCCCATAAGGCACTCTACAAGGTTAAAAAAATAGGTGTTTCATTCTTCATATATCTTATGAAGTTTTTTTTAATAAATATGCAACCCAACATTTTCTACAACTATTTTATTTAATTTGGTCTTCACCCAACTTTTTGGTTGTTTTAATTCCATATAAATTTTACAAAAGCCGTCTTCTAAGCCATTTTAATGCCGATGACCCCTGTATATAATATGGGAGTTGCGTACCCGAGCTTATAACTTTTGCAATATTTATTGGAATGACATGGAACAAGCTTCAAATGTGTGTATATGTACTGTGATGATTAAGGTTCTAAAGATTTCTTTGAAAATTCCAAATGTGGGCTCCCAAAATAGTTCTTTAGGGATTAAATTAAAAATGCTTTTGTAATTTTTTATTTCTTTAGAAATAATCAAATTAAAGTGATAATGGATCAAAATGATATATATAAGCATCCCTATTTTTCTGTATGTTTGTTGTTAACTAAGAAAGTGAAACTTCACAAGTTTAGTTTATGCTATATTTAAAAATTATTTGAAAATTTTCAATAACTCTAAAAGTTTTATGATACTTAGTCACACTTCTATGTGAGTAGGGAGAAATTACACTAAATAGTGAAATTAGGTTGCCCCACACTAGTTTCTCAACATTTGACAATTAATACTATAAAAATATTTATTGTAGTTGTACAAAAATACCTTACTTTTGAATTAGGGATTGTTGTAATTGGGAATCATGAACCTCCTTTTGTACAAATGAAAATATATGTAGAAGTATTTGTTGACCTTGATGGCTTGAAATGGAACTTTCTTGAGGTTAGGCAACCTAATTGTTAATGCCACCTAATTTCACTATTTAGTGTACAATTTAGGAATAGCTTTGTCTAGTTGTCAAACTGAAAGCATTCAAAAAATGCAAGTTCACCTTTAAAATTACCTTTAAAATTAGGTTTAATTTTGAAAGTGAGTTGGAACTAGTCAGCCAGCCTCTCCCTAAAATTTTGCTAGCCAACAGTTCTGATTCTCCTCTTCAAAATATTGCACAATTCCATGTTGGGTTATGAAAAATCTTTGTATTTTTACAAAGTTTGTCCAATTTTTGTGCTTGAGAGTCTTCCCTGTAAGACAGTTCCTTCTCTGGGAAACAGGAAAATCACTTCCGATTCCTACAAAGCAAGGAAGTTCGTTCCAATAAGGTACCCGAATGCAACAGGGAGTGCACAGGCGAGCTGTCCACCTGCGCTAAATCCTCCAACTGATCACATTGAAGAGGCGAAAGTCCAAAAGGATCTGTCGTCGAAATGGAACCTCCCTCGCCTGCTAAAAGTGGACTCCAAAATTGAGAAACTGGTTTCCAATCACGCGCCGCGCTGCGAACATGAATGAACAGTACTTCACGACAATGTCAGACTTGGATTCTTGGAAAGTCCTCCGCCAGTGACCGCCATTTCTCAAGAAAGTCCGGGGAATATAAGAATTTTTGCAGTTGCAGAACTCTCCAGCTGTACTATAAAGCCTCCACTCCTGATAGATCGTTTTCATCCCACTTCCCAGTCTATCCCAGAACTTCCTACAATCCTGCCCAGACTCCAGAGTTCTTTTTGAATCTGGACTGTCTCGATCAAGAACAGCAGCATCTGCACAGAAGACTCTTGAAGATTGACTCGAATTCGATCTCCAGGGATGTCATATCGGCACTGAGCACCATTGGCATCGGGAAAGTGACGGAGTGTGATCGAGGAGTTGTCAAGGATATCGGCATCATGGCGAGAACAGGGACTGTTGTGTCTATCAGCTTGCTGGTGGTGGTGCTGGTGGCGTCGCGGTGGACAGCAACCGAAGCGAGGTCGGTGCCTGGTGATTACGACACTCAGAGTTACGCTCCCACGCATGGTGGTTATCAAGACTTTCCAGTTCAACCGGACGTCGATCAGACCTCTCTGTTCGATACCCAGTCCAACATGCCCAGCTTCGCCACTCAAGACACGAGTTACAACTACGACGAATCTCTCGCTGCCACCACGGACGACGAGGTGCCTGAAGGCACTTTCGTGGACTCCCCTGAGACTGTGCAAGACATCGCCACGAGCTTCGCGGATGATTCGGCGTACACACCGAACCAAGAGGTGCACACGGCAGCTGAATACGGAAATGATGAAGTTTTCTTCGACACGTCGAACGCTGATACCGTGTACCAGGCGAATGACGAGTAAGTGAAACTTCAGCTTTCTCTAAGTCTATGGCGAATATTAAGACCTCGGGATGAATTCTTCATACGCCTTCCTTTTGTGGACTTTTTGTCTGAATGGTCATTTATGGTTTTATATAAGAAATGCAGAGTAGCTTAAGTGGTGATCAGGATTAGTCTCAACGACTATGAGGTGTAATTATACTCGTGGACAGGCGATGAACAGTGTGCTCTGTCCCTGGCGTCTGTAGCTGTTCCTCATTGCCATTGCCACTGTGCTTCGATTGTGCAGTGGGTTGAGCCTGTCCGCAACAGACGTGATGAACGCCACCAGTGCCGACGACATGCTGGCGTCGCTCGCGAAGGCCATGGGCGGCTGCGGCACAGGAAACCCCATCGACGACTGCTGGCGCTGCGACCCCAACTGGAAAAGCCATCGCCAAGCGCTAGCCTCCTGCGCCATCGGATTCGGACGAAATGCCATCGGCGGAAAGAACGGACCCATCTATACCGTCACCAACAACGGGGACGACCTCACCAACCCCCAGCCAGGAACTCTGCGCTATGGCGTCACGCGCAACGGACCGCTCTGGATCATCTTCGCCAACAGCATGAACATCCAATTGAAGGGCGAACTCTGGGTGACCGCGTTCAAGACACTTGACGGGCGGGGCGCCCAAGTGCACATCACGGGCGGCTCGCAAATCACCATTCAGAATACCAACAACGTCATCGTACACGGGCTGTACATACACGACATCAAGCCATCGGGACCGAGCACCATCCGGGCGTCCCCTACGCAGCTGATAAAGCGCTCCGTGTCGGACGGCGACGGCTTGCACATTTGGGGCTCGCACGACGTGTGGGTGGACCATTGCTATCTGGCCAGGGCCACCGACGGACTGTTGGACGTGACCCGCGGGTCGACGATGGTGACTGTTTCGAACAACTTCTACGAGCAGCACGACAAGACGATGTTGTTCGGCGAAGCCCCCAGCGACACCCTGGCCCGGAACATGAAGGTGACGGTGGCGTTCAACAAGTTCGGGCCGGGCTTGGTCCAGCGCTTGCCGCGGTGCCGCTTCGGCGTGTTCCACGTGCTGAACAACGACTACTCTTCGGGGTGGGGCATTTACGCGATCGGTGGCAGCGAGGACCCGACCATTCTTTCTGAGGGCAACTACTTCAGTCCGAGTGGCAACAAAGAAGTGACGAAGCGCATCAACGACAACGGTCCGATGTTCGGTGGTTGGCAGAATTGGAACTGGGCTTCGAGCGGCGACGTTTTCACTAAGGGCGCTTACTTCGTCGGGTCCGGCGCGAAGGCGACTTCTGCGAGTGTTTATGCGAAGGCGTTTAGTATGTCTTCTCTACCTGGCAATATGGTTCCCGCCCTTACCAGGGCCGCTGGTCCCCTGAAATTGTAGACTTACACTGGTGTTGATTGCACAATGATCAGGAGATCATTGTGACCTTCGAAATGGGACACCCAGACCGAGGCTTTGTTTGCAGCAGCCCGGATAATGTCGTCCCTGGTGTAGAATTAGAAGAGATGCAACCTCCTCAGTCAGGCTTGCGGATTGTTTCATTTTCCTGCAGTTTGTTTCATGAGAGATGAGTTGGAACGTAGGCAAATGTCGTCTGTAGTTTAGTGTAGAGTTCGTGCAACCGCTGCTAGAGAGCGGGTGACTGAAGCCAGTTGCTTGCGGGCAGACGAGTTGGAACTGAGAACGAGAGTTGCTGAAGAGGATGATGCAATTCTGAGAATGGACCGCTGGTCGGGAGGTTGGAGCTGGACTGTGAAGAGTTGGTTGAACAAAATGATCGACCTCAACGAAGCCCTCTCTCGAACTATGTCAACGAGTCTGTTTGCTGCGAGGGGCGGGTATCTAGAGTCGTGATGCCCGAATGTCGCAAAGTGATTGTTCGCATTGGAAGTGGATGTGAACATTGTAAGGTCTTTCGAGTGGCCATGGCCACCTTAATAATACCAAATTTGCGGTAATTGTTTGACATTTGTTATACGATTGTTGAAGGCATAAGAACAATCGGATTTGCTGCTCTTGTTCACGCTGAATCTTGGATTTTGGGTTGCGTTTCATCGGTCTTTAGCCCTGTTCCGGCAGTTGCGAATACCTTTAATGTAGATCTACAAGCGTTCTGGATCGTGTTCTTCAAACTGAAGCTTGGGATCATGGTATTTGGGAACTTTGTGTTTTTCGGTGCTGGTAAGTTTTTTCATTTGGAGATCTTTTAGAATGTTGTGGAATTACAGGAGCAGAAAGAGTTGGCGGAGATGCTTCTTAATAACTAATGACAACGAAATCAACAGTATTGTTTCGATGATGATGACGATTATATCCTGGCGTTTGATCACTTGTTGCGAATTGAGAAGTAAATGGACTTGTGGACAAGTCAGGTCTTGAAGATGAGTGAATGAAGGTTCAATGCGTTTCGACAGCAGTTATTACTAAAGCCCTTCGTCGGCTTGTCACCGTCGGGATTGTGTGCTATACGTCTACTTTCATCATAAAATTAATGGCTTCGTGACTGCAAATGCTGTGCGCAATTTTGTGATACATTTCCAATTCTTCTGTTCACTGGAAGCCAATTTCGAAGGGAAATTGCTTGCAGGTTGTAATGTGTCTTTTTTAATTTGAAGGGGGACTTTCGCCCCCTCTTCCCAGCCTTTCAAGGCTTTCAAAAGGTTGTAATGTTCTCCTTGTAGCTCAAGGTTTACTTTTTGAATTGATCTGTCAACCTGTAAGCCTCTGGATTGACGACAGTGCCAATGCAAATAACACGACTGTCACACGGATTCCAAGGCCACTCTTCATAGTGCACGTAGCATTTCAGTGATGTGAATCTGAGTTTTAATATTTACCCTGGAGATGAATCGATCCCAGTCGAGAGGTTCTCATTCCTCACTCATCTCATGTTCAAATTCCAATTTGGGCGAAACGCAGTGCGGCTTGCTGAGTTTTCCTTTGTGTCTCCATGTCATAATTTGTGCATAGCAATGTGAATGCACATTATAGTACCACTCAAGTGACTCAACGAGAAAGTTTTAAATGGAATGCATTGATTGGACTTGTTCGATGCGGTCATCGAAAGTGGTAGCAGGGAGCCAGGGACTCTAGGACTCTGGTAGACATCATGGAACGACTTTCGGAATACCCCAAGGTGGTGGGGTCGGGCGGAGCCGTTCTGCCTAAACTTGAGGAAATCCGCTGTTTTTACCCCAAGTGCGCACAATTTGGTTAAAAGGTTTCATCCCCCCTCATTTAGCGGATTTCAGAAGTTAGCACGGATTTTAGAACACTACTGCGAATTTAGAAGTTTGGCAATAGCAATTGCTAAATCTGTATCTCAAGCTCTGACAGAACCAGGTTACTAATTACCAGGTGGTCTATTTTCTATAAACTAACGAATCATAGAATATTCAATAGTTTCATTTGTATGCAAGAAATTTCCGTTCGTCCTGGCTTGCAATTGGTTGCGCTCTCCATTTGCAATGGTTTCTTTCTTTCTTTGTTTTTTTTACTTTGACTAGTGAATGAATTCTTCCTTTCATTTGCACCATAAAATAAAAAATAGAAAAGTTCCGATCGGATGTTCCCAACTTCATAATCAAAATCAGTTGACGACAGATCGTCCGAAAGGAAACTCAATCATAAGCCAGAGGAGGAATTCGGCAGCAGAAGAAGAATCTACAAGATCTCTACATTATAATTTGCTTAGTGGTAGTCACCCAGCTCAACTGAAAGCCCACCTAAAGGGTACTAGTCTAATTCAGTGCTCAGACTGTCTGGCACAATAGCAAGTGAAACGTTCACACTAGAATCTAGGAACGTGAATTTCATTGGGCTTCCCAAGACAGACAACTTAATTTTGCATGTTAGAAGTAAGGGATGTCTCTACACTCTCAAATTGTGTCATCATTTAAAAGACTGACTGAATATTTCGGAATGAATTCCGGCAACTGAAGGAGCCTTGATTCTCACCTGTAACGATGATTTCGATCACCATGAGGAGCAAGTCGGGATTCATGTAACATTCAGATCCAGTCATTCCGGTCAAAGATGTCGATCTTTCTTCCTCAACTGAAGGACATCTCTCCTCTGCAACTCTGCAACTCTGCAAGTTAGCAGGATTGATGCCCTTCAGAACTTGCCACAGCCAATTGACGAGTGCTCGTGTGCAGGAACATCACATGAATCGTATCTGACTATCAGTGAGGTACATGACAAGCATCCCGGCGACATTGGATACCCCTTAAATTCGGACCACAGCTCTGGACTAGAACAGGGGAGAACGAAAAGTGTTGGCGAGTTCAGGGACTTAAGAAGTAGCTCTCAGGCCAACTCTTATGTAATGAAGTCTAGTGCAAGTGGGACCCTCCGGACAAGTCTGTTTATGGGTTGAATTTTTCGGTGCACTGATGTCTCTCTTAAGTTACGGCGTTTGCGCAGCGAAAAGAAAGTCAATCCAAAGCTTGCTCGTCGTCCAAAGCCCGAAAGACTCTGCTAAAATGGCCATAAGTTTCTTTTTTCTTTCTTTTTGGACACTCATGAAACGGAATTTCATTGCAGAGACAAAATTACAACGCGTGCCAGCCACAAGTGGCCTGGCTTGAGAAAACAAAGAAAAAAGAAAAATGGCCATAAGTTTCGATAAGAGGAAACAGTACATAGAACAAAAGGACAGAGTCCTTGACGAAATTTTTACTTTTTGCAATTTCAAGAGAACTAAACTCAACACAACCAAACCACAGGACGGCCAAACGTGTTTACTATTTGACTGCACCTAGGAAATGCCATTACCGATTCGGTTACAAGTAATGAGCATAATTAGCGCCAATGGCAGGGACAAGGATCGTCTTTGCGGCGCACCATAACTTGCGGATCATGAAAGTCATTTTCCCCACAATTTTGCAACTGTCTCGTTACTTGCACTTGCGAGAGTCCCAGGCTTAGAATCCAATTTTTCGGTGCAAGCTTTACTTTCAAGAACTGTGACGTAAGTTCTAAGTCAACGCTATGCAACGGAGTCGGTGGGTTCAGTTGGTGCCTGCCGGAGACTACAATTCGCAGGCCGTATGGACGCATCTTCATGGAGTCGTGTCTCCACCGAATCAAGTGAATGGGGGGAGAGGCCCGGGGGGATTGATGACTCCCTCGCTCGTCCCCCCCCAAGTCAATCCAGGGGTGCATGTAAAAAAAAGACCCCCTATTTTGTGCTTCATTAATTTATTTTCTGCATCACTCCTAGCTAATTTGGGACCACTGATTGCAAATATGAATTCAAAATTTGCAAATTTTAGCATGCGTGAAAAATAAAAAATTTCACGGTTTTCCCTTGGGGACAAGCAAGGGTTCAATCCACCCCAGCCGGGGAGATGGGTCGAGCTTATAGTTGTAAGGTAGCCGACCCATTCTCGACCCCCCCTCCATTTTCACAATATAGGTTGATGTTTTTTCAATCGATTATGGTTTACATTTATGCTCGCAACTGACACATACTAGTTGAAGCAACATAAATGTTCAAGAAGTTCTCGGAGTTAGATCACACATGAGCATGCAGTGGCACCTGGCGCATCCCAAGACCGGAATTCTCAATTGAGATGCCTGGCTTCTCCCTCCAAGATGTTGTTTTCGTTTTGGTTCTGTCATGACTCTTAGTTTTTGCCTTGCTTTTTAAGTCTTTGATCATTAACTCTAAAGAAAAAAAAAAAAAAATCTCCTAGAGGCTTGTCCTCCTGGTTCGATGTACTGTTTCCCGCATCAATGGAAATTGTCAGTTTGTTTCAAAAAATAAATAAATAGATGTTCAAGAAGTGTACATTGAAAGCCTAGAATGATCACATTATGTACATAGAATACCACAATTATCACTCTCATCAATTTTGTAACAAGCCTATGATTGGAAATAAAATGACCTACATGATAAGAATAGGTTTTACAGAATCTTCACCAAAAAAAATTCACAGTAATTTCATTTTTGACGAAAAAAACATAATTTTTTTTCAAATTCTTCTAAAATCTAGTTCACTGCATGAGGAAATTTCCCTCTCCAAACCCACCCTGCACCTACGCTGAATTCCTTGAGTGGTTGAAAATGGCTCGTCAAATGGCTCGTCATACAACTATAAGCTCGACCGGGGAGATGCAGGAAGAACTTCCTAAACTTCTGTTTTGCGGTTCCTGATGATTTTTTATTTTATTTTATATTTTTATTTATTTTATTTTATTTTATTTTATTTTTTAACAACTGGGGAGACCCCATTGCATTAAAACGGAACGAGAAACAAGACAGCCAAGGTTTCTGATGATTGAATCCTCTAGAAATAGTATAATTAAATTTTATGTCAGTGCTAACTCCGTGGAAGTAGCTATATTAAAGTGGAGTGATTCGGTAGTTCTCAATTTGCCCCCAGAAACTCACCAGAAAGCTAGACTCATTGGGATTACAATTAAATTCACACGAATCCCATGGTCTCAAAGAAAAGATAAATAATGGAAAAAATGGAAAAGTCAGAAATATTCCAAACGAGAATGGCTCTAGTTATTCCTTTTTTCTGATACCATTCACCTGTTCAGATCATGCCTACTTTAGGCAAGCGAAGTCCTATTAATTTTCTAACATTTGAGATCAAATATGGAATTAACTGTAGAATGTAGGAAGAGTCGATTCACACTTGACACTTCTCAGAACCAAGGTACGCGTACCCACATAATTATCATATTCATGAAAATGCATCATTTAGAGTGCCAAAATTGTAATGCCTCCTTGTTCATGAGTATGTGGGCATCACTTGGTCTTGGTCATTTGCATTCGTAACTGATGGGAGCCCAAAAATCACTTTTGTGTGTAAGCTAATTTGATGCATTTTAGACACAAATCACACAATTCAGAGCATCAATATATATTAATTCATAAAGGACAATTTAGGTCATGAATGGGCAATTTAAAGTATTTCATATAGAAGATTATGTGGGCTAGGGACAACTATGTGTTCAGTGGAATTTAATTAGGTAGTTACAATTGTTGATTCTTTCCATTCAAGCTCTCACTTTTGGCTTGCAAGCGCTTGTAGCAACACCTTAGCCTACTAACAAAACAATTGAGTTCACCAAATTTCTTGAGACCACCAAGGCATGCTCTCTTGCAAGCCTAGTGAAATTTGGCATATTAATTGAAGGCTTTTTCCTAGTCACTAAATAGAAAAACATGTGTCAAATTTGGCACAAATATCAAAATTTACCCTATTTATACTTGCACATCTATTATAAGAATCATTTGAGATAACTTCACCTAATTTTTCTATCATTTCAAAAAAGTTTTGGGAGGCCCTAATAAAATGAAGGTCTACCCACTAAGAGTATCACCACCCATCTTGCAAAATGTGGGGCCATCCAATATGCAAGCCAAACCACCCAACCCATAGCATGCTATAAGTTCCCAAATTTGGACCGCTTTGCAAGGTCCATCCAATGGGCTATACCACTAAAGGTTCATGCTTTGGAGGAAAGTGCCAGTGCTCTTGTTTCATGTGGTTTGCAAGCTAGTTTGCAAGCCATGCTTTGCCTTGCAAAACACCCCCATTTTGCAAGCCGCCCAAGGCTTTTGGCCTGGCCTCTTAACAAGTTCATCCATTTTGCAAGATGTGTGGGGCACTTTTGCAAGCCACCTTGGGGCCTTAGACAAGTCATCCATTTTGCAAGACGGGTGGGGATGCTCTAAGTACATTAATAATATTATGTACTTTGTAAAGAATACATATAATCACTCTTAATGAAGTCATTATAGATAATAAGCAAAATTTTGAGAAAACTTTGAACTTTTCAAAAGTTAATGTGGAAAATCAAGTTACCTTCCACCGAGTCCAAAAGATCGATTGTGATTTGAAGTCTCCATTGAATAGTTCTGGACACAATTCAGCAAGGGACAGGAAAATGAAACTTTCTCCTAGCTTTAGCGAATATGTAGTTTTATATCACGAAAAAAAAAAACTGACACCAATCAATCCTTGATCTGAAAGAGTCATCCTACGATACGACAGCAGGGATCAGAAATTTGGGGGGGGGGCACTCTAATGAGATGCACTAGCAGAAAGCACAAGTAACTTAAGGCGCGGTAAAAGCACCGGAAGTGCAAATGGAATCCGAGAAGGAAACTGGCAAATTGGAAATCAAGTTCCGCGCCTATTTGCACACTCGATTGAACAGTAATCCACACAAACTTCGGAGTCATTCCACGCAGCCAGCAGCCACCGCCTGGAAAAGCAAGTCCTGTGGCACTGCACACGTTCGTTAACTCACGGAAACCGGAATGCAAAGTAATGCAGATGATTCACTGCCCTGCTCTTTATAAGACCCCTACTGAAGCATCGATTCACTCATCGGTCCCTCTGTCTCTCACTTCCAGAGTCACAGTCCAGCACGGCAATCCGAGGCCGGTTGACATTGGGGCATTGATGTGTGATCTCAGCTCCCATACAGACAGTGCAGCAGAGCAATTCTGAGATTGTTCAATTCTCAGAATTTCAGATTATTTTCTGCCGTGTTGATGGTAACAGAGATTGGAGGGATCATGCAGCTGTCAAGCAGCATCTAGGAGGACTTGCTCGCACTTCTCGACACAGGTATGCTCAGCTCTTCAGAGTCAGTGCACTTTGATTCATGTGTCATAGTATCGTTTCACGCTTTTCTATCTAATAATTAGCGACGTGTCATCATTCCAACTCCAGAAGTAGTTTAGCATTCTCAATTGGTCCCTCGCTCTAATTGAAGTCGAAGGAAAGATCGATCAGATTAATTCAATCACAATTAGAATCTAGAAAAGTTCACTCAAGTTCTTTCTTCTGAGCTCCTTTGAGAAGTGGAAGTGCACATGTGGCATTGCCGTTCCCAGAGGAAATCAATGGCCATTGAAGATTAGACCTAGAATTCAATCACTAGGTGACTGAGCAATAATGTTGGGTACGTCGCTTCTCAGGTGCGGACACATTGACGTCGGCATTGAACAAGCCAAGTCCAGGCTCGAAGCAAACGATGGCTTTCGCAATGAGGGCTGGAGCACTCGTGCCCGTCTATTTGCTGATGCTGGTGCTGGCGGCGTCCCTATGGACCCCCCTCGACGCAAGGACCATGCCTGGCGACGACGAAACGCAGCAGTTCCAAGCTCCCAAGCACGGCGGCTTCCGAGCCTTGAACCCCGACCAGCCCTCCGCCTTCGACCCCCAATCCGACATGCCCAGCTTCGCGGGCCAGGACAACCCGTGGGACGCCGAGTCCTTCACTTACCAAGACCTGGTCCCCTCGCAGCCCACCTCTCAGGGCACTTACAACTACGACTACGACGGCAACACTTTCGCTTCCACGGAGACCGCGCTTCCCGTCGATACCTTCGTGGACTCCCCCGAGACGGTCGCCAGCTTCGCCGATGACACGGCGTACACACCGAATCCAGTGGTGCATACGCAGGCTGAGTACGAGAACGATCAGGTTTTCTTCGACACCTCCGATGCCGCCACCGTCTACCAGGCTAATGACGAGTAAGCATCTCCATTCCCACGGCCCATCGAATTGTCTTCTGAACAAATTCAATTCATTAAATGCTTTCTGCTTCAAAAATGTTTTATAGATTCCGTCTCTGAGTGTGCGACTTGCTGCTCATGTGTTGAAATGTGATCAGCCTAGACGATTCATGTTCTAGTCTCACTGAGGGAGTCATATTTCAGATTCTGTACAGTGAAATTACTCTGTTTTCTGACGATGAATGGACTACGGCCCTGGCGTTCACATAGCTAGTTGCTAATTGTCCTTGCCATTGTGCTTCGAATGTACAGTGGATTGAATCTGTCCACGACGGACGTGATGAACGCCACCAGTGCCGATGACATGCTGGCGTCGCTCGCCAAAGCCATGGGCGGTTGCGGCACAGGAAACCCCATCGACGACTGCTGGCGCTGCGACCCCAACTGGAAAAGCCATCGCCAAGCGCTAGCCTCCTGCGCCATCGGATTCGGAAGAAATGCCATCGGCGGAAAGAACGGACCCATCTATACCGTCACCAACAACGGGGACGACCTCACCAACCCCCAGCCAGGAACTCTGCGCTATGGCATCACGCGCAACGGACCGCTCTGGATCATCTTCGCCAACAGCATGAACATCCAATTGAAGGGCGAACTCTGGGTGACCGCGTTCAAGACACTTGACGGGCGGGGCGCCCAAGTGCACATCACGGGCGGCTCGCAAATCACCATACAGAATACCAACAACGTCATCGTACACGGGCTGTACATACACGACATCAAACCATCGGGACCGAGCACCATCCGGGCGTCCCCTACGCAGCTGATAAAGCGCTCCGTGTCGGACGGCGACGGCTTGCACATTTGGGGCTCGCACGACGTGTGGGTGGACCATTGCTATCTGGCCAGGGCCACCGACGGACTGTTGGACGTGACCCGCGGGTCGACGATGGTGACTGTTTCGAACAACTTCTACGAGCAGCACGACAAGACGATGTTGTTCGGCGAAGCCCCGAGCGACACCCTGGACCGCAACATGAAGGTGACGGTGGCGTTCAACAAGTTCGGGCCGGGCTTGGTCCAGCGCTTGCCGCGGTGCCGCTTCGGCGTGTTCCACGTGCTGAACAACGACTACTCTTCGGGGTGGGGCATTTACGCGATCGGTGGCAGCGAGGACCCGACCATTCTTTCTGAGGGCAACTACTTCAGTCCGAGTGGCAACAAAGAAGTGACGAAGCGCATCAACGACAACGGTCCGATGTTCGGTGGTTGGCAGAATTGGAACTGGGCTTCGAGCGGCGACGTTTTCACTAAGGGCGCTTACTTCGTCGGGTCCGGCGCGAAGGCGACTTCTGCGAGTGTTTATGCGAAGGCGTTTAGCATGTCTTCTCTACCTGGCAATATGGTTCCCGCCCTCACCAGGGCCGCGGGTCCTCTGTCGCTGTAGAAGAAAATTGGACGGTGGATTCCTGGAGTCATGAAGCGTCTAGCGGAAATACCCATTATATCCGGGGGAAATGGACTCACAGTCTGAGGCTACGCTCGGGGCATCCCGGATGTATACGTCCAGCAAAGAGAGTATGAGCAACCTCCTCAGTCAAGTCTGAGAATGCTTTTTAAATTTCTGCAGCTCTGATTGAGTGAAGAGTTGTGCACCTTTTAGTTGTAGATTAGTTGTTTTGCCTATGTGCAAACGCGGCCAGAGTGCAGTTGACTGAAACTAGTGTGTTGCTTCTGGTGAGACGAGTTGGTTTAGTGGAGAGTTCCGATGTAGAGATACGATGGGGTTGCTGAAACGAAGAATGATGCAATTCTGAGAATCGACCGCTGCTGGGGAGGTCAAGTGGAGCTGGAGAGTGAAGAGTTGGTTGGACGAAGTCATCGACCTCACTGAAGCCCCCTCCCCAATTATGCAGACTGAGTTGGTTTAGTGGACAAATCATAATGTCACAAGTGCTTGTGAGTTGTGGGATTGCCGTCGAGGTGTATGCCGGTGTCGCACTGGATGTGGTTTCTGACATTGCACGGTTTTCATCTGGCGATGGTCAATTTTAATAACATTTGAAGTTCCTGTAAAGGACTGTAGTGATTTTCGGATGCTTTGTGCCTGAAATTTTCATGTTGCTGTCCCTCTGGTCCGATGTATTCAATCTGAAATACAACTCTTTTTTTTGCTTTGTGTTTAGAGTACAATCACTTTATGAGGTTCGTTCCTTTATTTAAAAGTCGTCGTTACTTGTGACATGGAAATAATATTTGGATTTCTTTTCTTCATGCTTATGCTTGGGAGTTTTGTGTGTGAATGTTTGCCGGTTGTGTATTTTATCCCTGTCTGCTTGTCCCCTTCGGAGAGTATGAAAGGCCAGGAGAGTTAATCCAAATTTGAAAGTTGCATGTTCACCACATTATTGATCAACTGCCATCCTAGATATCTTTCTCTGAATCTATACCTCTACAATTTGAATTGATTAGAAATTTTCGTCTCTTGAAGTTCAATAGTCTAAAATTACAAAAATTCATTTTGAGCCTAAATCACTCCAAAATTCATAGAAAATGTAGTCAAAGTCACTTGTGTCATCAAGCTATGTACTTGGATTTGCATCAAGAATGTACATCTAGAAATTAATTTTGCACACCTGAAGAAGTTTAAAGTCAAACTAGAACAATTGAACAAAACCTCGAAAACCACAATTTGGTTTTAAAGATTTATAGGGGTCAAAAAATAGTATATAATCAATAAAATAATACTATTCATGAAGGGTGGGTGGGTGAGTCCTACCATTACTACATAACACCTAAGAGGCTAAGAGAGCTTGGTAGGATGAAACATTTAAATTTAGAGCATTTCAGGCAAAATATTTTATGGCTTCAGAAGATTCTAGAAATTATGTTTCATTTTTGCAAGTTTTCTTCCCATCTCTATATCAATAGAATAATGGAACCTTGTATGAATATCATGAAGCATTGAACAACAAAGCTAACCACATCATTGAAGGCTAAACAAAATTGTGGTTTTTTTTGGCATATTTGGAATGAACTTCATTAAATTCATACAATTCTTACAATTGACTTTTGCAATTGTTCCTTGTTCACCTAGTGAGGGTTGGTCCTCTTAGGGGCAATGTCATGTCATGCTGTGATTTGTATTACCAATTCTAATTAGAGCTTTAGTAAAATTGATGGTATAGGTCATACTACACGATGTGCAACGAAGAGGGACTTGTTGAAGGCCATCAGGACTGTGGAGTGAGATAGAACCTTATTTTGACCAAAAAGAATTTTGGCCGTATTATAGATATGAAAATTTTAGGATAAATACGAAATAGAAATGATTGATTGTCACACAGAAAAAATTGTGACCTCAACCGATCTTGCGAGGTGCCTAAAAATGACCCCGAAACAAGAATCTGAGTGGTCGATCTGAAAAAGAATCTAAAACGGTTGCGTAAAGTGCACATTTACATTTACATTTTGAGGGAAAGGAATTAGGTCCGGAAACAGAAACAAACTCGTAGTGGTAGCACAGTGGAACAAGACTCAAACTCAGTGGATTTCATATGTGACACCATTTATTTTCCATTCACTACGTAAAACTGGAGGAACGTTTAGGAGGCAAAGTGCTGAAACGGAAGAACTTCGGTTGGTACAGTTCTGAATCAATGACTCATTTGCCTTCTAGCATCAAGGATGAATCTCTCGATGATTTCCTTTGATCTTTGCAGCACTGTCCAGCATTAAATGCACTTGCATATCATTATGAAATCGTCTCTCCTCCCATATTTGAGACGGAAATTTAGAAAGTCGTACTGGTCACTTGTGTTCCACTGTCGCCACTTTTAATTCTGAGAGGACGAACATCTGCGTTGCACGCAGATTAGACATCCTTGGTGGAAGGTAGGGAGTGTCTGCAAAACAACTGGACAAAGCAAACTCCATAATGAGCTCCTAGATCTCACCATTTGAATGAACAGTCAAGCTATTTTGACAATCTACTTTGCTCTGGTGTGCTTTCACAATGATTTCCTGTATAATTATACATCGCTCATTGTAAACCTGAATCACCTCGTTCGCCGTCAATGGAGTGAACCGGGCTAAACATCAGAACTGGTGGTCGATAGCGACCGGACAGAGGCTCTGGTGTCTATCAAAATTCAGAACTACGCTGTCTGGAATTCATTCAACAGTCTATAGAGGTGTGCCCGCGTCACTGCTGGCCATGGTGAAGATTTTCCGACCACCCGTGCCTTCAAGCATAGACAAGACCTGCCCAGCAGCCTTGCACCCGCTTGCAATGGACTTGCCCACAGATAAACCCCCTCTATGATTGCCTGCACGGTTAACATTCACTCCACATAAGTTCCAAAAAGTATCAGTCCCCAGCTTACACCGAAACTGCTAAGAATGTTGCCACTCGTTTAGGGTTGCTCACCAAGCATTGGAGCAATTTATGTGCACTGCGTGAAGACATTTGAGAACCCAAGAAATACCCCAATTGTTCATGAATTTTATACATACGCAATCATACAAATAGACTCCAAGCTTGGTATGTTAAAAAATTTGTCGGCTGCAGTATGAAATAACCAGTTAAGGGTCAGGAGGCCCGAGACAATTATCCGGCATAACCTTCTCCTCCAGATTAAATTAGGACTGTCAGATCTTCGAGATCTATGACTCTTACAGAGTGAAGGGGAGGGGAGGGGAAATAACTCTGGACCCTCCTCTTTTCCAACTGACACGCACCATGTAGCTATGAAAGCAATAGCAGAGGATTATGAAGGCCAATGGATGTAATACCAGCGTAGACCAGCCCAGGGAGGTTAGCTTCCATCTTCTCAAGGGCACTCAAGAATTCATTATACCCCAGACTGTACTGCGGGAAAGCTTGTTGCCAGTAAACATGTCTGTCAAAAAGTCAGCATACGATGATTAGTTTACAGCACTTTAGGACTTGACACCGTAAAATCACAAATTCAAAGAGCAAGTGAGACGAGATGCAAATGGTTCGAGACACGGCTTTTACTCACTTCGTGGCAACAGGAGGACCTTCAGCTCCCACAAGCCTCCGCAAATCCTTCAAAGCCACTTCTTTTACCTCATCACTGCCACATAAGAAAAAAGGGAGTTCGATTTTGGATTTTAACCCTTAAAGGCCAAAGAGGCCCATTTTGGGCCTTGTCTTTTTTTAGCACTTTTGATTGGATCATAAGGACACTTTCTTTTGTCCAACTTTTATTTAATTTTCAACCAACATAGTCTATATGCAATATTCTTTACTGATTCTGGTGATATAGAACTTGACACTGTCTGACTTACATGCTTTACAATACGATCATCAAATCGGTCCTTCTAAAACCATCATTTTAGGGATTAACAGTTGGCCCAGAGAAGGAAGGCCATGCACATGCTAATAGAATGACAAAAGATGTTTACAAGGGGGCGGATGCTAAAGCTCTGCTTCGACTGCCTCCAACAAAGGTCGTGAAGACCACCTGACCAGGCGGGGCACGATCAGGGAACATGGATGACGAAAATAGCGTACCTGGACAAAACAATGACAAATACTTTGAAATTGATAAAGCTTGTAATGCGCAACTACACCAAGTAGCAAAAAGGAGTAGAAAACGCCAGGTGATCAAAAGGGTAACCACTGTTATTTGGGGGGCAATATTCTGAAAATGTAATTCCAGAGGGGTCGTTTGATTGAGACAAGTTAGAATCTAAATTGTAAGAGAAATACCAAGAGTGAAAAATCCGTTCTTTTTCTCCCTTCGAGGAACAAGTACGCCGAAACCTGTCAGAGCGTTCTTTACATCAGTTTCCTTGAAGGCCGTTACAACCACTGACATGGGCTGATATACTACCTGCTACACACCAAAAAATTATATAAATCTGAGAGTTCGATTGGTATCAAGTCAAATAGTGGATAGAAAACAAGTACGTACATCAGAATACAACGACATGCAGTTATTCAGATGTCTATTAGACGATTAAGCAAGAGACATAACCAATTAAAACAATATCCATCACCAGATGAGGAATGAAAATAATAGTAGCGATGTCAAAGGACCTCTGGAACGAAGTCGAGGGAATATGGTATACCGTCCTTCTTGATACCTATTTCTCGCATGTTATGCAACGGGGTCTGCGAACACCAAGTACATTATTGAAATACCCAAATCCCTGTCTCAAATCTTGGACGGTATTTCCTCATCGAGTTACTTGAAAAAAATCTACGATTGGAACTAGAGGATAAGCTTCGAAGACAAGTCTGAGACCACAACAATAAAGTGCACAAGGAAATCAAACATAGCTTGAAGGAAGGCAATAAAGTCTCAGAAACTTGCAACACTTGAATAACAGATGGGGGACATAACATAGCTTCAAAGGTAGAAGGGACGACGTACAGTTAAAATTACAGCATCAAAGTGTTTCTCCTCTGGCTGTGAACCTTCCTTGCTGTATTTGATAGTCCAATTATTCCTCAACGGGTTTCCTTGTTGGTTGCTTGCAAGGCTCAACACAGATGAATTCAGCTCCAAGCTGTCCTCGTCAAGCTTTTCGCTTAGTGCATGAGCCAATGTCTGGGTAAATATCAAAACACACATTCTTAGGTCAGGTAGAAATGAGTATAAACCAGCACTTCTGATTCATACAAGAAAGTGCATCATGCCTAAGAGGCGATTTCGGTGAAAAATTTACATAAAACATTGAAGACTTTGATATCAACTATCATTGGAGCAGAGTTACATCCTAGAAAAATTCAATTTCTTGAACTGATATTGAATGAAAAGTTGAGAGTGGCGGCTAAACCTGACAGTCATTCAAATCAAGCATAGAAACTAAAGCATATCTGCTCCGGAAACATAATGAGTCTGCAGTACCTGCATGCCACCGACGAATGAAAATGAACCTCGCGGTCGCTTCTTGGTTGAAGTGACTTTCGTGGAGTCACTTTGAACTTTGGAACTACCATCCTTTGATTCTCTTTTCTTCTTCAAGCCTGACTTCACCCCTCCAACCAAAATTGATCCATAACTGCACACTAGTTCAAGTTCAGTGCACTTTATTTGGCACTCTTTGCTTCGTGGTTTAAAGAGAGCTCTCAACTTCCCCAAAGACAATATCCTCAGCTATTGTCTTTACAAACCCCCTTTACTTGCGACCAAAATTGCACCAGGTTATACAACACACAGACCTATGTTGTAAGCAACAACTTAACACGTGGAGTGGACAAACAACGATGTAAACTATGCATTCTCCACAACATGAAACAAGTCATTTATGGATAATCTGCTTGCTTGGAAATCAACATCCACCGAGAGTCATTTGAGATTGACCTCTCCTCAATCGCAAAAAGATCTGGAAACGTCTGACGAATCTGGTCACAATCATGAGCAAACTTAGTGCAAAGTTCTACACAAGGCAGTCAAATTCATTTAAAAACTGAGATACTAGAGGAAAACAAGAATCGGTCGAAGCGCATAATTTTCTGAAAGTCATACAACAAATATGCAGGTTTACGAAGGATCTTGAAAGGGCAAGTCGGTGTCAATGAAGAGGTGAACATACGGAGACAGAATCGGGGTCTGAGCCACTTGTCCCTGCTATAAATGGATCCACGAGATAATCCACCACCTGTACATCGAATGTCAACATTATTAGCAAATGCTATGTTCTTTCATTTGATTTAGCTCATGGATGTAACAGAAGTCAAAGAGAATCAGAGCACGACATCCTTAAGCTTGAAGATAGCACAAACGTTTAAGCTGCACGAGAAGTTAAAGAAAATGAAGAAAGCTCACCTCACGACCAAAATGTCTCGTAAAAAAATCCGCGACACTGCATTTCATGACAAACTCCATTACGATCTCATAGAAGTAATAAAATTTAAATTGAGACAGTCGCTTCTAGGACGGATATTAAATGGACATCATTTCCAGTTATACTCGTCAACTTGATTTCGCAGTTCCCTACTCAAAAACAAGGCAATAATGACAGCACAACAGACCAGGCAATTGATTGTTTCGAACCTTTCATCTCGAGACGGATCTCGTCCACTGGATGAATCAGTTGTTGAAGTTTCTTTCCTCTTCCAAAGAAATGGCTCTAAAAAGATTTGAAACTACATGCAAGAAGGAAAAAGGTTATAAATACCCCAACTAGGTCAGTTAAACAAAGGTGCCAACCCATGAAGAGTTGAAGACTAGCGGATGTACAATACGAAAACCTTTTGTGATGGCTTAACTTAATAACCACACAAATTACTGACCAAGATCTTGAAAGCCAGGAATATTTATGGCCTAGTCTCAAAACTAAAGGGTGCGTTGTAGGAGGTTAACCTTAGATTGAGCAGAAAGAAGCTTCGTAGTGATAAGGCCCAGAGGATTAGAAGGCAACTGCAAAACCACCACAAATTAATCCCTCTGTCTCATCCAAAGCACATCCAAGATGTTTAATTGAACACTCAAAAAGTGTGAGAAGACACACCAGTAGGGGCTTTCCGTCCCTCACAACATAACGCTTGTTCTGCATCACAGGCTATGACCGCAACAAGAGAAACATTCATCAAATTTATGAGCTATTCACATTCGTCTACGAAAAGATACCAGCGTAAGAAGAAGTTGAACGATGTCCTATCAAACACATCTAAAGATCCAAATGCAGGACAAGCTCAGACTAAAATCCTCACACAAACTAACATTAACCCCCTCAGTGCCCAACTTAAAAAAAATAGAAATTTCACTTTGAGAGGTAATAGTCAACTGTAGCAATATTCAAGAAATAATTAAAGCATTAAAAAATGTAGGATGTAATTCTTGATGTTGTCGGAGCATATTGTTACCTTTCTTGATCCTAAATGCTTTCGTTCATTCCAATGCAGTCACTTTTGACCATTCAGGCACAAAGGGGTTATGTTCCAGAAACTCGTAAGAAATCTCAGCCATGATGTATAAAATGGAATAAAGTCAAGACAGCTTCACAACCCAAAAGAATTTGAGATGATACCCATTGCTGCTTGTCTCTCAATCCGAGCTGGTCGAGCAAGGAGGTGACTTCGGGTTCAGTCTCAATCTGCCATATCACAAACGAAGTTGCTTTCGTTTTCAGATTCGGATGCTTGCAGTATCATGCTTGAAAGAACAACCAGAATGTAATCCTATTCGTGGTCGTAAGGCTATCGAAACTGAGACTCAATTACTCAGAAGTAATGGGATCCGGTGCATAAAATACCATAGTGTTGGGACCCTTCTCCCAAATGAGACCATCTTTCGAGTAACTCTGTATCTTCCCACCAACTGCATCCTGGGCCTCAAAGACGGTGACCGCAACCCCTTCAGACCGTAGCCGATATGCTGCTGCCAGCCCACTTCGTTCAAGAAAAAGAAAAACATCAATACCTCTCATAAAGTGATCACAGTCCAACAAAAAACTGAGTTTAACCCCTAAAGAACCAAGGATTCATGCTTTGAAAATGACCAATTTGATTGTTTATACTGTGAAAAATAGAACTTCAATGGGGACAGATTTTATATCACCAGAATTAATTAATAACATTAATAACAATGGTCAAATAATTTTTTTAAATTGGACAAACGAAAGCCCCCTCATGACCTACTCAAAACTGCTACAAAAGACGTGACCAATATTGAGTTTCTTGGTCCTCTAGAGGTTTAAAAGGTCTAAGGATTCTGAGTACCTGACACCAGCTCCAACAACTGCCACAGAACCAAGAGACCGTTCTGCGAGCCAATCACGATAAGTTTGTGAGATTTGGGATCCAGAATTTTTCATAAGCCTTTGTCTTAACCTTTAAAGTAACAAAGATCCCTCGAATTAAAATGACCATTCTGACTAATTATATTTTGAAAAGTAAAATTCAAATGGGTCCAAAATTGATATCACCAGAATCCAAGAAAAACATTGCATGTGTATGTCGCAAACTGAATCAAATACAACAAACGAAAGTCTCGCCATGACCTACTCAAAACAGCTAATAAAAACGTGAGGCGCACTCTGGGCTTCTTGGCCCTCTAGATATTAAAAAAGTATGTCAAGTGGACGATTAATTTGCCATAACTATGACCGGTTCTGATAAATTTTTCTCGCAGGCTTTTCACTAACGCAATCACTGAAGATGGAAATCTGAAACATCCATTTCTATTTGAATGAATTACAACTCGATTAAAATAACCCTCTCCACAAGTTCGGTGCCCACGAACGCAATGATAGCATCAGTGGCAAACCTATGGGGCATTGTTGGAATATGAATAATTCATCACACAATGCAGGCTCGGGGACTCTCCAAGACCTTTAGATTTCTCAAGCTTCCTAAACCCTAAACGTCTAGAATCCACTCAGAGGGAAGCACCATCAATCCCCCATCGTCAATTTGGTCGCAACCTTCACTTAAACGCGCGCACCAGAGAGCGACAAGCAACTTCGAAAGGCCTCAATTGGTTCTGGTCCGATTATTTAATGACACACAGAATCTTTTCATTAGCTTTCCGCATGAATTGTCTAGACAGAAAATCAATGAAACTTGAACCCGCAGCACTCAATTGAGCTCACCAGACTCGCGAAGGACAAAAACAGAGATACACTCGAAGACAATCAATCTGATCTCCAACATTATCGAAAATAGAAGAAACGAAGAGAACCTGAAACTGCATGTACGTACCTTTGGACCCCGAATCCGCCATAGCCGTTATCCTGAGAAATAAAAATAACAAGAGCTGCAACCTGCCGTCTTGTTTCAAAGGGCTCACCCTCTGATTGTGCCGAAGATGATTCACATCTTCAAGGATGCGAAGTCCCCCCAAACAAGTCTCCTTCCACGTGGCGATCTCCTGTTGGCAGCTGGATTACGGTCCGGTTGAGAGAGGACCTCCAAGAAAAGAGTCTTGGGTTGGCGTAAATTAAGAGTTTGTTCATTTGGGGTCTCACATGAAGTTTGAATGAAGTTTTAGCCCATAAATGAGGCTGCGGATGGTTTTTGTTTGATGAATGAGAAGGAATTATCTTGTGTAGGACAAAAATGCAATTGTTCGTCCTTGGAATTAGGGGTGGAAAGGGGAGATCTTCTATAGTAGTTTGACTCCAAATGAATGTTTTTGGGTTTTTTAAAGTTGATGATGTCACTTGGTTTCAAGAGGGATGATTTCCATGGTCACAAGTCCATTTTTAAAGGGTTAAATCAATTTCAAGGTAGATTCAAGAAACAAGAACAAAAGGTGCAATTTTGTCTTTCAACATTTTTAGAAAAAAACTCCTATATCATGTAAAGTGCATTTACTGGTATTCAATATGTTTGAAAATAGGTTGAAAACATCAGTAAAAAATCTTAACCAAAAAACTTTCATACTCATCTTTAAAAAAAATTGTAAAATAGAAGCAGTCACACTAAATGAAAGTAAAAACAAATCTACTAATAACTTTTACAAGAAATTGAACATTATTTATCCCAATGGTGATAATGCCCTAGTGTAAAATTCATATTGTTACTTTTATTTTTATTTGAAACTTTTCAAAATTGAGAGAAAAAGATAACTATATATTTTTTTTCTAACTTCATTCATTTGCCTACAAAATAAAAATCCTCATAAATTTTACTTCATTATTTGGAATTTAATGGTTCAATATTTTAGAGTAGGTATCATTCTAAACAATCCCTAAAAAATAATTAATATTCTTGTAGCACATATCCATTTTTTGTTGCTTGGTTTGATATTGACTAATAAATTGTAAAAACTTCTAACTTTGCAAAATATATTAGAATGACAAGAAACAAAGCTACACATGTAAATTATGACGAGTAGCATCCATCCTAAAAATTTCATGCAAAACTTCCAAATTATGAAGTCAACATAGGTTACCCAAGTTCTTGAAAAGTCCTAAGTGGGCTCTTTGGTCCTTTAGGGGTTTAAATATACCTTTCAAAAATAAATTTTTAAAAGGTGTATTTAAACCCCTAAAGGACCAAGGAAATTAAAAGGTTATTTTTTTATCAAGGAATAGTTTAACTTCATTTTTTCATAATTAGAAGTATTGAAATGAATTATATATTATTTTTTAAGTAAATTCTTTATAAAATCATAATAATTACTAAAATGATTCAAATAGTATGAAGTTTGTAGAAAAATGGAGATGATAGTGATAAAAAAATCATGGTATAATTGATGTACTCTTTGAGCTTACACTAAGAAAAATTCCATAGAAAAGTTCAAAAAGTGGTACTCCCTTTTTCTCAAAATAATATTGGTATGTGCTTTGTATTTTACAAAGAAAACACATATATAATTTTGAGATAGAGAGAGTATATTTTAAGCTTTCCAGATACAACCTCCAAAGTTTCACAAAAATTATAATTTTAACAGTTTTCGAAAAAAAATTGAAATTGAATAAAAAGTAGATTATTGGGGCTCCAATTTCTTAGTCAATCTTGAAGACAAATTAAAACCAAGAACAATATGAAATTCAGGTTTGACATTTTATAATGCAGTAATGCCCCTAGGGTATGGTTTGTCCTTTTCAAGGATAAATTCAATCCCTAAAGCACATGAGAGGCGATTTTTTCTTTCTTTCGGATGATTTCAAAAAGGCCTCTAGGATGAGGAAAAGTATTTTTTTTCATTCAATTTTAAGAAAAATTTGATAGAATCATTTTCAATGAATGGTGTTGAATTTTTCCTTCTAATGATTTTTTTTCCTTTCCATAGACACAAGGAAATGGCACATCCATGGATCATTGTGTAGTGTGTTTTGGCAATTTTTGGTCCTTTCTCTTTATTTAAATTTTAGTCAAAAAAGTGATTTCTTTCAAATTTGGGTTCAACTAATGAAGCCTATTAAGTCTAGTTTTTCTTCCAATTTGAAATTTTTCTAAATTTTCTAAAAATTGAGTATATTATTGCTATTTGAACTTTGGGTCCACAATAGTATAGAGTTAATTATTTTGATTTTAGAATGGCATGGTAAATTGATTTTCACCATGATGTTGTACAATACATTATAATAAACACAAAATTGTAGGGAAACTTTCAAATCTTCTAAGCATGTTTGTTTTTATATGAATTTTTTTCACTTTTCTTCAAAATTCATAGTATTCTCAAATTTTCACAAAACAGATCTTGAAATTTTAAAGACTTACATAGGATATGTAATTACATCTCTACAATATAAATACTACAAATTTTAACCATATGGGAGCATCGATAGAGAGAAACTTTGAAGAGTTTGAGAAGGTGGTCATAGGTCCATCCAAAGCGAAGACGGTGTGCATTTGCAAAATGAACAGTGTACTCGTTTTGTACTGTCGGTACTGCCAAAACCAATTAAATTAATTTTTTTGAAACAAATGAATCAGAATTTCATTGCAATGGTACAAAGCCCCAGCCTCAAATGGCCTGGGGAGAAAACCAAGAAACAATAGAGTTAGTAGCAACAATCAAAACCAATCTTTGAACTCCAACTGGCATACGGAGTAAAATTTGTCAGGCTCCTATACTAATAATGTACAGTCTGTACTGTAAATAATGTGATGATATATACTCTCAGGCTATGCCTCTGTCTATTCCTTGTCCATTGGAATTTCGCCTTCTTCTAGGCCTTGCTCTTCTTGTAATTTCTTCCTTGCCTCCTCGCAAATGCTCACATGCGTGGAGTGAGGTTCCCGTGTCATTTGAACCTCAAGTTGTGGAACTTAGAGGCCAACACCCGCATTTATCATCTCCATGTTTAGTGAGATCATAAAGAAGCTTGCACATCATATGCAAGCAAAAATGGTGTGTGCAAAGAGTGAAATTCCACCTTTCAACTACTCCAAGCTTCGCCAAGTGTTGAAGCACACAGAGGCCCTTGCGAAGGATGGCCGTCATTAGATGGTTGGATTGGAATGTCCAAAGCATGGACATGAGGACGTAAAGGCCAGTGATGTCCAATTTGAGCATGAAGACTTGGTGAAGGGTGGACTTATGGTTGGTCTTTCTTTTTTTCTTTCTCCCACGTTGTGCTCTCCTATTTTTTACATTTTGCTTTTCAATTTTCTCATTTAACTCACTTCACTTCCCAAATATCCATCCCTACAGTTAGACGTGGAACTGCGCTTCTCTTTGGAGTTCTTTCAGTCATCTTATTAGGCCGGTTTCACTTTCGTGCCAGTGACTTGTAGCCTTTCGTATTGCCGTAATTGTAATGCTAATGCTAAAGTTTTCAGTTGCCAGGATTTCGAGTCGTTTGGAAGTTTGCACCACCAGTTTGATTCCTGTTTGATTTTGTCTTACACCGGCACTTGTTTCTGGCTTCCGTTACAATGCTGCACCAGAACTGGGCATTAGTCTCCAGTTCTTGTGTTTCTTCTTTGTTTGATAGTGCGTTTGGGGTACAGTCGCATAAGTTTTCAGTTCTGCCGTCATCTTGAAGAAGTCACAGTTGTGGATTCATTATTGTGAAGGTTAGAGATGGTTCTCTTCGTTGAGGAACTTTTTGTATGTTTCTTATCAGTGTTTCTTTTAACCTTCTTTGGATCAATTGTTATCGAGGTGGATAATGTCAAAACAATGACAAGCATGTATGAGTGGTATTGCCTATATGATGATTCCTAGGACTCTGAGATCTTGTTAGTCCAAGTTTGTCCTGTTGCATGTCAGTGTCGGTGTAATCCATGATGAAGAAGGTTCCTGCAACAGGATTGCTTGAGAATATCAGTGATTGTCTAGGACCGAACTGCCTTCCTTCTGAGATTTACACCATCAGCGACTTCATGTGAGAGTTGTTGAGAACAATTACGGAGTATTTGTTTTGCTGAGCGACAGTGATGCCTTCGGAGTTCTCTAAGTGGATCGTGTCGTGGTGAAGCAGGCGGGCGATGCTTAAGCTCAGTTCAAATGAGCCGAACTGCGGCCTTGATTAATTTCAGAAAATAGTCTTTAGCTCCTATCTGACGCCTGCTTCATCAGCATGTCTGGGGTCTCATCACTGTTTGATGGACAAGTGCCTTAAAATCCCGTGTGCTTGTTTCACAACAATATGCAGCCATCGTCCAAAGAGTCCATTGAGATGCTTGAATCATATTATTGATGGTCACAGGAAAATCCATGTAAATCACTTCGGATCCATTCATATTGGAGCTATGGAGAAGAATCGAACATTAAATCCATAGCCTCTCTTGCGACTTCAACTATTATGGGAGTTAACGAAATCCGTAGTAAGAACTGGGGGAATCGACGACACTACCCATTTCGAAGTCTCGTAACATTACGTTCATCAAACACTACAAAGCATTACGGCAGCAAATACGTCATGACGTCTATGAAATACTGGACCATCCTCGCACAAAAATCATCAACAAACATGCGAGCAGAGGAAAAATCTTACAAACAGAATCTTCACTGTTTCCGGGCAGCAAGTTTCGAAAAGGTACAACAATTAAGGTGAGGTAATTCCAATACCGAGATCCCTAAAGGACAATGACGACGCGTACCACAAAATACAGAAGGGTGAAAGGGATTATCAGCCAGTACCACATCCGCTGGCAATAATTGATTATCAGTGCTTAGCTCCGACATGTATATGACGCTACAGGATCGATGTGCTACACGAGAGAGGGTCTGATCGGGTCTACTCGTGGGTAGCATTCTGGTACTAGTTCCCACCTGCAAACCTCTGCAACTGAGGGAATACCTGCTCCGTTACATCAATAAATTCCTCATGGCCTTCTAGTAGTGCTTGCCTTAATCTACTGTCTCAGTGCCTCGTCATCGTATAATGGCAACTGGGTCGATTTTCAACGCTACACTATGGAAAAATGGAGTAAATAAGTTTAAGGAGGGGATTGATGTATATTTCAAGTGTCAAACCACTGGATTCAGCCAGCGGAGATCTTCACTTCACCCTCCCCAGCCACTGCGCTTGCTTCGACCTCCTGCTGAGGGACAATCGTTAGCCCGGTGTCCCCGTTGGCCGCATACATGACATGTTCCTGAAAATGGCTTGTCACCGCCCCTGTCTGAAGAGAATCTGCCAAACTTCTCAGACGACGATGAGCGCGGTGAAGAAAATCTGCCGAATCGATCATTCCCCCTATCAGCTGAGCCTTGGCGCGGTGAAGACCCATGTCCGAAGCGGCCGAACATATCCGAACTGCGTCCTCCTCTGCCCTCTTCGATTGGTATTCTTGGAAGTTTTGTAGGCACATCGAATTTGTCCTCTTCGCGGGTGGGTAACGTGAGAATTTCTCTCGCCACATTGTCCGGCAAATCGAAAACAGCTCCATTGACCGATTGGTCGTCGATGATGCAAATCTTGCCAACACTATCAGCTGCTGATCGTGAAATGCTAGAAAGGACTCCGCTCACAGCGCGTGGATTCAATGGAGGAGAGCTGCCTGTCCGCACCAACCTTACTGTCGTCATACCTGGTTCGTAGGTCAGAAGCGATCGACTTGGAGGCAGTTGACTGAAGCCACTCATGTGAGCAAGAGCAGCAGCAAACACCTCCGGACCTCTCTCTTCGAGGAGAGATTCTGCAGTAGGACGGAACTCATCAGCCAAACTAGAATCCACATGGTCAAGAACACCCTTGACCTGCTCAAAGCTAGCTCGCATAACATCCTTGACATGTGGCGCTCCGATCATCTGAAACTTGCACTTGACACTGCTCTCAATCGTACGCATGGTTCGTGCTTGTTGACTTGTGAACATGAGTATGTTGGTTCCTGTCTTGCCAGCGCGACCTGTCCGGCCTGTCCGATGAACAAAAGTCTCGGCATCGTTTGGAATCTCGTAATGGATGATGAGATCCACATTGGGAACATCGAGCCCTCGTGCAGCAACATCAGTCGCAACCAGTACAGCAATCTTTCCGTCCCGAAAAGCTTGCAATGTCTTCTCTCTCTGTATTTGCGTAATATCACCGTGCAAGGCCCCACAAGAGACCAAATTGCCCATAGCCATTGCAACTTCATCCGCATCCCGCTTCGTCTGCGTAAAAACAATCGTCTTCCCCGTTTTCCCATGTACCGTAATTAAATCATTGAGAATGGATCGCTTGGCAGTTGTAGGAATCTGAATGGCTAAGTTTTTAACACCTTCCGCCAGCTTGTCGTCAGCGTCGCCAACCAGGTCGATAGTCAAAGGTCTGTTGAGGTACTTGCGAGAGAGTTCTTTCACCCATTTCGGTATCGTTGCGGAAAACAGCATACTCTGTCGTTTCTTCGGAAGCTGCTGCAAAATACGCTCAACATCTTCCTCGAATCCTACTGAAAGCATCGAGTCGGCCTCGTCCAAGACCAAGAAGTGAACATCCGCCAATCTTAAGGTACCCCTGTCAATTAGGTCAATAATGCGGCCGGGCGTACCAACCGCAACATCCACGCCTCTATCAAGCTGGCGTTGTTGCAAGGCGATCGAGACACCTCCATACACACACACAGTCGACAGCATTGGCGCCGATTCGTGAAACTCTCGCTCCACCTGCTTGGCGAGCTCCCGAGTCGGCGCCAGCACCAACGCCCTCGGCGATCGCCCTTGCCGCGGAGCATTCTGGCTGTTCTCATCCACGATATGACGAATGATCGGAATTCCAAATGCAAGAGTCTTACCGGTGCCCGTCTTGGCCCTCGCAATGAGATCCTGCCCTTTCATCGCCGGCTCGAGAACCGCCCTCTGAATGGGAAACAAATGTGTAATTCCGCGCTTCGCAAGCGCATCCACAATAGCAGACGAAACGCCCAAACTATCAATCGCCAGCTCGCCCTTCCCGGGAGCACTCCTTTCTTTCGCAAAACCCTCCTCGTCCTCCGAGCTCGAACTCTCATCGTCAAACAAATGATCCGGCTGGCTAGACAACTCCCTCCAAGACTGCATCAAGGCCATCTCCGACGCCAACCCATTCGCACGCTCCATCCCCCACATCGTGCCCCCTCCCAAAAAGAGACCCCTCCCTTGCAACCCATTCCCCTCATCGCTTCCCACCAAACTCCTGCCCACCGTCAACGCCCTCCGCTGTGCTCCCACCCCTGCAATCGCCCTCACGCGCAATAAAACCCTAAACCCCGCCTCTGTGCACCTCTTGGTCGTCGCCATGATCGCAAAACCCTGAAAACCCAAAACCCTCGACCAAAAACTCTGAAATCAAAATCCGACTAATACCTCACAAGCGCACAGTGGCTCCCGAAGAGAGCGGCGAGCGGGCTAGAGCGGTGACATGATCGAGTTTGGCGATGGCGGACGAGAGACAAACCCTAGAAAGGGACGCCGGAGAATGGCGTGGGCGAGAGCGACAATCGGCGCTGCCCCTTGGCCTTGAACAAGTTGATTCCACAGACGGAGGGCAGACGTCTGACGGTTGGGGGCCACTGCCGCTGGCTACCGCCGGCTGGGACCTTTAGGGCATTTTCAGTTAACTTAGAGCATGCTGAATATCACTCAGTCACTCACCCGATTTGTCGCTTAACCCCTAAGCGCCCCAGGGGACTAAAAGTGTCCTCAGGCATAGTCTGGAAGTCCAATTTGAAGTGCTGTAACTTTTGCAACTTTTGTATCTGATGTCGAAATTCAATAAAATTTGTTGTGAAATCTGTGTTCTCTCCTCTATATGTGTGGTAAAATTTTTAGATCAATCCGAGGTATACTGATTTCTTGTAAGTCATTTGAAGTTCACTGGTTCAATTTGAGTTCACCAAACTATATTTTGATGGCTACAACTTTGGGGGCTTGTATCTCCTCCATCCATTGTTAGTTTTCAATCAAATTTTGTTGGGTTACATTCCTCTTGAAGTCTAGATATTGTGGTAAAATTTTCATGTCAATCCTAGTTGTTTTGAATGTTTGGGAACAATTCAAAGTTCAAAATCCAATACTTTTTGGATTGCGATGAACTATGGTGGCTTTTTTCTTCTTCATATAATGTTTGTTTCCAAGAAATGTTTTTGAAAAAGTTGTACATACTAATCTACTTTGTTGGTTAAAATTTCATATCAATTCAAGAAGTTATGAGTGTCTAAGGAGCTTTTAGGAGGAGTTTCAGCCTTAGATGTTTTTTTGCTACTTTTTGACATTTCAAAGTCATTTTGCATATACAGTGAGTCATTTGAATAATGTTTCTTTCACCAATGAATTTGTATGTTGCTTTTTAGGCACTTTATAATTCAAGGTTTTTTTTATTTGAGTAGGTTTAGAAATCGAATTTCACCTCCAAATGTGTTACTAGGAAAATTTCATCATCCTTTTTCAACACTAAAACATTATGATCTTGCAATCTATATAGCCAAATGACTCCAAATTTAATTCACATCATCTACAACATGTACACTACAAGATTGTATAGCTTAGATTTCTATACCTTAATGACATTTATACCTATAACACTTTAGAAGCATTGATGTTTTTAACCCCAAAAAAGCCTTGGGCCGTTAGGGATTAATCCTTAAACGTCTATAGTGTTCTCTAGAATCCACAATTTGAAAAGAAAGTACTATTTGAAAGAATATTTTAGAGTTCATGTACACTAAAAAGTACATTTGAATTTAGGAAGATTTTGAATGGATTTTAGTATAACAAGGGCCTCTCCACCCTCCATTTCTATCAAGTGCCAATGAAGTGATTCCATCACTATGTCATCAAGTTCCTTTGTGGCCTATTGATGGATCCAATTCAAGCTAAAATTTGTGTGCTAATGAAGTGATTTCTTCATTATGCCATCAAGTTTCCTACTAGCCTATTTTTGGATTTAGTTCAAGCTAAAGTTTGATGGCTTCTAATAATCATAGCATTGATGGCTACTTTTGTTATTTTTGTAGTTAATTTTGAAGCTACATAAGTGAATATAATAACTCAATTTACAAAATGAAAGCAGTTGATTAATATACACTCGAATCCATTCCAATTTATATATTAGTAATTGCACTGGTAAATAGAAGGTATTACAATACAAAGAGCAATGACATTATTGTCATAGATTTCCCATACAACGTTCAAGAAGTTTTTTGAGTTTTACTAGTTCTTTTCCTTTAATTTCCAAATTGAACCGCTTCTTCAAGTACAAATTCCAATTAAGTAGTTTATTTGCTACTCAAAATTTTAAAAAACATGGATTTTCCATTGTTTTTTGGCTAATGATTTCGTATTGCAACTAGTTTTTTAACCAATTCCACTGGCTAACTTTGAACTAGCTGCCAGTTATTTCCGATCATTGTTTCCATATATTGAAACACATGTAAAATTCTTGACAATGATAACTAATTTACATGCATAATTGAGTCTTTTTCATTCATTTGATTAACGTATAGAAGCCACATAGTTAATATTGATTATAAAATATTGCCAAATTGTTGTAGTAATCATGTGCATCGTAATGATGCGATAAATTGGTAATTAATGTACGCATCCATGAAACAATAGTAACCTCATGATAATTGTTGACAATCTACAGGTTCTAAACTTTGTGGTGACAACAATTTGCATTGCTTGTTATGCGCAATGGTAGTATGAATGTGAGTTGCTCACACAGTTTTCCAAGGCCATAGTGTTTTGTTTAGTATTTTGCATGCTACAATTTGTAGGAAAAATAGGGTGCTAAAAATTTGTCTCTCTTACCATTTAGATATAAGTATAGGTGTTGAAAAATACATCAAAGTAGTTCTTTATCTAAAAATAGGGATGAAAAATACTCATGTATAGATAAGTATCCCCCCTATTAAATACCCCATTATTTCACATGGTTAACAAACATAAGGGGGGTTGAACTCCATAAAGCAAGAATAAGATGACAAGACAAATGAAGGACAACCCTGTCTTCATTCTAATTGTCATCCTTGGAACGCTTGGGAGCGGAGGTCATAGAAGAAACAAATGTTGGAGATTGTGTGCCAAAATTTTGTGAATAAAAAAGCAGATATCTAGTCAAGGACCAAAGATATTAAAGGCAATGGAAAAGTTGAAGAACAGACCGCACTTGTAGTAGTAACAATAGATTGTTCTCTCCATGCGATGAAAATGGAAATAGAATACCAATTTTACTCAATTGTTTCTAAAATGAATGATAGTCATAGAACTTTGGATTTCTAATGCTATACTTTAGATTTTTGTAGCGAAGAATTATATTTAGTCTCAGTGATGACAATTTTCAAATCCAATATATGTTTATTTCATGATTACTTTCTATAAATTGCTAAGTGCTTTAGAATTACTAGATGGTATTTTGTACTTGCATACATGCTTTGTGTGTCATTGCATTGCTTATTTTGTCTTTATTGAAAAAAATATTCTCTTTCAATTTGACATTACAAACTCTCATTTCACAAGAAAACTCTCATTTTAATGAATGTAATGCCAACGAAACAACTGGTTAGAAATGGAATTTTCTTTTTTATAACTAAAATTTGGTATGCTTGATAGGAATTGCGGAAGGATTGAATATTAATTATGCAGAACAAAAAATGCCAATTTATTCTATATTATGTAAAATTCTTTGAATTATACCATAAGCAGTTTGAAAGATTACTGTACGCTACTGTAAACTAGGTTAAGTCTGTTACTATTCATCTACAACCTTGCAGACCACGAAACATGCCTACCGGTCTTGCTCCCGATTGAAATGCTGGAATGTCGGCAGCGACCCGACTCTTGCCTTTGATGCCAAGCAACACTCCAACGATTCCTTCACCAGACCTTCGACATCGTCTGATTAACTTCTGTATAAAAATAGCTATCACCAAAATCACCAATGCAATCTTCAGATGTTTTGGATTGAGAAGATTAGGCACATCCTTGGAGGTCGACTAGCTTGCAGACAGATCAAGTGTATGTTTTCGTGTTTTCTAGCAGAGTTTCGTTGCAAGTGTAGAACTTTGTGAGCTGGAGCGAAGAACAGACCCACGTACCATTGGAGATCGAATTTCAGATACATCAAGCGTTTTCGTGTTTTGTGGTAGATTTTTGCTGCAAGTATATAAATTTCTGAGCGAGAGTCAGTGCACGTGAAGAGAGCGAGTAGGTATATCCTTGGAGGTGGAGGTGCAGATACATCAGGTGTACGTTTCTTGTTTTCTAGCAGAGTTTCCCTGCAAGTGGACTGTATAACTTTTTGAGCTAGATTTAATGGCGATGGTGTCATCGAAGCCTGTAACAAGCTCCGTCCTGACCAGTGGTCGACACATGTTCCGCGACGGGTTCGTGGAGCGTCACGACCTGGAGCAGTACTTCTGGACGACCACCACGGTGCACAACCTCCGCAAGGCTCTTGCCTTCGACCCCGCCCTCTGCTGCTTGGCAACTCCCTCTTTGGCGCACGCGTTCCATGTCGCCCAGCCCAGACAAGAAGTCCGCTTGCTCGACATCGACACGCGATTCTCGTACCTGCCTGGGTTTCGCTTCTGGGACATTCGCCACCCGGAGTCACTCGAGGGGGAGATCTTTCGGGTGGTGGTATTCGATCCCCCGTTCTTCTACATCCCCATGGCGGTGCTGCACCGGGCCGTGATGGAGGTTTGCAAGGGCGACACCGCCACGAAGCTTCTCATTGGGTTCCTGGTCCGGGAGGAAGCGAGCTTGTTGGCGGCGTTCAAGGAGTTTCGGCTTGTGAAGACGAAGTTCGTGCTGGAGTATGCCACCGTGAAGCCGAATAAGTGGCGGAATTATGCGTTGTACAGCAATGTCGATCTGCCTGGCATCAAACGTATTCGATCAAAAGCGTGAAGAATTCGAAAACAGTGGGCTTCAAAATACCCTATTATGCGCAACGTTTAGTGCTACAACGCTGAAATGCTAGGACCACCAGGAGACGGCGAACGTATGGAATGCTTTGAAGGCCTAGTTTTTCACAATTGGAAGCGCAGAGGATTTTCACCCGTTTGTTGCATGAAAGATGAGTCTCCGCCAATGACTAGGTCAGTTTTTAGCATTGAAAATTGTTACCTCTTTAAGGTGATTGACAATTTTAAATGTAGAAAGAGTTGTTGAAGAATGCAATTGCGCCACAGGACAAGTTATTTCCAAGGATGCGAACTTTCAACAATGGAAGTGATAACCTTGAAAACCACTACAGTATTGCCGAAGGTGCATGTTTTGAGGCTGAAGGTGGGAGTCTGGGTCCCTGGAACTGTAGAGGATGTTCGTCAAATTGAGGTCACTAGAGGTAGAGAGACAGAGACCTGATGTGAATTTTGGTCTATTTAGTAGGACTTGGAGGAGGAAATCCAAAATATTTTAGGTATTTCTTTCCTCCAAGATGGATGCTTTGAGAACCCCGTTGATGAACCTCCTTGATCCAAGCTTATGAACCCTAAACCATGTACTCCATAAAGCCATGTGACAAAGGTAGGGCATGCAAAATATCTCTATGAGGGTCTAATAAAAAAATCAATCACAAAGAGATCTTCTTGGGTTTAATTACATTGATCTTTCATTCTTGAAAAAGTTGGTACATTGACTAGGATTCTCTTCATTTTGGATAGGACTTTCGTCACCTTCAATATCCAATAGAATGTCTTGTCTACACACTAGGTCTCCTACTCCATTGTACTCATGTCCCCTATTTGGAGTAAAGAAGGTTCTAGAGAATATCTAAGTTGAAGAAGATGATTTGTGGCAATTCTTTTTGTAGGATAGCATGAGTCCTCTACAATCTACATTGAATGACTAAAATATACTTGTCTAGGGTTTCTCAAAATCAATAGCTCTTCATGGATTGCCAAAGTGAATTGCTAGATTGCCTAAGTTGAGCTCCTCTTATGGGATCTTTGTTATGGAATTCTTGAATATTGAATTCACAAGTATGAAACCCATTACAAGCTTGTAGGGTATTTGAGTAGGATAACTACTGAATGGGGATCTGCAAAAATAGTTTGCTCTTAGAATTCTATTTGTAGTGCCATGTGTGTAGCGTAAGATAGTATTGTGGTCATTAGACTATTATGGCCACTTTAGGAACCACCCATTTGCCAATGTATTGTGCAAATTGTGCATGTTGTTTTGAGTAAATGAAGCAATTGGCATGTAGGGAGGTAATAGTGAAAATTTGGGGGTGTACAAGTGATGGTTGAGGAACAAATAGTAGCCACTATATGATCATGTACTTTTTGGGTGTAAACTTGTCAAAAAATGTGGCCATTTTAGGGCCTTGACATTGTGACCATTTTGCGATAATATTGTGAACACTTGGGGATGTGAATTGACCATGTTGAATACAATTTTTTTTGTTGGTTTTGGAGACAACTTGGTGGCATTTAGTACATATCACTTCAAGACTTTCTAACAAATTCATACTTTATCCTAAAAATACAATTCCACTTCCTATTGCTTTGCATTTTGTTTACAATTCTACTTTCTAATTGCCATTTTTGTAGTCATATTCATAATTTTTACTGGCTATGTGAAGAGGTGAAAAATACATTTTGAATTAAATTTGAGTTAGGAGTACAGCCATTATGCATACTTGTGGTAAAATTTTCAAGTCATTTGGATAAATTTTGGAATTTTTAGTGATTTTTAAGTATTTAATGACTTGAACATATTCTAACAAGTCATTTTTTTCTAGGAAATGATTTCACAGCTTACATTTGACCTTTCTTAACCTTTGAAGGCCTCAAAGGACTTTTGAAAATGTGATGTCCCATAAAATATGTTTTTCACAATTTTTTTGAATATTGTGTCTACATAAAATACTTAAAATTCTATAGTTAGAAAATATTGATGTTATCAAGTTTTACAAGTTAAGCTTAAATATTTGTTGAATATTCAAGCACTTGTTTTAATAATTCACCAAAACTACAATCTTTATGTTAATATATAAGTTTTATTGGACTTTAGTTAGTTTAATAATATAAAAGATTGATGGTGACAACATTATTCATTTCTCTTTCTAGTTGTTTTCTTACCACCAAAAGAGTATATAGTAGAACCGCCTATAACCAGCCACTTAAGCATTTGGTGCATGATATGGAGTAGTAGAAGGCATTGTTAAATTTTTGCCATGTAGAGAAATAGAAATGATGGACATTATCAAATTTTCATAATTTTTTTCCTTAAACTTAAATTGTTAAGAATTTTAGAAGCCAAAAATTGCCCTGCTTCCATCTCCAATATATAGATTCTTCCATCACTGCTCATCTAAAGACTAATTTGGCTCTGAAAACGAAGCACATATGTCATAACAGTTATGGCTAGAAGATAGTTGGAAACCAGAAAACTAATGGTTAATATCTGTCATCTCTCTATTGAATTTCCCATTACCTACATATTGACCATGGGTCTTGGCTGGTCATGGGAGGTTCTACCATAACATTGAAAGAACATTCAACACCCTAAATGCTTTGTTTATTTTCCTTCATTAAAAAGTTGCAAATTTATCACAATTGTACAACATATAGATGTCTACTTGGATACAATTTACAATTATGTTGCATGAAAACAAGAAATAGCATCTTGAAACTTAACAAGAGATAGAAACTAATCAATTTTTGTATGTTTTATGTCAAAACATTTAACCATATTGTTCTAAATAAAAAAATGTGTTAAAATTGTATAAATGCAACATATATTATATGTCAAGAGACTTACCTTCAAAAGTCACATAAAATTGTTTTCCAGGTGATACCTGCAAAGTGATGTTTTTGTACATATAATCCAAGTGATAATAATATCCATTATAATCCATATAATAATGATTATTTTTAAACATTATCCATAATCCATATGATAATTATACTACTTCAATACATTTTCATTACATTTCTATATAAAAACATGAGCCCTTCTGTCATCTTTCTAAGTTCAAACATGCATTCTTTAGTACAAAGAAGATGCTAAATATCACATCAGCAGATGTAATACAAGAATTCAAACAATCAGCAGACACTTCTAGTATCAAGATTAAACGCGACTACTAAAAATGCATTCGATCTGGGGTAAGCTGCCCTGGGACAGATCCCTCACAGCTGCTCTAATTGAAACCTTCCTCATTGAATAACAAACTCGGACTTCAAAACATTACACAGCACACAGCACAATGACGTAGGCTTGAATATTTTCTAATGCCCTCTACCGTACGCATTCTGGGTTACTCCATTAATCTCTACAAATAGCACAATAATCCTCAAATTCTCAAACCATCTCCATCAGTAAAGGGCCTAAAACGGCCGAGTCTTCAGCCCAGAGAACTGGCAGACGATGAATTTGTGCTGGACAGCAGACTCCCCAAGGTCGAGAAACCTGATGAATTACTCGAAGTAAAAATTCGAAGCTCAGGAGGGCCATCAGTGCGAGGCCCAGCAAGGGAGTAGTAAGCTTGCAGCTGCAGTCCCGGTTGCCCAAAAGGTGGAGGACAAAGCTCCACACAAAGACAAGGGCGAGCGAGAGCCACTAAGTTACGCCCAGCTTCCATAGTTAGGCTTCCCTGCACCCACAGATACTTGAGGGAGCTCATCGCAGCAACAGCTGCCGCAATTCCTGCCTCTCCAAAGGGACAGTCCCGAATCTCCAGTCGTTGGATGCGTTGCGAGTGCAATGCTAAATTAGCCAGCCCAACATCGCTTGTACCTGTGCACCCTATTAGCAGCCACTTGAGGTTGCGACCATAAATGCCTATGTATTCCAATCCTTTGTCTGTCAGGCAACCGCGGCGTAAGTAGAAAGCCAGCCGGGTGAGGTGAACACAACCCTTGAGCATTAACTTCAAGCCGTCGTCGAGAGGGAAATCTGGAAGGGTAGGGCCAGGCCCTAGCACAATGCGTATATCAGTCAAAAGTGGACAACTTTGACCCACCATCGCTAAAGCAGCGTTACTGATGTTGACGACGTAGCTAATCAGCTGCACCAGCTTCTCACACCCTTGTGCCACTGCAACCAGGCCTTTCACTGTAACACCTCCTGTTTCATCATCCTCCACCCGCAACTTCCGTAACTCCTTGCAGCTCTTGCCGAGTACTTCCATGCCCTCATCTCCCAGTGTGTTTCGTGTCTGTCCAAAGGATAAAACAATGCCACTTCAATGAATCCATATCATTAACCCCTCAGTGCCCAATTTGGAAGCTAACAATTGATAATAATAACTTTCAAACCACATTTCTACCATTGTAAAGGAAGGCCTTTTTCTTTTTACGGGTACATTTTGTTACTTAGAGCAATTCCACTGTAACAACTAACTTTAGACATATTCTGACGAGGCCACTATTTTTCTATACCTTGCAATGGAGATGTAAAGATTATCTAATGCACTTGCAATAACAATACTCTCAAGTTGGAATTACATGCAAATAAAAATTGTTTCTTTTACAGTATTAAGGAGTTGGAGTGGAGGTGCTCTGAATGATTTATTTCAACTCCTATAGATATGGAAGTGGCCACTTTAGGTCATTTGGCCACTTAAGGGTTAAAGAAAATGTTCTTTCACAAGAATTAGTACGGAAAAGATGTTGCACCTGGAGCTCCTCGAGTGAATGGCAATGACTGAGAAGAGAGCAGTGGCCTTCACGACTCAGAAGAGTGAATCTGAGGTCCAGTTTTCTTAGGTTTGGTGCAACAGGGAGAATCATAGGCAATCCAGCGTCCGTGATGGACCACATTCCTGATAATGACTTTAAATGCTGCGGCAACGGGACGAGCACAGCATCCTCATCCATGACATCCTCGTCGCCGTAAGACCCTGCACCAAAGTCTTCGAGACGAGGCACTCTGCTCACAACATCAACCAGATCCGACATCTCAACCTCACCCACTTTCAAACACACTAATGACCTGCAGTTTTCCACCAGCATCACCAAATCTGCCACGTCGATATCTCCGATTCCAAGGACACCGAAATGCAGCTCTTCGAGGGTCGAGTTGCAGCGGGCCAGGGCATGCAGCCATTCTCCCCCTTCGTCATCTACCTCGCTGTCTTCGACGCTCAGTCTCTTCAGAGATCTAGGGATCACACAACAGGTAATATTCAGCAATGTTTCAGATGACGCCTCGGAAATAATGCGGATGAAGGATAAGCGAGTTAGAAGCATTCACATAGTCCGCTATACTTTGAGGAGGCAATAGCACCCCTGGTAGGGAACCCATTCCAGTGGCTTCCAGTCCGCTACAAAGGAATACATTATATATTCTTGGATGAAACTTCTAATGGGTGACTTTCAAACCCCAGGAAAGGGACCGCATGCAAAAGGGTTCCCCTAACATACCCCATAGAATCCGTATGAATCTTCTATGTCTACTTTCATTTAGTCTATTATTAACAGAGTTCCATAACCATATACTACCAGCGCATATCTTGTGCGTTCATTTTCTGATCATCAATAATTGCAGCAAAATGCCCCTGAACTTGCCCAGGGCTGTCAAATGTTATCCACTTCTCCAGTGTGCAAAAAGTACTGGTGGTTGTGAACTGGATTTAGTTTGTAAGAGACCCAAGCCATGAACTGGGACATTAACACACACAGAGAGAGAAACAGGAGTGGAGTTCTTATCCTAAAAATGAAAATCTTTAGAACTTCGAACACCTATAAATTCAGGAGCTTGGAGCTTCTCTGCTCTCTTTTAGCAATATTACGTTTACTGGTCTCTTACTATTCTAGACAACTTACCGACAAGAGCGAGCGATGGGAATGAGGCCTTTGGTGGAGAATCCGGAGCACTTGTGCAAGTGCAACACTTGCAACACGGAGCTATACGTGGACGACGCCAGGACTGCGAGATCCGCGTCCAGCACCGTCATCCGCCGCAGCTGCAGCGTCTGCAGGTCTCCGTAGTGTCCCCGGAGCTCCCGCAGCCAGGGTTCCGCGTAGCCGCCCCAGTCGCTCCGCACCAAGTTGAACTCCGACGCGAACGGCTTGCCCTTGATACGAAGCTCTTGCAGGCGCTTGAAGCGCCTCGTGAGCGACGCGGGGCTGGTGGCGTACATGTTGGCGATAGTCACAACCTTGCGCGTCATGCCATCCACGCGATGCCATTGATGGCACACCAGCGACACCGCCGCCCGGTCCCGAGGCGCATCGACGTGCTTCAACACGCAGGCCAGCGTCTCGTCCGTCATCACTATTCCCCCCATCGCCACCCTGCTCGGGGGGCCCATCGCTGGCTTCTAGGGCGTCAACTCAAGTCACCTCCGCCACCAACACCATAGCTCAACGCTCCATCATGCTTGGAAGCCAAAAGGGAGATCTACATGCGCAAATTGTATATGCTGCGATCACGTCATAAACATGCCACTCAGATTATTTATGTGGGAGCGTGCCAATGTCTTCTTGTGCATGTGAAAGAGAACACCACTGACACTTAGTGTATGCAACAAGATAAATCTGATCTAAATCCATCTCTCCCACAAGGGCTTCAAGTCAATCTATCTGTGACCCCTACTATACCTCAACGCTCCATCATGCTTTGAAGTCAAGGGGGGACCTACATGCGCAACTTTCATTTGAACATGCTATGATCATACCGCAAACATGGCACCCAGATTATTTATAATATGACAACCCTAAGCGCGACACTTTAAGCGCTGAGAATGACTTCTATTATTAGAATAGCCCGACTCTTGTTTGTAAATCAAGAGGATTCCAGCGCACCAAAGCATAAATTGTTTGGATTCCATGCACAAAAATTAGAAGGGTTCAAAGTTTTATTATAACGAACACAAGTTTTCATGTTGAGGTGGTGTACATTCTCAAAATATAGACCTACAATTTTCCACTGGTGCATTTAAATAAACATTGCGATTCGGTGAGGATACCGTACTTCAAATATGAAGTTGCTATCCTCATTCTGCTCCTCAGGTCTCTGCACATCCATCAAATGATAACTTTTGAGTGCATGTCGGTGTCTTCTGCTGTAAAAACCAGCCGCACTGACACCCTGTGAAATTCACAGGTCGATAGGTTATGGACAAACACAAAGATTGAGTTGGTGCATGGAACACTAATCTATACTGGATGGAACACTTCTGAAATTCTGTTTCGGACTAGGTACATGAACTTAGTTGAGCCTCATTACGAAAATAGCATGCCATGTCCCAACAAGAGGTCTTGTATTTCCACAACGAAAAATGTTATTTCCATAATGATTACCGATATAACCTCACTCTTGTTGAATCAAGGGTCTCGAAAGGACACCATTACGCTAAAGCAAACGGGTATGAGACAGAAACATGCTCTTCGTACGCAATACATAGGTGCCATTTATGCAGAAACGAGCTCCATTGAGGCTATGAGACTCTTTGTTTCGTATGACTTTACAAGGTCACCCAGGTAAAATTTGCTAATGAACAAGTGTGACCTTCAAACTAACTACCTTGTTAGAACAAAAAATCCACAAGCAAATAGTCAAGAAACATGTAATGCAAACACGGAAGACCTCGGCAATGAATAAAAACAATTCGACATGCTATTTCAGAGCTCATGGTCTAGTACTAGAAATGACGAACATCAGCACCTTCAAAAAAGTACACTCCTTCGAAGACTCGCTGTGTGAAACCGCTTCTGCAGTCAAAAATCTCCACGAACATTGCAATAAACTCTACCCCCTATTAGATTGATTCGAGAGAACGACTGGTGTCAAAATTCCCCACACCTTGACTTCGATTCCTAATATAAGTGCAGACCCAACCTACCTTTATTCCATACGTCGCGGAAGTAGGAGACCCCCAACGAAGCGTGCCAGGAGAAACTGACACTCGAAGACCGCCATCGCCAAACCCTAGTAGTCAACCGCGTGCACGAGAAACAAAACCGACAACATCCAGCTACCACTGAAAAAATTTAGCAGCGCGTAAGACGTCGATGTTTAGCTCAAAGTGAGGATTTGAAAGTCCTTGCGCAAGTGATATGGAGGCTTCGACGATCGGCGCGACATGGGGCGACGCATCAGGAGAGCCCGAAGTTTCGGAGCAGCTCCGCATGCTACAGTCCAGGCTGTCTCTTTCCGACAACACGTATTGCCGGGGCTCGTTTCCGACAAATGTAAGAGCACCCATAACCGCCACTAATTTAAGGTACTTTGTAGGGCGGGGTGTCATAAAGCGCGGTTCGGTTCAAAAAGCGTCCTCCAACACAAGGTAGAAACACCCATTAGCGTCCCTGATCCGATCCTTGTACCCTAGATATCACTAAATGTGTCCCTAGACTTTAGTTGATGTGTCCTCCATATGTTTAATTCTGATTGGATGACACATGTGAAGGACACATACTCAAGTGCGATTCGCTGACAACTGATTTTCGCAGAGTTCAGATTTGGGTCCACCTACGTGACACATTCGGTGGTCTAGGGAGCCAGCACTTTGAAAAATCATAGAAATTACATACGACATCCGTAAAATCTATTTCTTTTAAATATTCTTAATTTTCACTTGCTAATACTACGAAAATATAATTTTAAAGAAAAGATACCTCCAACTATGCTGAATTGTTTATATTGACGCTTTTGGGTACTCCCACCTTAGAAGTAAGGTAAACTAGCCCATGACAGGCAAACTGCCTAATGCAGTCATCTAGAAAATCACCCATTAGAGTCTTGTACAAACCCATGGCAGATTTTTTTTGATAAATGAGATTAGGACTACATTAAGCTGATTTGTGGCCATAATCTTGTCTTGGGAGATGGCCATGGAGTTATTAGTGATTGTCATAGGGCACTTATACCATTCAACTGTAAATTGGTCATAAAAAATTATTTTTTTATTCCTTCTTGTCATGGCGATGTTCGGAAATGTTGTAGCCATGTTAGAAAATGTTGTGACTGCTTTAGGTAGTAAGATGACCATTATGGAAAACCTTTTTGCTAATTTGGGGTAGTCTACAGACTCAGTTGGGCCAATTGGGCTATACACTTCAAAAATTCATAAAAAATTCTTACTTTGTCAAAGAAAAAATTTTCAATTGCTTCCTTCAATTCTCACATATGTCTATGTATGGAAAAAAATCTAAATCATTTTGCTAATGGCAACAATTTAGACCAGTCATTCTGCCTGTCATAGGCAAGTTTACTTTCAATATTGGAATTACAATGTATAAATGGTGAACGAAACAATTTTTGAATCTTGTGTCATTTTAGCTTCAAAAACTCATAACTCATTCATAAGGGTTCAAAAAATATGAAACAACTTCAATTAATTTCCAATGATCCAAAGGGGTGTACTTTCAAAATGGGCCCAAAATGCCAAGAACTTAAGCAATTTGTTTGCTCATTTTTTCTTGAGATCGGATATAATATAAATATAGGTCTTGAACTTCACGCTAAGAGTGAGCACCTCAAAAAATTTCAAATTATTTTACTATATAGTTTTGTAGACATTTAAGTTTGAAGCTTTATTTGGATCAATGGAAAAACAAGGAAATGCACTTTGAAGGAGCATATCTTAATGAGAATATTTTGAAATGCAGACCTTTGGTGCTCATTCAAAGACAAGAGAATCAAGAATACCCATCTATAATTTCACAAAATTCTAAGCATTTTTCAATTTATGGTGGAGCTTACATTACATAGTGGTCATTGAAATGAGAGTAGTGTTTGTAAGAAAAACAAGAATGGGTATACTTGTCTTCTCCTTGAGTTTTTGGATCTACCTTTATTGAAGTGGGCAACAATTGCATTAGTTGGTAGGATTTTTGTCTATACCCTAATTGAACCCAAAAAATTGAGCCATGAACTTCATTACACCACTCCACTTAAAAAAATCCCGTAGGGTAGAGTTCAACTCAACCTTTAAAGAAACTATAGCTATTGGATTCAAAACACAATCTATTTTTTGTATTAATTTCTATATCAATAAACTTCAAAATTGGAGAATGGGTAGCTCAAAAAAGTAGAGCAACAACCAAAAAATGGTCATTTGGGTCATTAGAGGTTAAATGTTAGTTCTCCTTATCTTTTAAGGAAAACTTTGCAAAAAAATATTTCAAGGAATTTTGTGTCCCCAAAATGTAGTTATTGTAAATGATTGCATTAGGGGAGAATTGAACCTAAGAAGGATCCACTTCATTGAGCAAAAATTTGGGTGGAAAAGAGCCTTCTCAATTCACTATTTGAGGCAAGATTTGTATGATAGGCTCAAATATTCATTATGATTACACAATCCATCTCCATGATCTTGTCTCCATTACCTAATCCATCTCCAAGATTTTTGGGTGTAAAGATGTAGGATGGCTAGCACACGCTTACGGCAATTTTCCAAATGTCAAGTGGCCACTACCAACCTTCAGTGTTTTTTCGGGGTGATAGTATTGATGATAAGAACAAGCTCATACTCTCTTCAATTAGTGCTAAATTTAGTGAGAAATCTCAAAGCCTTTCAATAGGTTCAATTCTCCCCTAAATGGCTTTACAAACATCTTACCTTACAAGCAATTGAGCATAATGACTATAAGTAAATGTGAAGTTTTGTGTAGAATCTATAGTCAAGTGAAAGGAGATTCCAATGCACTTTAGCATGCATTATTTAGACACCATAAGACTAACTTATGAATTTTTGAGGTATTATTTGTAGATATACTACAAAATGATACCAAGCTCCTATTATAGAAAATTGATTAGCTTAGAAGGAATATAATTTTCTTTTTCATTTGGCGGCCAAGAACAAAAGTTATGCCCAAATAAGCTCAAAACAAGGGAGAGGGGGCAATAAAACAAAGTATCAAAAATTTGAATTTTTGAATTTTTATTTTTTTCCCTTATAGACTATATTTTTGTCTACACAAAAAGTTTTGATTCATTCCATTTGGATTTGTTACGAGAAAATTATAGACAATCTTGTTTTTTAGGCAATTAGAGCATCTTCTTGAAAAAATAACTTACATGATTCATTTCTAAATGCAATTTTTACAATTTAAAAAGAAAAAGGTCTATATTTTTTCATTTTCTTTTTAGAACAATCTCACCATTGGAATTAGTGCATTTTAATTCCATCCTAGAGATATTCATAATTTAGATTTTTCTTCTACTTAACAATTTTTTAAAGAATAAAAAGTATATTTTTTAATATTTTTTTTCCTAGACTCTTAATTCAATTCTCCACCATAAAGATTTAAAGCTCAAAACTTTGTAGTGCAAAAAATTAAAGTTAAGAAGGTTCAAAGTCAAATAACCTAGTCCCACAATGTGTGGAAAAACTTGTTTTCTTCACTTTAAACGTAGATATCTTGCAATCTATGTGGTCAAAATTTCTGAAATTTTTTCCACACATTTTCATACTAGTTAGGTGTAAGATCCTATGGTTAGATGTGTAAAAAAAAATACAATTTTCAATTTCTTTTACTCTTTGCTCTAAAAATGCCAATTTTAGTGGTTTTTTGCAAAAAAAAGGCCTTGGTCTTTTAGGGGTTAAAACTACGACTATCTAGTGAATTGAGCATAACTGAAATATTAAAATACTTTCTAAACTTTCAAATGTACAAAATTTTAATAGGCTAGTACAAGAATTCATGGAAAAAAATTTAGACTATTTGACCATATAGATTGCGAGATTATAACATTTGAAGTTAAAAAAAATGAAATTGTAGGCCATGCTCAATAGGATCAACAAAGTTTGAATCTACAATGTAGAAGAGGTAATATTGAACATTGAACTAAAACCATTAGGTAGATAGTTATGATAGTTACATAATTGCACTAGTAGAAAACTATGTTGTAGTGACCAAAATCTAGTTGACATTTTTGTTCATTGCAACACAATTTTCAAAAAATTGCATTGCAAAGAATGCAGTTTTCAGAAATTTGTGTTGTAGTGAACAAAAATGTCAACTAAATTTTGGTCACTGCAATATAGTTTTCTTCTTGTCATACCCCTATCTCCTTGGGGTGCCCGAAGTGCCTTAGTGAGCAATGGTGACTTTGGGGGTGACTTCCCAAGCCTTGCAATAAGCTAAGAAGGGAGAAATGAGAGACTTCATAGCAAACAAGGTGCAATTGCGCCCTAGATAAGAAGAACCTAGTAGCATGTCATACATTTTTGGAAAGCTCTTGAGAATATGCTTCTAACTGTCCAAAGAACGCATGATTTGGACTAGTAGGCTAGAAGTTATGGTCGTTTAAAGTTGGAGGTGTCCCGGTGGGAGTGGGACACTCAAAGGCTAGGTGTGAGGGGTTCCTAAAGAATCACTCAACAAATCATGGCATCTAGCATATCATTGAAAAGTTACAAAGACAAGGAAGCTAGAATGCCAAGAATTATGAGGAAGACATGAGCCAAAAGTTATGGCCAAGAGAAGGGCCATGGTGAAGGCGTGATGCCGCTCCCTATGAACCTGCATCTTTGGAGGGCCATAACTTTGTGAGAACTTGTCCAAATGGGACAAGTGAGTAATTCAACGACATCTATTCGTTGCATAGATATCCAAAATGGGCTTGCTGGTGGGATTTGGAGATCTAAACACAAAATTATACCATTTCAAAGTTGGAGAGTCTAAACGGAGATAGAACTTGGGGATTTCGGATGGAAACAAGTGGTCTTCCAAAATCCAAGGGGGTTTGGTAAGTACCTTCGACCTACAAAGGGGGGGCTGCCAAATGCCACAAAAAGTACTACAGGAGGGGTTGGTTTCCCTCCTCACTCCCTCTCGGGCCTTAGTGAGTCGCAATGACTCATGGGTGGTGATGCAACTTCACTACTGGCTTCAAGGCTCCATGGGACACTTGTGTATATGTCCTGGGGCACCAGTTGATTGGAGTCCCACTCTTTGCTAGACCATTGGCAATGTATACCAAGTTGTAAGCCCTAATTAGTGTTGGTGTGTGACTAGCAAATATACAATGGGCCTAGTATGAAGTAGGGTGACAACCAAGGGCAGTTAGAATCGTGGTAAGTAGAACCACCATGAGTCCTAGCATAGTAAGATGGAAGTTCCTCCCTATGTCACCAAATGACATACTAGGTATTACAAGTGAAGTATGTGCTAATAGTTCTGAGGATTGGGACTTAGCAATTTGACTTGAAAATGAGAACTAATGCTGTGAGTGTGTGGTATGTGCAGTGTTAATTAATTTAGGCCTATGTGATACTAGAATTGGAGCATGGTGAGCCTTGAAAGTTGCGAAGGGCTTTTAAAGTTTGTTTGGAGTTGTAAGGTGTTATTAGGGTTGTGACACTTCTAGTATTACATGTCATTTTTCTAAGATAATGGAGATGTCTAACCTACATGAAAATCTAACATTGAAAGGATGTCCACAAAAAAGCAAGTACATGAATAAGATTTCAAACTTTTTTCGAGATATCATTTTTTGGAAGAATCAAAATCCCAAAGGTCAATACAAATATTTACTTCTCTAAATTTAGTGGGAAAAAAAATCTTATGAATTTACACTAGAATTTGAAGTAATGGTTCTAAATTATTCTAAAGTTGTCATTTTCACTACATTGAATGAAAAGTGGGAAAAAGATTCTTTTTCCAATTTTTTAAGATATGATTGACCTATACTAATATAAGAATATGTAGGCAAAAATTCCAAACTGTTTGGATTTATAGATTGCGAGATCTATGAGTTGAAGTTGATGGTAAAATATTCATAGCTTCCTTGCTTGTCAACTTGTCTATTGGCACATTGCCCAAGTTGCTTGTAAACCTTTGGACCCCATAACTTTTGATATGGGCATCCAATTATATAGAAATTATATTTTTACAAAATTAATACAAGTGCACATTCTTAATACAAATTTTACTTTGATCCATTCAAAAATGACTTTGTATGAGCCTACTTGAACCTTCAAAAAGTTCCATATAACTTATTGTCTTTTAGGGGTTCATGAATGATCTTTTATAAAGAAAATTTAAAGGTATAGGGTTTAATATTTTCATTTGTTTAGGAAGGGCACATATAGTACTTTCTATAATCCTATTGATTATAGTTGAGGATTAGTGGTAAAATTCCTAGTGGATATGATGGACATGACACAATAATCCCTAAAGTCCCAAGGTCTTTTCTCCATCAAAAAACATTTGAAACTACCATTTTTGCCACAAAGAGCAAGAGACTTTAAAAATTGTATTTTTTTTTTTGCAAATCTAACCATGGGATCTTGTACTAGACCAATGTCAAAATGGTTGGAAGAAATTTCAGAAACTCCTTTGACTACAAATGATATTGTAAGATATTTGCATTTAAAGTAAAAAAAATAACTTTTCTTACCTTACTTGACTAGGTTTTTTGGAATTCGGGTCTTCTGAAGTTAGTTTAGAATCTAGGAAAATAAATTAAAACAATAACAACTTAATTTTCACTCTTTAAAAATTTGTTAAGTAGAAGTAGATTCAAGATTGAAGGGAGATCTGTTAATAGCTCTAAGATGGAATTGTAACATACTAATCTCAATGGTGTTAAGTAGAGAGGCCTTGCGTTGGAAAAATGCAGGGCTTCTAGCTGCAATTAGATGCAGCCTCCAAAATGGAAGATTTTGTGGTCATATAAAGTCTCAAATACAATCGTAAAACCCGGATGATGCCATATGAACAAATATAATATAATAACGCCACATATCCTTCACAAAATGTCATGGAGTCTCAATATACATTATAAGTTTCTAAAAGATAATAGAAAAAAAGCATATCCTCCGTAAATTCCCCTTGAAGAAGTATTTGATAGAAGAATGGGTGCTACAACCGCTCTACAAGTCCAAACTAAAAGTGTGATATGTCTCTGCAAAGCTAACAAAAATTTCTATAACCTCTTCAAAATTCATTCAAAACTAAAGTACTTTCCAACTTTTATGGTCAGTTAAAGTTCACCCTTTCCAACTCAAAGGCAACTCACCTATACTTTACTCCCAAACTCATAACTTTCACATACTAACTCCAAATGAAGAAAATAATACCATTTTAGAAAATTAAAAAAATTATCTACAACCTCCTCAAGTTTTACTCAAAATTAAAGTACTTTCCACCTTTCATAGCTCTTCAAAGTTCACACTCTTGAAAACCCGAAAGTAGCTCTTCACCCTTTTATTCTCAAGTCCATAACTTTCATATACTAGCTCTAAACCAAGAAAATAATATCATTTTGGAAAGCTAACATAAGTATCTACAACTTCTTCAAATTTCATTCAAATTTGAGGTATTGTCCACTTTTCATATCCCTCTACAATTCACTCTCTTAAAAGTCTGAGGCAACTCCACAATACTTCACTCCCAAGCTCATAATTTACACATACTAACTCCAAACTCACTAAGTGACAAATTTTCGGAAACACAAAACAAAATAAAAAAGCTCTCAAATTTTCATTATAAAAACCTTCATGTACAATGTGCAATGCCTTCCTAAAGTGATAGCTTTTCCCAAACAAACAAAGAAGAGGAAGCAGATAGCCCTCTACTTCATCTACTACCTCAACCTCCATGCCATCCACCTAAGCTAGTGGATTTGGGCCACTAAGATGCCACATGGGCCATAATACATCCATGGGTCACCTCCTATCCTTGATAAGTCTATCTACATCGTCTACATGGATTTCTGATCTTTTAAAAACAACCAAAGCAAAGGTAAAATAAGCTTTACCTTTTGTTTTTACAACTTCAAACAAACAAACAAAAATATTAAAACATCTTCAAGTATAGAACTAAATGTTTGTCAAATAGAGGTAAAAAAAGAGTTCAAGTGAAGTATGACCCCATTTGTTTCTTGAGACTCTAAGAAAAAATGAACTCCAATTTAACAAACAATTATGTATTTTCACATAATGAATGCATTTATAATGCGACAACGGTGAGATTGTTCTAGCATGAGATTTTAACTTTGTGGACATAAATTTATCTTATTTTGTCCATAAAATTTGATTAGAGTATCAAATCTCAAATGAAATTTTTAAAGTGAAATTTATTTTGGGATAATGTATTTTACTATACCTAAGTGAGGTCTGAAATTCTACTTCAAACACAATTTCCACTTTTGACTTAACTATGAGAAATTGAGCTCCTACTAATCCTAATGTAAATATCCGACATTGATTGTTCTACCTACTACTACCTCATATGTATATAAAGAGCTTCTCTACCCATTGTTAAACCAATAACAATTTGGAAATGTTGTTAATGCAATGTGAGGTAGTTTTCAATGTGTTGGAATTCAATTTATTATAGTTCAATTTTAGAACAATGAAAATTGGATGTCCTTTCATGTAGATGCTCTTAGACATGCCATAGTCACTATAAGAAAATAATGTTTTTACTAATCGTAGAATTCTGCATGTTGATGTCCTAAGTGATATCTTAAAATGTCAACGTAGATGTCTCAAATTTTGCATTGCTTAAGACATGCCAAAAATGCCCCAAAAGACATTGGACATCCTTATCTTTTTAATTAGACATCCCAAAAGGCATGGGTCAAAAAAGTTATGAAAATTCGCCATTTAGTTGCCACCTAAGCACCACTCGGACGTGGGAAGCCATATAGGAAATTTTTTCATCCATCCCCATCTATGACATGGTGTTGGAAAAATGTGACATGGCATTCAGTAAAGCTGACATGACTTACTACATCAACAGAGCTTTCTATCACATGAGAATATTATACCATTTTTTGAGACATCAATGTAGACATCCATACGTTTTCCAAAATGTCTTTTGAGGCATCAACTTCAATGTCCAAACATATTCCAAGATGTCTTTAGGTACAACAATTCAAATCACTTGACAATTTTTGAAACATCAACTTCAAAATTCAAATGTCACGATATTGACCTCCTTGAACATCAAGTAGAGTATAGGTGAACAAAATAATGTCACCTTCGACAACCACATGATGAGTAAAGTGGTCCACTTTTCAACATGCTGTCTATATGAACAATCACATGTCTTATGGAATGCCAAATGCAAACCAAGTGTTCTATGCAACATGGCATACACAATACATTATATACAATATACCATATACATAGTACACAATACAAAATGCACCATATTCATAAATGAAGCCGCGCAGCAACAAAGAGGTTCGTATTTTGTGTTCTTCAAATGGAGAAGACGAGATATTTATATAAGTAGAGTGCTAGGGGAGATGACAAACCATATGGGATATGTAAAACGCAGGAATTATATTACAAGCACAATTTTAAACCACATTTAGGCATAGTAGACTAACTTTTTTTCTTAAACTTCAAACTAAGAAAAGTTGGGAAAACAAACAAACTTTCATCTCCAAAAATCTGTTTGAGATTTTGAGATTTAGATCAAAATTCATGAACTAATTTTCAAAGAAGCATTGGAAGGGACATTTTCATTGATATTTTTCTAACATCCTCTCTAAATTTTGTCTATCCTCATTGTGTATGGCGTACGTGAAAATATGTTATAGAAAAAATAGTTGTCTTCAAGTGGATTAAATGATGATTGAATTGTTTGGTTCTATTGTCTCAATGTCTCTAGAAACATCATAATTGCACGACAACTATATAGAGGATATGCCTTTCTTTATTATATTGCCATAGAGGATGTCCCAATAGACATGTTGGTGTTGTTCATGACATTCATTTTGAGACATTAGTACTAGTGAAGTTATGAGCAATTTGATTTCAATTTCTATGTGTTAAAACAAGGTGTGGGAACGTCCCCTACTTGTTAAGCAATATCATGAGATGAATAGAGCACTTTCTTCTACCTAATACATTAGTTCATGTTTTTATATAGATTCTTCCAATGGCTCAAGGAGGTCACTTTAAGAAAAGTAGAAAACTACGTGAGTTAAACTATAGGATGCATTTTATTCATTGAAAGAAAAATTTGTAAATGATTTGGATATATTTTAGCCTAGATTTAATTCTTGAAACATCATTATATGTAAATTAGAGTATTGAAAAATCTTTGGATTTAAATTGATTTTTCAATTTTTAGACAACTTATTAAAATTAGAGTGTTTACAAGTTGGAAGTTCATAGTAACAAATTTCATAATTTTGGGGCCTATAAAATGTAAGATAATGACCTTGACACACCAACATCTTCAAATTAAATATTTTAGTGAGTGTAATATGAAATGTCAATTAGATAATAATATAATGAGAATTTTAGCAATAGGAAATTATAGATCAAAAGAGAAGTCCAGAAGACACAATGTGAATTTTTATTTATTTAAAAGAGTGAAAATTATATAGAAGATGTGCATTTCAAGAGTCAAAACACGATCTACAAGCTAGGCTTATCCTTTCATGTGCTATACTTTCACTGGCCAAATCCTCCCAACCTATTGACTTTTTTGTCCAAGCATTAAATATTTTCTTTAAAAACTGCAATAGCAACTTTCTTTGTAAATCCAAATGCATACATAGATGGTCAACTTCATTCTTCAAAGGATCACTTCAAGTGCAACTTCATCTAAATATTTTTAACCCATAAAGGACCAGCCTTGTGTTTTTGGCAATATAGCTTTTGGGAGAAAGTATATGTAAGTGGAGATTTGACTTATTTAGGCTGATTTTCTTTACAATGTGTGGACAAGGAATATATTTCATGTGCACTAAATTTTAGGACAAATTTTTGGAAATATGAGTCAAAAGTTATGACCTAATATGTAGTTTGTTTCTCAACTAGGGCAATCTGGACGGATCTGAAAAAATCATTGTTTTCAAAAATGAAAATTTGGAAACAATTCTCTAGATTATTATATGCATAGAAAGCTTTGAATAATTTCATTTTGATCAATGAGATGAAAGTTATGAGGAGTTTAGTTTGTAGGCAGTTATGGAATCTCTACTCTAAAGTAAACTTTGAAGTCCTTTATTTAACTCAATTTTTCATATTTTTTGAAAAAAAATAAATCAAAGGATATAGATTGTTTATTATAACATTACAACCATTGGGATTTTCATTTTTCAATTCCATAATTAAATTCTTAACAATTTAGTAATTTGAATCATTCTCTACTTCTTTCTACTTAGTATTTTTTTCTTATATGTTGTACAATTCCAAATGATCTGAAATTTCAAACATGTAGCCAACTTGCCTTGATGAATGAATTCATAGATGCACTACCATTTGGGACATTTTTTCATACAAATGTGACCTTTTGAATTGATGTTGTCCAAATTTTCACAAGGTCAAAAAAATAATTTTTGTCAATTCAAATGCTAATATCTTGCAATCTACACGGTGGAAATTTCTGAATTTTTTCCACGTCTTTTCAAAACAACTTACTACAAGATTCTATAGTTACATGTGTCCGATTTTATTTTATTTTTAATTTGATACTTGTGCTAGAAATGGCAATTTTCGAGTGTCTTGGGTGAAAACATAGTCAAGGAACTTTAGGGGTCAATATTAGAAAAAACACTTCAAAAAACAAAGTGACCACATTTTAGCCATCTAGGAATCACTATAGGAAATTAATGGTTAAATGGTTAATTTCATGTTGCTTTTGGATTTGATCCTAATTTTTTCATGTATGTTAGATGTTTTCAAGCCAACATTCATCCTAAAATCCTTCATTATCGAACAAAACAAGATTCCTACAATTTATAAGTACTATAGTGTGCCAAGAATTAAACTAGATTTTTACTTATGATTACCTATAGGGTGCTCAGAATTCAAATTGAGTAGCTTTTTCCTACCGAAGGGAACCCTTAAAATCATAATTACTAAGTAAATAGCCTTCAAAACAAATATTTCATGAACACACATGGTTACAAAACATAAAGAGAAGTAACCTCCTAGAATTTAATGTCTGTTTGGAGCATCTTGGATGAGAAAAAGTGCCTAGTTATTATAAAAAGGCAAAGTCTTTCAAAGACTATGAAAATAGAAAATTTGAGAGATCAAAATTCCACCTGCGTGTCTCTTGAGGTGTAGTAGTGTTTTCTTGTCTTGGGGGGGGGGAAGGAGTGGTGTCCAATGATGAGGGAAATGTGCATTTCTCACCATTGCCATGTTCAAGACTACTTACATGAAATGCATGCATGATTTTCTTACTAGTTGTGTGCATTGCCTTCAAGGCAAAGTTTAGAACTTGTGAATTGTCAATAGTTATTATGTGGTTATTGTTGTTTCATGGGTGTGCACATTAATTTATAATTTATTGCATCATTATGATGCACATGATTACTACATTGATTTAGCACTACTTTGTGATTGGTATTAACTACATGGCTTCAATACGTTAATCAAATGAATGAAAAAGACACAAATTATATATGTAAATTAAAGTTATCATTGTTGTGCATTTTATGTGCGTTTCAATACACAAAAAATGCATGACAATAATGTCATCGCTATTTGTATTGTAATAATTCTTATTACATGGTGTAGTTACAATGATATAAAGTGAAATTGATTATTAATTAGGTGCTTGCATTTTGTAAACTAAAACATTCACTATTGTAGCTTCAAAATGAATTACAAAAACAACAAACAAGACCACCAACTCCATGATTATTCACCTTGCATTGAATCCATTAATAGGCCACCAAGAAACTTGATTGCATAGTGAAGGAATCACTTCATTGGCACTAAAATATAGCTTGAATTGGATCCATCAATAGCCCATCAAGAAATTAAATGACATAGTGAAAGAATCACTTCATTGGCTCTTGGTGAGAATGGAGGGTAGAGAGGCCTTTTTTATATTAAAATCCATTATCCGTCACGAATACTCAAAGGATATGGGATAACTTAAAGATGAGAGCTTGATTGCTCATTGCCAACTGAAACGTAGGAATTGTGTTGAAAGTAGAAATTCAGACCTCACTTAAGTACAATAGAATAATTTTTTTCAAAAACTTATGAACTATGAAAAATTATTAAATCAAGCTAGTTTTCATCTCCAAAAAACATTTTGTCCACAACTTGATTTGAGGCTCTAAATCTCAAACGTTTTCTTTGAGATGAAATCTAGTTTGATTTACCAATTTTTCTCAATTCAATTTTTTTTGATAAAATCTTTGTCACGACCCTCATCAAGTGTCACGACCCTCATCGTAAGGCGTGCCCGTGCCACCTTGGTGAGCAAGGGGGACATTGGGGGTGACTCCCCAAGCCTTGCAAGAGATGAGGTGAGGGGAACTAGGAGTCCCGAGCGATCAGAGCGATGTAGTGCTTTGATCCGGACGAATTTGGGGGCGTGTGATACGTGCTTGGAAAGGTCTTGAGAAGACGCTTCTAGCCGTCCAAAGAACGCGTGATTTTGACTTGCGAGTCAAAAGTTATGGGCGTTCAAAGTTGGGGGTGTCCTAGTCGCGCCGGGAGTGTCCCGAATCTTTGGAGGGCGATATCTTTGCGAGTACTTGTCCGAATGGAGCAAGTGAGTAGTTCATCGGCATCTACGCGTCGCGTAGATATCGAAAATGGGGTCGCATGTGCGATTTGGATTCCGGACCGCAAAATTATGCCAGGTGGAAGTTCGGGAGTCCCAACCTAGCGCGAATCGGGAGAAATGGGTGGTCTTCCAAGATGGGGTGCATCTTGGGGGTTCCCGGTGACCTCTAGTATGGGGGGGGGGGGCTGCCGAATCCCGCAGAGAGTACTATGAGGAGGGGTGGTCTCCCTCCTCACTCCCGGATGGTGCCATGGTGAGCCTAAGTGGCCCTGGGTGGTGAGGCTAGTGTTGGAGCCTCACCACCACTTGTGTGTTACCATGGAGTGCTTATGCACTCCTTGATACCGGTTAGGTGGTGTCCCACTCCACACTAGGCCATGGTGTGAGTCCCGATTAGTGAGTCCCGAAATGAGTTGGGTTGGGCCTAGTGGGGAGTTGGGTCCCATTCAAGGGCGGTTAGCATCGGTGGGAGTAGTGCCTCACCGAGTACTTGGACATCAATGGAAATTTCGCCTCATGTCATCAAATGACATGCCCAGTGTCTTGTGGGAGTTAAGTATTGGAAGGAAAGGATTGGGAGTCACGGAGGAATGGGGAACCCCGTGACTTGAGTTGGAACCTAACATTGTGGGTGCGTGGCATGTGCACTGTTAGGAGAGCGTGAACCTTAGTGGCACTAAGGTATTAAGTGTTTGGGAAGTGTTACTAAGGGGCGCGACATCAAGAGGCACGCCCGGCCACCTTGGTGAGCAAAGGGGACGTTGGGGGTGACTCCCCAAGTCTTGCAAGAGATGAGGTGAGGGGGACTAGGGGTCCCGAGCGATCAGAGCAATGTAACGCTCTGATCCGGACAAATTTGGGGGCGTGTCGCACATGCTTGGAAATCTTGTGAAAAGACGCGTCCATGGGTCCAAAGAACGCGAGAATCCGAGTTGGGAATCAAAAAATATGGCTCCTCAAAGTTGGCATCGTCCCGGCCGCGTCCTGAGGCATAGGGACGTGGGAAACAAGGTTTGGGAGGGTTCCTTGGAGCCAAATAGGGCATGCCACATATCATTGGAAAGATAAGGAGACAAGCTTTCTAGAATGATAAGGCTCATGAAGAAATGAGTTGGGAGCTAAAAGTTAGGGGCATCCAAAGAAGGTGGAGTCTCAGAGAACTACACCTCCCAGGGGACTCGTACCTTTGGAGGGCCATAACTTCTTCAATAATTGTCGTATTGGGGAAAGTGAATAGTGCACGGTGATATACGGAAAATTTCAATTACAAAAATCCGCTCTCACTTGGGATTTGGAGCTCGGAGCTAAAAGTTATCCCGATGGGAAGATCGGGAGTCTTTTAGGGGTCCGGTTTGGGGATACCACTTGGAAATGGGCGGTCTTCCAAGATGGGGTGCATCTTGGGGGTTCCCGGTGACCTCTAGTATGGGGGGGTTGCCGAATCCTGCAGAGAGTATTATGAGGAGGGGTGGTCTCCCTCCTCCCTCCTTGATGATGCCATGGTGAGCCTAAGTGGCCTCGGGTGGTGAGGTTAATGTTGGAGCCTCACCACCACATGTGTGTTACCATGGAGTGCTTGTGCACTCCTTGATACCGGTTGGGTGGTGTCTCGCTCCACACTACGCCATGGTGTGAGTCATGTTTGGTGAGTCCCGATATGAGTTGGGTTGGGCCTAGTGGGGAGTTGGGTCCTATTCAAAGGCGGTTAGCACCGGTGGGAGTAGTGCCTCACCGAGTGCTTGGACATCCATGGAAATTTCGCCCCATGTCATCAAATGACATGCCCGGTGTCTTGTGGGAGTTAAGTATTGGAAGGAAAGGATTGGGAGTCACGGAGGAATGGGAGTCACGGAGGAATGGGGAACCCCGTGACTTGAGTTGGAACCTAACATTGTGGGTGCGTGGCATGTGCATTGTTAGGAGAGCGTAAACCTTGGTGGCACTAAAGTGAAGTGCTTGGAAAGTGAGCTTAAGGTGGTAAGTGTCACTAAGGAGTGCGACAAACTTATTCTATTGTGCCTAAATGAGATCTAAATTTCTACTTTTAAGACAATTCTTACTTTTCAATTGTCCTCTTATTAAAATTGTGAAAGATAAAAAAATGCAACATTAGTACAATAACTATGCATTGACATGATGTTGTGTGATTATTGCACGAGCTTGATATGTCTTAAATAATCACTAATGCTACATGAAGTCATTCATCACTAAACCATTGAAATCCGTAGTAGAGGAGATTTTAGGCCAGTGGAGGACCATTTTATGCATGTTCCCTTTGTTGTTTTCGATGCAATGAAGGAACGGTTGTCTACTATCAGAAAAATTTAAATTTGAAAAAAAAATGAAAAAAAAATAGTACTGAAATTGAAAAAAATTTTAAGAAAAAAAATTAATTTTAATTTTTTTGAAATGACGTGGCCAAACTTTAGCCATGTCAGATTGTTGCTACAATACTATTGCACTGTAGTTCCCATGTTCCCTATAGTCCAAGAACTCACAACCCTCTACGAGCTTGAAATCTCCTCTAACATTTTTAGTCACGCATAGTTATTGTGTAACTTTAACACTTCAAACTCAAATATGAATGACATGCCTAAACCGCATTGTAATTATGAATGTCAATATCATGTTGTAACAATGTTTCCAAATAAATGAATGTGACATGAAAGCAGTGCCCAACAATAATTGTATGAATACTATTGACAATTGATGACAAAGGAACTTTGTAATGATATGCTCTACCTTGGACATCTGATGTTTCAAGTCAAACACCAAAAAAAACATTGTTTTCTTATAGTAAGTTTTCAAATTCTGGAGGCTTTGATTTATTAGGAGGGTGTTCCTAGCCCTTCATCCACTACACACCCTAGCCTTTGTCCTTCAAACTAATGCAACTTGCACATTTGCCCTTGGCCCTAGTCAACAAAATATTTGCTGTCCAACTTGTCCCTCGAGTTAAAATTTGCCTAAAACAACCTCTAACTTCTTCATTTGGCATTCGATTGAAACAAAAATTATATATTCACAAAGCTCTTGTAGAACTACATGCTATCAAAAAAATTTAAAAGAATCAATTCAAAAATCAGCTCATAAGAACCTACCTGAACTCTAAATTGTCCCCCTAGGAAACAATGGTTCTTTAGGGGTTAAAAAGCAAGTCAATGCTACATGGATAGAACTTAACATATTTGCTTGTTTTGTAAATCATCACAAGGAGATTTCTAAGGAGATTTTATGTAACCTTCAACATTTTGTATTTTTCATTTGTTTACAAAGGTCTTCATTCATTGAAAAAAATAGTTTGATGATTTACACCATGCAATGCCTCCAAATCAAGAATTATGGAGCAAGAAAGCTATATTGTAAACTCTATCTTTCTTCTTCAACAATTTTTTCCTATAATTTTTTATTTCTAAGGCATTACTCTCATATGTGGGGCATTATTAGTTGAAGGATGCAATGAGATTTTTAAAATTCAAGTTTGCCCTTGTTTTAGAAGACACATCAAAAAGTGGATTCTTAAAAATTCCAAAATCAAGTCTTTAAAGTTGATTTTTCATAATCATTAGGATTTAGGGAATTTGTTTGTTGATGTGCCTTCTTTTCTTAGAACATCTTTAATCTAGTTGACAGGCTAATAGACTAGAGTGGCAATGATAGGGAGTAGTTGCCACTCACAAATGGTTAGTTGGTGACGTGACACGATGTTTAGAAGAAAGTTGAAGTGGTTTAGTCAACAATTTGTAGTTGAGACCATCAATTTGGATGTGACATGTAGAATGTGGTGTGGAATAGTTGGGCCAATGGGAAGGATTGTTGGACTAAGGGGATTAGGTCAATGGCTTGGGTGTACATGTAAATCCTTGTCCATTCAAATGTGAAGATGGGCGACCTTCATCTTCTAAGTCTACAATGTTGAGATGTTGATTTGAATAAAGATGCTCTTAGAGCATTCCCTATCATCCTCTTCATTTTTGGTCATCATTATTTGTTTAAAAGGCCTTCTTTACATGATTGGTGGATGTGCATAGAAGATCCCCCCTTTGCAACTTGAAGGGTGCTTCAATCACATGTATTTCAAAAGTGAAAAGTGAAAGAATTGAAAAAACAATTTCTACCTTCTACAACAAATTCTAGAAGGCAAGAATTGGAAGGCCTTTAAAAAACATCAAAAGTGAATATTTGTGCTTTGTCTTTTCTCTTTGGCAAGCCTTCTATAGAAATCCCCTTTGGCAAATGAGATTTCGAAACTTAGAGGGTTGCTCATCTAGCACACTTGCACTACAAAAGAAAGGGATGTTTTAAGTATAGTCCTAGTAGTATGGTCTTTTAAGTAATGACCTATAAGAAGTCTTTAAAGTAAAATTTTATTGAAAATATACATATTTTCAATAAAATTTTACTTAGCCCCTAAAGGTCCAGATTCATCTCCAAAATTGATGATTTGAGAAAAAACATTATAAAGTTCAACTTGGAAGCATATTTTGGAATTGGTATACAAAGAAAAGTTGGAGATTTGGATTTGTAAATTCCATCTATATGGTTAGATTCACCAATGCTATTACCAATTTTTTTCTATAAATTTTGAAAGAGAAATTTCAAAATTCCTTCAAAATTTGATTACTAGAAAAATATTATCATTTTTTGAGTAAAATTTGTTGGAATGGATTTGAAATGAGGTTCTCTCCACATGGTGATTTTTTGAAATTTTTATATTCTTCCTATCTATGACCTCATTTTAGCAAATCCAATTTTGAACTAAAGTCAATGCAATTTGACCACTTAACATACTTGCACATTGGTAATTTAAGAAAAATATTTACTCTAGTGATACCAAATTCAACCCTTAGATAAGACAACAACTTGATAATGTATGTCTTCAAATTATAATAACTTTCATCCCAATAGTTAGGTGGATGAAACTTGAGGTTCAATCTGTTCATCATCCAAAAAATGGAAGTCGGAGCATTTAGGGGTTAAAAGACTATACTACTAGGACTATACTTGAAACACGTCTTCCTCTTGTAGTGTCATTAGCAAGGAACATAGGATCCTAAACCTACTTGTCACAACTAGGGACCACCAAACTAGCATTCAAGGCTTCCATTTAACAAGTGATAGGGGATGTTCACATAAAAGGAGGTTTGGCAAACTTAGGCCCTACTCCATCATCCAACATAGATGTCTATTATTCATCCATAGATAGCAAACTTTAAGGGGCCACCTTTCATTGAGATTTATAAAAGATGTACACTAAATAATAAAAGTAGGTTGTCTGAACAATTCAGTTGCCTTACCACAAGAAAGTTACTTTACAAGCCAATAAAACCAACAAAAACTTCTACATGTATTTCCATTTGTACACATGAAAGTTTATGAGTCCCAATTACAACATTACCTAATTCAAAAGTAGCGCATTCTTGTAGAATTATAGTACATATTTATACATTATCAAATGTCGAGAAATTAGAGTGGGGCAACCTAATTTCACCATTTAGTATAGATTCTTCCTATCCAAGTTTCTTAAGAGCAACCTCTAGCAATGGCAGTTGACAACTATGAACCCGCTGACTATCGTGCCCCCCGAAGCGCCGGGTAGATCTTCTTTCCAGACCGAACGTCCATATACCTCACTTTAGCATCTTTGGCCGTTCGATGGCTACAGTACAGAATCCGTCGGCCCCAGCGTAGAGCTAAGATAAAGATATCTTTCCATCGTCTCTCTCCTTCGTACCGCGAATGGGAAGGGAACTATACCGGGATCCTCTGTTCTCGCGTCCAAGTTTCACTGCGATGGAGCCTTGGATTGTGCTGCCCCTTGTTGCCCTCGCAGCGATTGCGGCACGAGGTGGTCACGCGCTTGTTCTCACCGTTCAGAACACGGAGTGTGTCTGGGAGGATGTCGAGTACGACAATGACGTTGTCAGCGGCAACTTTGTCGTTTTGGACCATGAGGTTTTCTGGGGGTCCGATCATCCTGGCATCGAGCTCCTCGTATGAGAATCTGAAACCCTATCTTGAAACAGTTGATTGGTTCGTCTTTCGCTTGATGAGATTTTCTTTTTTATAAAAATTGTTTTTTTTCGGTTCGAAATTTTGGTTTTGAGCTGGTGGTTTCTTTGCTGGGGATTTTGTAGTCAAGGTGTTGATTAGTGGCTATCATCGTGTGAGAGCAAGAAAGCCTTTCTGTCACCGTTTCTTTTTTAAAAATTTCTTGAAGAAATTTGATTTCTTTCGATTTGAATTTTTGATTTTGAACTGGTTGATGCTGTTGTTGGGGATTTCATGTAAAAGGCGTTATCTTCTTGGGCATTGTGTATTTTATCGTAGGTTGTGGTGGAGTGCTCATTTCCAAGGATGCGAGTTGAGGGGGGTTCATGCTCGCAATCTGTTTTCAGGATTCAGGATTCTGAGATAAATTTTGTTCCCTTCCAGTTTATTGTTCGATCAGCGTTTGATGATGATTTTTTACTGTTTTGCGAAAAGTAGACCCCGATTTTTGAGGAGTTGTTTGGGTGCTGTTTCACAATATTGTACTGGGGTTTGTTTCTGAGGGTTTAGGTTTAGGATATTAGTATTGACGTGCTTACTTTGCGTCAAAATTTCTGACATGATTGTCTTTGCTTTCTACAATTCGTTTGCTGACTGTATTCTTTCGGCCTGCTGTTCTTAGAAGTCAGGTCTGTTTGGTTGCTGGAAGTTTATTGAGGATCGAACATTCTTTTGACGAGTTTAATTGCTTTTGTTTCTAAAAATATATAAGAATGCATTGCTTGTTTTGATTCAGGTTTACGGGCCTGATGGACATACGGTTCATAATACCAACACAATCGAAGGAGAAAAATTTGAATTTATAGCTCATCACAAGGGGCGGTACAAGTTTTGTTTTCATAATCCTTTGTCTGCACCAGAGCAGGTCACTTTCTACATTCATGTTGGCCACGTGCCTGGCATCGAAGATTTGGCGAAGGATGGTGAGATTCATACATACTCTGAGCTGAGTAGTACTCTTAACACTTCTCGAGACTTTGGAGTACTTGTTTTAGCAAGTTGACTTCTCTGGTCGGTGCAGGAATAAATGAATTTGTTGTTAGATATTTAACCGGTGGGCTATAGTTGAATTGCTTGTCGATCAAGGTGGTCTGTATTTAAATTATACGTAGAGGTTAAGGATGACTTGAACCCCTAAAGAACCAAAGATTCGTGGTTTAAAATGACCAATTCAATTGATCTTATTGAGAAATACATAATTCAGATGATTCAAAGTTTCAGATCACCAGAGTCGGTGAAAATATTACATGTATTGGTCAATTAGTAAGTAAAATTGGACGTAAAAAAAGTCCCTATATGACATACTCAAAATTGCTAAAAACAACATGAGGCTCAATTTGGGATTTGGTTTTTAAGGAGAATGTTTTTTGCAAGAGACACCAAGATATGTTGAATCATTTCTAGAAAAGAAACGACATGTGTTTCCTGACTATTTTCTTTGTGATCATCCTGGAATGCAAACAGTGTACTTAGTTTGCTCTCATCGATTGCTTGGGTGCAGAGCATTTGAAGCCCGTTGATGTGAAAATTGCTCAGCTTGGTGAAGCCCTGGAGTCCGTGAGTGCTGAGATTCGATATTTGCAGAACCGGGACCTGCGTCACAGAAAAAGTAAGTATCCAAAAAATTTTAACTTGCTATCAGCTTTTCTGAAGACAGTATAATAGAAGTCCAACTGGTCCTTTTTCGAAGGCATTATATGAGCATAAGTAAAGAGATTCGATGTCGCGGAGCGGTTCCGTCGCACTATGCTTTTTTTCGTAAGCAGATTTATTTTCCTTGGAGGAGTCTAGGTACATCTTTGCCTTACGGTATAGGTTTGGCGAGTTTAACAATTTCTTCGTCCTGTTGCCGTATAGTTTTGATCCTTTCAGGCTTCGTCTGTATTGACCCTGTGGTGCAATATTTGTATGCCAGCGAATGAGAGCACCCAGAGGCGACTGATTATTTATACAGTTAGTGAGTACGTACTTCTGATTGGAGCGAGCGTTGGTCAAGTGTACATGATTCGCCACCTCTTCAGCAAGCGCATTGGTTATAATCGAGTTTGAGGTTTGGTCACTGGACACAGATACTCATGTATTCTGGCTAGGAATAGGAGGGAAGGTGGAATTACGACCATTTGACACTTGAATGTAGCAGCCATTAGGTTTGCACGAGATAGAGATCTCTCGTGAGCGCTTTCCCGCTGAGTTTTTTTATGAGGTGGGAGGATGACACTCAGTAAAAGTTGTAGGAATTTATACAGGACTTCAAGCAAAAAAGTCCTGCGTTGTGTGTAAAGCTCAAGTATCACGGCGGGAGAAGATTCAAAGAATCCTCCGAATTTTAATTCTAGTGTGTGAGATTCATTGTTTACATGGGTAGCATATTTCTGCTTTTTGAATTAACCGGCTCATCGATACTATTTTGTGCTGTGTCACTACCCAGTATCACGTTTTCACCCAACTTTTGGAAGCACTTGAGTTCAAAATCTAGCTCTGGCAAACTATTAATAGAATTTGGTGTGTTTCTTATGCAACGGGGTGTGTTGTTCCAAAAGGTGGAATGAATGTATAAGTTAGTTAAGATGGCGGAAGTTTCAAGAAGTTGGCTCTTTTAATTCTAGGCACCTGTCTGGAATCTCAAATCTTTGTCAGTTTTAGCTTTTTGAGCAAGTCTGATGCTTGGAAACATGAAAGTTTAACGAATATGACCATTGAGGCTTTTTTTTTTGGCGAAATTTTGCGAAATCTCTCAGAATCTGACCACTGAATCTGTCCCTCCTAAATCTGGCCTGTGCAGTGAAGCCAACACAGGGGACACTAGTCCAAAAAAAAGCCCTGATGATCATATTAGACATTGCTTGTGTCTGTCAAAATGTTGGCATTGTCATTGTGACGAGAAACTTTCCGTGTGCAAACTGACCCTGAGAAAGGCTTAATTCCTGCTCTCATAGCTCCAGCATGGAGCTCTAAACGCTGACCCTATCTAGAACAATTGTAGTGGGGACGATCTTGTAGATCACTTACTGTTTAAACTCTCGTGGGTCTTTAAAAGTGGGCCTCTTCACTTTTTGTCTCTAACATGGTTAACTTTTTGGTATAAAACGCAAGTTAAACAATTAGTTACGGGATAACCTACTTCTAACTTATAATTTAAACTTGTGTGCAGTTACCACAGTCAAAATAAAAGTAAAAGTATTTTTCTAATTTTTTTGTTCATAAAAACTTTGAAGGTTGAAACTTCACAAAACAAAGCCCGTGCACCCCTCCTTGCCGAGGGCTTTCCGACGATACCAAGCACGCGGTTGGGGACATGCGGTCCATGAGATCTCAACGTAACAAACAAAACAAATAGCCTAACTTAAGGTATGTATTATCCACCCTCCAAACCTCATGTGATTGGCCAAATCAATTTTCAAAACAATTCCTTACACATACCATGCTAACCATGTATGTCTGTAAAGCCCGATCCTCTACAGGATTGTCGAAAACTACAAGTCCATGAGAATACCCAATCTGCTCATTGACAAATGCATAACGTCATCAAAACAAATTTCCTTGGCTGTCTCAAAAGTGGCAAGTATATTCACCCACTGTACAGTTTGTAATGCCCAATTGGCAGTTGGCAGTGAAATCAAGGAATCTGTTACGCTCAGTTGTATGATCTGATCGAAAAAGTACTGATCAGCTCCATACTCATCTGCAACCTGATTAACACACAGCACATGCTCGTGAGAACAGTCTCAGACAAATGGGAGTATCCAGCAGGCGTGTTCTAGTGTCAACGTTAATAAACCATTCGAGGGAGTTACCCTTATCAAAAATAAGAAATACGAAAGACCAAGAAATTGCATGTCTAGAGCCAATTCCAACCGCGATTCTTTCTCAAAGCTCTTGGATTTCATGTAAATAACGGGATCTAGGTGGGCTCATAAATCACAAATCCTATGGGGCAAACCGAGTAGGATCTGTGACAAGGCTGGAACGGAAGTATAGACGTCTAGAACATCCTGCTTACGGTCTACAGTTAATTTATTTTTGAAATCCATAAAGGGGTGTCCTAGGGTTTGATCTCACACACATTAAGTTTTTAAAAATAGACCAGGGTCCTCATAAGTAAGATCCTCCCAAACAATGGTCTCATCTACATAAATAACCTGGGCACCTGGTAAACAAATCGTACTTACTGGAGTTGATATAGCAGTACTTTTACATACCTCCTTGCGGGTCTTGCCTTCCATCGCGCGAATCATCTAAGCAGTTTCTGTTTGAGCTCACTAAAGACCTGCACTTGAGAATGACACCCAATTCTGTTGGACAGAATTTATCCAAGCTGTATGGACATTCCCTATCAATTACACCGCTCAGCAATCCATTACTTAGAGAGAGACTGTAAGAAACCAACGTGGAATATGCTGTAGACCTCAGTTTTCCATCGTGCAGTCAAATGACAGTTCGTCTCAGAACTGACATGTAGACTCATTAAGTTAGCACAAGTGGAGTTTGCATCATGGCAGAGTATGTTCGTAACCCAAAATTTTGGAATAAAAATTCGTTGAAGCCAGGTAGCCTCACAACTGCAAAGGGACGAGAAAATAGTTCATCACGACTTAATCGTTGACGGGTCCTTCCGGTCGACTAGAACCATCAGGGAATCTCGGTAAGCTCATTAGCGAATTGACACGTGTAAACCCATCCAAAGCATTCCACTCTCCTGATTCGTCTGCATGCAACAAGTCACCCAAGGTCCGGTGCCGTTTTGCTTCGCTATGATCCAATTCTTTCACCTCCAAAGAGTCCAAAATTTCTCCTATCTGATGAACATCATCTTTCAGGACGCTCGCATCTGTTTTCCTATTCTCCAGCACCTTGTCTGCGCCATCAATTCCAACACCAGATCTCATTTGGGGTATGATCGATGGGCTTGTTGGTACATCCTCATCAGTCTTAAGCTTGGAGGTCTGTGATGGAGTATCCATATCAGTTGCAGGGCCCAAATAAAGACACACAACAGCACAATCATCTACTTTGGATGACGGGTACTTGAGACGCCACATCCGGACTGCAGACTCCACCAGGGACCGAGCAGCTGTTGCACGACTAGGTGCAGTCGCTATGATTTGTACAGCTTCCTCGTTGCTCAACACGTCCCAGATCTGAGATTATGACAAGTAAATGCAGCTCTTGAAAATTAATGCTCCTTTAATCAATATCCAAAACTTGAACTAAAATTTCAGAGACTAAGAAACTTTCAATCTGAACAAGGCAGTAGTTCTCCATATATCGGCAAATCTACAGAACAATGTTCGGTGGGAAACCATAGTAACAGAAACGCAACCATTAAAACGAAGACAGATGATAGAAGCGAATGACATACTTTGCAGGGAGAGGTAAAAAATTCACGAGACTCGATATGGTTTAAAATTTGTGTGATCAAATCGCAAGAATAACGAGTGTCACTCAAGAGCAAATTGGCAGACCACACCGGAGCGTTGTTTGCGGAAATATTTACCCCATCCGATGCAAGGACTATGAACTTGTCTCGATCCGTGACTTGACGATACGTGACCACAGGAACAGCTATCACACCATAATCCTTCAGGCAGGAATCGCCAAACGCCCTGGCCATGGCTAGTCCTGGGGAGTTCTCAAATGGCAAGTATACCCTCATCACCTCAGGCTCGTCATGGAGAGCAAATACACGGCCATGGCATTCTTTGATTCTTTCAGCTTCATCTGCCACCACATGACCAAAGACTCTCATTCAGGAGAAAAACTGGAGACCAGGCTAAGGGATAGAGCGAGCTAATTACGTGTTGAAAGTTAGAGCTTATTCAAGTGAAAAAATAAATCTAAAATGGAGAATGAAAAATATTAGATTGTTTCAGAAACAAATAGACAACGTCATAAAGAGTACATTCTTCATGATGCACAGGGAGGAGTCCCATGGTCCCATGGTCGCAGTGATACAGAATCCCTTCAATGTATCATGGAAAGCGTTGTATAATCATTGTAAAAATAGGGAACCCTCCCCATGCAAGATGAAGAAGATTCTATTATGATGATGTCAAAACGTTCCTAAAATAATATAATTCTACGGAAAACCTTGATTGGTGTTACACCAGCCTTTCAAAACTGTATGAAATCAGAGAAATGTGAACGGGGTAAGAACATTCAAAACTAATGTGTTGAAAATACCAAGGATAGAATCGTACGAGTTAGATTGGGTTTTAAATCAACGGTCAACTGAACAGCTTTCCAGAGACCCTTTTCATCCCGAGTTCCCATGATTGCTCGCGAATCACCCACATTGCCAATTACAAGATGTCGACCCTGCAGACAACTTCGTTCTGGTCATTCAGTACACAAATCGCGTAGTAAACCCGGAAACTTTTTGTCGTGAGTAGGGCATGAATAGGACATAAATTGATCAAATGTTATTGACAAGATTATATTAAGAATCTAATGAATATGCTAATGTCCAAAAGCTGAAGAGTCAAAGCCTACCCACAGTTTCTCACCCTAAGAACAAAACTCTAAAACTTCATGGCTCATAATTCAACCTATAGCCAAATAATATGTATCTTAGTGCATTATCAATAAGAACATCCTCTCAATAAGAACCACCTTAGAATAATTCCATTGTAACAAGAGAAATCGCTCTCAACACAGCTGAAAGCATTGGGTTATCTACCTTAAACCTAAGCCTCAACGTTCCTTTACCATTCTTCAGTTAACACGTGTCGGATGTCAAAAACCTATAAATCTCTCGAAATTCAACCCTAAGCCCTAGAATGACTTACACTCGGACCTCTTCAATACGACCTTCCCTAAATTGACATTCTAGAATATCCTGCACATTTGCCACTCCATCCTGGACTGTAGCACAACTGTCACACAATCAAACTATTTCATACTGAAAAAGTTGAGACCCTGAAGGTAAATTCAGGAAGTTTGAATGTATATGAGAAAGGAATGACTCCAACCTGCTTCAGAACTGTGACCGTGGTCGACCCACTGCAAAAGCAGTCGATGGCAGGATGTGTACACAGCTCTTGGTCCATCTCTTTGAATGCTAACAGATGGGACTCTCTCCAGGGCCCAAACATGGGCGGAGTCTCCTGGCTGGCGGGCTCCTTTACCAAGTCCTCCGCGTCGGACACCGCACTTTCATAGGTAGTGCTCACATTCGAGCCGTATTCAATGCGTTTGCTATCCCCAAAGCTGCCAAGCTGCAGCTCCTCTTCGCAGTCACCTTTGGTTACATCTTCTCTAGATTCCAACTTATCACGCCACAAGGCCACCAGCTTTGACGGCAGGGAATCCCGCACTCGTCTCGATACTAAATGACCAAACGGACCGTGCCCATCGAATACTCCGCAAAACACTGTGTCCTCCATCGACCCAAACCTCTGAAACGCCCCACATTACAAGTATGATGAGTACTTATACACATCACCATACGAAACAGAATGTGCCAAATCCATGTTCATTCCAGAGCAAAAGCACATGATAATTATACAGCACTAAATTGTAGTCAATGACCAAACGGACAGTGGCCAGTGAACACCCCACCACACACTTTGCCCTCCACCAACCCAAACCTCTCCCCATTCTATGTATGCCAAATAGTACTCATACACCTCACCGTACAAACAATATGGAAAATTCATATTGCAAAAGCAAATGGTAATGATGAACTAACTTGCAGTGTGAATTCGACCCAAACCGTAATTCAATCCTATGCACATGAATTCAATGTAAACCCTAATTCAGATCAAGACGTTACTGTCCTTACCTCCCAAACCAGCATGGCATCTTGATTGGTTCCCTTTCGACCCTGCTGCGTGAATATGCAAGCCGAGTCGCTGGCACCAATACGAAACATGCGCCCGGGTGTCGCTAGCAGCAAATCTCGGTGATACTCGTTGGCCAAGGCTTCCATGGCCCCCCTCTTCAGCTCCCGCTTCCGCTTCTTCCTTCCCGTCACGAAACGCTTCCTTCCCACATGGGTCACTTCCGTTTCGGTGGTCGACATACACATCCCCATGGCGGAGAACAATGGTCACACTCCCAGATGGTTCTCACAATCTAAACCTCGCCACTGTCATGAGAAATGGCTGGCTCAACAAGCTGTTGCTACGCTCTTTTACCTCATATGTCGAACGATTGCCCAATCTCCTCTCATCCTCATCGAATAATCCTGGAATTGCACCCTAATTCTCGTTTTCAACTATCGAAAAGCATCTTCATCTTGGGTTGTCATGTACTTGGATCTCCCCGGCTCTTTTCTAACTGCCCTGCAAGTACTACTGCGAATCTAATGACCGTCCTTCGCTCCGCTAGTAGTGAAGAAGTTTCTGACAGTTCTTTCTCATAGGCAGGTTCATGCAATTTCACTGTAAATTATGCCAGGCGATCTGCCATTCCATAATTGCACCTCTCCCTCCTTTATCGAGGGTAAAAAGCGCGAATCCACGATTCTCGATCCTCCGCCCTGTCTTCCTGATGACAGAATATAATACAAAGTTTCTTGACGCTTCCACAAGGAGTTTGGAAATCGAATTGAGTATCTTAATTTAGTTACTCTTCCACTCTACGAGAGAGACTCTGTCCCCTTCACCCTGCAACCACACGAACTCGCGCAATTCCCAGCAACCTCGAAATTGCCGAAGACAATACTACTAAGAACCCCGCCTCGCACCATCCAACAAACCTACACACAGTCTTCTCGCCATTCACGGACTAACGTACCACCACAAGCGTCCCCATCATTGACGCCACAAATAGTCGCCACCCACTCCACTAGTCCACTCGCATGCCAAGACCGTGAGCAGTCGCCCTAACCACTCCAAGAGACCATCTCAATCTCACCCACAATTGAAAGCAAATCTAAATCCCATCACCACTGTTCCACCCACCCCATAAAGCTCCACCCACAGACCACAACAAACTTCAATTCCCAAGTAACCGAACCCGAATTCAGCAGAAAGAAGCCACCTGAACAGAGAAACTACCAATTACAACAACGCACACCATGCCAGAGGCTCTACGCTGGAGCCATGATAAATTGGCAAAAGCAGTGGCACCACTCATGTGATCCGCAAGGGCATCGCAAAAAGGGCGGAAGGAAACTAAGGTAAGGACGTAAGAGCTGGTGATGATTGAGATGATGATAGAAACACGCCTGATGACCAAAACGAGTCACAAAACGACGAGTCGATGAAATCCGGGCCTGGGCTTGGGCCTGGGCCTGGACCCTCCTTTTGACAACAAATTCTAATTCCTTGCGTCTGCAACAAAACGGGTTTTTTAGAAAAAAAAAGTTGATGATCCGACGCTCATAGTCACCATCCGACTGAGTGAGAGCCGCCGATGGTTCGCGAGTTTATCGTTGGATGATGATGATGATGATTCTGTTTCATATTAGGCCTAGTTCGGAGTGTTGGTGATGATGAGCTTGAATGTAAGGCAGGATGTGATTGAGTCCTCATCCTTTGGCAGGGAATCGTACTGCCGGCCGGTCAGTAAGGTAGAAGGCTCAAGAATGGCACATATAAGGAGAAAAACAGATGTGTGGAAGAAACTGTCCATTCAATGATTTTCAATCTTTTTTGGTAGACAGAGAAATGGAAAAGAAACAAACTGCAATTTAAATTGTAATATTTGACTTACTTAGAATGAATTAGATATGGTTTTCCAAAGTGAAAAGTCTGTTTGTCATTATTGATGATCATAGACTTTAGTAGTAATGAATTAACTTGTGCCTTTGAAAAGAGCATATCAGTCCAAAAATAGATGAAGTGGGTGCTCACTATGTTCACAAAAGTTCCATAATGTGTGAATAGAGTGTCTTAAATCGAGCAAGAGAAATATGTACCTTGAAATTAATATTTATCATTTCTTTCTTATTGTCATCTTGAATTCTGTGTTCACAATTAAATGATGCATTCATGATCAGTGAATCACACAAAATAGTAGTCCAAAAGCATTACTCATTGCCCTAAAATCACCCATTTGCAGTCACATTTTTCTACCTCAAAAAATGGTATCCATTTCAACAACTGCATGCTCTGTATTTGAGCCACTCCTAGGGTTGCTTCAAAATGCCTGCTCCATTTAAGGACCTTCTCCTATACTCTTCAATTTCCTTTCCTAAGAGACATCAGGAAAGATGACGGATGCCATTGCAAACCAAGAGTGCACATCTGATTAGATTGGCTCATTTTAGTTTCATGGAACAATTTTCCCTTCAAAAACAATAGGAAGAAATGGCTACACTAGGAGAGGCTCAGTCTATCTCTTAGAACATTCACACCAACAGCCACTAGAAGAAACCTATGCTAGTTTCTTCTAGTGAGCGTCTAAAGTTAACATATGTTTTTGAAGAGCCTTAAGATCCTTGTCCCCACCCATGTGCATCAAATGTGCCCCATAAATACTTCATTAACCCTTTAACCCCGAGCTGGTTATCGTGGAAGTCAAGCATTTTTCAACCGTGTGACATCATCTACTTGAAAAAAATCAAAAATACTCATTGGGAGTCAAACTATTGTAGATGATCTCCCCTTTCCACCCCTAATTCTAAGGATGAATAGTTGTAATTCTGTCCTACAGAAAAGAATTCCTTGACGTTCATCAGACAAAAAACGTCCGCCGCATTGTTTAGGGGTTAATCAATCACCAAGTGAAATAGAGGATAAAGCTCACTAAACTTAGGATGTATAGTGATTTCAAGGGCCATTGCTTGACTCACTAGGATTGAGTGTCATGAGAATATTTTGAGGGGCCAAGAAAATTTGTCAACCAAGTTTGGTGCATGCCAAACCTTTAGCACATACTAGTATATGTACTCTTGACACTGTTTTTTGGAAAAGGTAGCAATTCTAACTTCCTCATAGTAACTTCTTCCCGTGTGGATTAAAGCCAACACTAACTATACTAGGAGAGACTTGGAGTTGCAATTGCAAGTGAATAGAGTATATGTTGCCCAATGCATTAAAGGTGTGTAGATTTGTCAATTCTCATAGTCAATCACAACTCTTACATATTCTAGTGCACATGCTCAAAATGCATCTTCAAAAGATATCCTTTGAGAGGTTCTATCCCTTAGCACTAGCTTGCTTTGAGCCAAGTAGCTACTCAAACATTCTCATAATAGTTGTTACAAAGCCTCCTCCTGTTGGATCTAGAGTCAACAAGCAACTACACTACAAGTGACTTTGTTTCCAGGCATTTTTTTTAGTAAGGTAACTACTTAACCCCAAAATGCCCAAAGCACCAAATTTTGGTGCCAAAAATATTTTGAAGTTAAATAAAACCTATTCACATTTCTATTTTTTAGTTTCTATTTTTGAAAAATTCTTTTTGAAGCCTAGTTTTCATGTCAAAAATCCAATTTTGAAAATAAATGATTATGATTTTTCTATACAAGATTTTGTGCAAGGGTGTCCATTGCAATCTTGATTTTCTAGTGTTAAGGACTCTTGGGAATGAGCCTCATATATGCTAGATCTTAGAGAAAAAATCACATTAGAAATTCATTCAAAAAAATTGTAGAGTAGATTTTGAGAAGTTGCAAATTGATTGAGGTTATGCATGTTATGCCCTTTAACCTCATATTTTTCTAGTGACCAATTTTTTAGATTTAATGTGTGAAAAGAAGATTGAAAAACTTCAAATCACTTTCACAATTTTAACCCCCTCATGATCAAACATTATAATCTTTCAATCTATAAATGATATTGTTGTGTTTTCTTTTGCCATATGATCTCTAATATGTCTAGTTAGAATTTGTGTGGTTACAATTCAAATAAAATGGATAATTAATCTTATCAAAATGTTGGCATTTTGTTCAATTGATAGTAAATTCTAAGAAATTCTAGAAAGGCCTTGGGCATTTAGAGGTTAAACTTCTCAGCGTAGCCACTTGCCTTTCATCCACTATCCAAAAATTTTTTAGAGATTATTTGGCATGATGTTTCTCCTTATTCAATGGATGAAATTCCCAAATTGGTTAATTTTTGAGTGGTGCACTTTTTAAGGAATAGAAATATAGAATTGGGGTTGAAAGGTGAATTGGCCCCTATCATTACCAAAAGATATTCTCCAACTCTACTTTGTTCTCACCCTCCTACTAATTACCATTTTTGATACTATACTTCCTTATTTTCTAGATAAAAATGTAGGTGTCAAGATTTTGTGGGGGCTACCTTACGAGAAATAATAAGCCTTGTTAGAGGAGAAGTTAGAGGGATTTTACCTAAATAACATTCAAGTATGAAGCTTTACGTTACATGACACACCCTCAATGTTTGAATCCTATTCAATTGTATTCCATTGAGGGTTTTGAAAGAGAACACCTTTATGCTTTTTGAAGGTAAATTCTAGGAGATTGCAAGCTACAATTCACAAGGAATCACAATGCACTATAAGTTGTTGTTTTGATGAACTTCCAAAAATCTTGAGTTTTCAAGGGTTTAAATAATCATATTTTGCAATATGTATTTTTTTAAATGTGCATTTAATATAGCTTATGAGGTCTAAATTGTCTTGACATTTTTAGAAAGGTCATGAATTAGAGGTGGCAATATGGGGTTAGTGTTTTATTGCAAATTTGGGTGCAAATCTAGTATTCAATGAGCATTTTATGCACCTTGAGTGCATGTTGAGACATTGTCAACATCAATATAAAATTGCCTTTTGGTTAAAAGGAAAGGGTTATGTCTAATAAACAACTTAGGCCTCATAATCTTTATTTGATTATTTAGTATAACCAATCATTCATCGAAGTAAGGGGGGTTATCACATTTTCTTCATTAGAAGAAAATCATCCTTGCTAGGTGATGTTTTGCAATAGTTTTAATGTAATTTATCCAAACTAGGTGAAGTTTTAGTAAAAACTTTCTTTTAGAGTAGCATTAAAACTAACACCAAAAAATTTTGACCCTTAAGAATTCTTCTACTAGCACATGCATCCAATATTTCATTCACAAGATCACACTAACATCTATAACCTTAAATTTTTAATCAATGAGTACATTGGTTATGTTTCATAATTAGATTGAGGGGTGAGTGACTTATTGGTCAAAATGAATCCAAAATTGAAATTAAATTGGAGCTTAGTCAATGTAGTACCAATTTGAGATCCTATGAATAGTGAATGATTGGGAAGTCTTCTTTCATAAGAATCTAAATCTCAAAATATCCATGGGGCCATCTTTTTCAATATGCCATTTAATTTCTAATGTAAACAAGCAAATTCTCACAAAAAAATTTAATACATGTTTATTTTCAAATGTATATGATATTCATTGAGTTTAACTCAAAATTATTTTTGTAAAATTACAAGACCTATATCATCTTATATGCATTTATACTATGCAATGTATGGCTATCAAATCTAAAAATATAATGAATCAAACATATAAGTGCTCCTTTTTTTTGCTATTGTTGAGTTAAAAATCATGTGTCACTAGTAAAACACCTAAGAGTGACATACTAAGTATATGGTTGTAGTATGCTTTCATCCTTTTGTCTTGAAAACTTGGTATACGGTTATAGTATTTAATATTGATGGCCAATATTTATTAGGAATTATATGTTGGTTGGGCATATCTCATAAATTTTTATTACCAACTTATTGGAAGGGGGTATTGATTTTAAAGTAGTATAAGTTGTTCTATAACCAAACAACCAGAGCTTAACTTTTGACTTTGAACTAAACAACTTCTTAATTGAAGATGAATGTGTTTGAATTGAGTGGCAAAGTGATCCATTTCAAAGACATAGTTGTCAAAGAACTCAATGTTAATTTGTGCATATAGAATCAAGACTTCTTCAATATTTTTTTAAAGATTTTACAATACATAATAAAGGCAATAGTTTGAAATCTTATCATGGTCTGGTAATATGCATTTACTGATTTGTAGTTTTTTCACATGGTATCCAAAGAATAGTTGTTAATATGTGTTCAAATCCATTTTCATTAAAAAATACCAAGGTTATATGAGGTTCATTGCCTTAAATGCAATCTTTTTGTACATATGTGGGCATTCTTTGAAAATACAGAATATTTCAAATTCTATTGTGATTTTTGATCAAGTAGTTGTAAAATCTAATATTAAGTCGTAAAGTCCTATTGTCTCCCCAAGGGACAAAATGGATTTAGGACATGCTCCTAAGGTCTCAATATTCATCGTGATTTCTTGAAACTTTTTGTGAAGAGAAAAACATGCATTAGCTTTTGGAGATTATAATCATTATTTCAACTAGTGACTAGGAGCAAAGTTATGGCACAAAAGTCCTTTTTCTAAATGCGGTGGGCAAAAAAGAATTGAAAATTTTGTTTCTCATAGATTTTAATTTTATCTCCATAGGAAGCTTTGATTCATTCCATTTGGATTTGTTATGTGAAAGTTATGGACAATCTTATTTCTTGTGCAATTAGAGCATCTTTTAGAAAAAATAACCTATGGGAAACATTTTGAATGGAATTTTCAGAATTTTCTAAAATAATCTCATCATAGGAATTATAGTATTTTAATCTTGTCTTAGAGATAATAATAATTCAATTTTTCTTTTTAATTTTAGATCTACTTCTATTTTACAATTTATTAAAGGATGAAAATCAAGTTCATTTTTTTTTGAAATTTTTTCCTAGATTTTCAACTCAATTCTTCAACACAAATAATGTAAATTAAAAGTTTGTACAAAACTTTTCAACAAATGGCGATCAAAGTCATCGAAAATTGCAGGCCAACATTCAAATTTTTTTTCCAATTTTGAATACTAATATCTTCCAATTGGAAAGTCAAACTTCATGAAGTTATTACCACATGATCTAAGAAAAGTGAAGTATAAGATCATATGTTAGATAGTAATTTTTTTTTATTTCCTTGGATGAACGCAATAGAACTAGCAATTATCAATGTTTTTTAATAGAGAATTGGTCTACGGACTTTAAGGGTAAATGTCAATTTCAAATTGGATCTAATAAATTATCTCTATTGGATTGTAGAATAAAAATTATAGTGTTTGAAGTTGCAAATTCTTCGAGCAATATAATTTCCTATATGAGTAGATTTTATTTATTCATTTATTACCCCAAAATATTGCAATGAAGAGTTAAGGACGAACACAACTTTAGAAAACAAGTTTTTTGTAAGACATAATGCAAAAAAAGAATTTGATCAAGATTTGGTTCAACTTTAGTATTATTATTATTATCAAGAAAAGACTTTAGAAATGAATAAGGGTAGAAGTGCTAATAAAAATTTATGGATCTCACTTAGGCTCCTATGACCTTGATTTTTGACATGATTTTTTGGACTATTTTTGAAGATAGAAAAATACATGAGCTTTATGGAAATATCATTTTTATTTCAATAAATGCCTACAATAGGAACAAAAGTTATACTAAAGTTAGCCGGTTTTTTAGTTCATCAAGTAGCAAAACAAAAGCACAGAAACTAGAGCAAAATAAATAAAAACATTCTTTCTATTGAACTATATTGTCCCAATGAAAAGCTTTGATTCTTTACATTTGGATTAGTGTTGAAGAAGGATAATGACCAAATTGGAAACTATCCTATTAGTATAATAAGTTCGTTCTAAGGGAGATGGTCAAGTAGGATATTTCTATGCTAATAGGTTCTATATCTAAAATCAAATATCTTGACTTATTCAATAACCCAACTTGGAATTCCATACCCCAAAACATAACTACAACGACATTGCAAACCCAATTTGGATGTTGACTTAAATTAGCACAAGTCACATTCCATCAAACACACCAATTCAGCTTAAATACTCTATTATTTTTATTTTTGAATTGGTGATTAAATCACTGTTACAATCAATATTTTTCTCTTTATTCTCCACTCACTTTCTCATTCTTCTCAGCACACTTCATTACAAACTTCTCCCAATTGCAAACATCCAACTAGGACATAAACACACAGTCCCAAAACACTCAAACATCACACATCCAATCAAATAACACACACAACCAACTTGGAAACACTTCCAAAACAAAGAAACACACAGCACTACTTGGCTGGGACTCCAACTGGAACTCTCATCAGTGGGTAAAGAAAAATGACATCAAAATCAGACCAAATAGGAATTCCAAACTTGGCAGTTACCAATTTGGAAGTGACAACCTAAACACCGATTAACTACCAAATTGGAACTGCAAAGACAACCGCCTAACTATAAAAAAATCCCAAATTGGAATTAACACACAAAATAGCCAACTGGACTCAATACTCACCCCACATACAATCCGACTTGGACAGAACTATCACCCATTTGGATTACAGACCAGAAAACTTTGAAACTTGGTTGGATAGCCAGACTGCTCCAATTAGGAAACCACCCATCCAAATCAGTACAAACATTCATTCAAAATCCATTCACCATCCAAAAACACACCAAATTAGATTCAACTAGCCCATTAAAATACACAATTAAGACACAAAATATGCAAACAATCAGTCAAAAACAGTAAAAGACGCCTCAAAATCAACCAAAAATTTACAAGAAAAAATCCTAATCGGCATTCTACAATTAGTGATGTGAAAGTTATGGAGCTTTTTGTTTGGGGGGCATTAGAACATCTTTTTCAAAAAATAACTTATGTATTCATTTCTGAACTCAATTTTCAAAATTAAAAGAAAAATTTTAAGAAGGTTCAATTTTCTTCTTAGAACAATCTCACCATTGGGATTAGTGTAGATCACTTCCACCTTAGAACTACTAACAATATAGTTTTTCCTTCTATTTTGTCATTTCTACCTAACAATTTTTAAAGAATAAAAATCAAGTTTTCTTTTATGAATTTTTTTCCTAGATTTTCAATTCAATTCTTCAATACAATTTTTTTTTTAAATTCCAACTTTGTAGTGCAAAATTTTTAAGTTAAGAAGATTTAGAATCGAATATTCTAGTCATTGGGGGTGCAAAAAAACTTATTTTTTTCACTTTAAATACAAATATCTTACAATATGTGAGGTCAAAGTTTTTGAAATTTCTTTCATATATTCTTATACTAGTCTAGTGTAAGATCTTGTGGTTAGTTATGTAAAAATAAGTAAAAAATAAAAAATAATTTTTTTTTGCTCTTTGCAATAAAAATGGCAGTTTTGAATGATTATATTGTCAATGTATTTAATTTCATAAGAATACATTACAAAAATTGCTTCAAAATGATCATTTATGTAGTAATTTCTCTATGTGCATAATATACACTTTAAAATCTAGTCCTAGTCCCAAAGCCATTAGAGTGCATAGGGCATGAAAACATCCCACAATTTTTGGTGCCAATATCAACCCACTTAAACGAAATTCATGACATGATTGTTTCAAATTTTGTTCATTCTTTCAAGTATCCTCTCATTCACAATGTATTAGGTTGCTAGCTATTTGAACTCCTTTGCTTTCATCTGTGATATGTTAGGTCAAAAGTCATTTGAAGTTGTCCCATTTGATTAAGTCCTCTCCTTTTGTATAATTATAAGTTTGTAAATAAAAATTTAATATATTTATATTATTAATTTTAAAACAATGATATTTAAACAAATGAAAATTAGAAATCTATAAACTTGCAAAAAAAATTCTGAATTTTTAAATCTACAATTGCAAAGATTTTGAAAATAGAAGTGATTGATTTTAAGTTTATAATTTATAAATTAATAAATCACTAATTTAAAACATTTTCATCTGCAATTTTGATGGATACCAAGACTATAGCATTTTGAAATTTTGATAATTCAGAATTTTAAAGTAATTGTCACCAGTAGTGTCAAGAGAAGTAGAGTTTGAATTAAAATTAGAATTAATTATTATTGTTGACAGAAGAAAATTTATAATTAAAATTAGATGTTATTTATTTCAAATTGCATAAAAATGGAACTTATAAATTGGAAAGGACATTTATAATTTTTTTTGAGAATTTTTATAATCTCTACAATGTTTCACAATCAAGAGTTCAGGACTTGAAAAACCTTGAGAGTGAAATCTAAGTGCATCTTTTAATGGATTTGATAGACTAAATTCATTAAATAAAGGCTCTATTACTTTACATCCATAATGCTTCCTATTGAAGACATTCTACAAGGGACGAGTTAAAATTATATTGATAAAACTTCAAAAAACCCTACTATAATTTTAGATATTTCCATCCTATGGCTATATTGTTCGCTTTGGATTGAATGAAAGGAAGCTTGGCATCGATAGAACTCATAGAAGCTATAGTTTGAGAAGAACCTTACTTGAAAAGTAAGCCAATACTAGTAGAACAAAGCTTTGCCTAGAATACATTAGTCAAAAGCATCCCTTGTGGTCCTTCAAATGGATGCTTGGAGAGTTGGAGCACTTATTTGAAGGTTTCATAGATTTTGTGAAGAAATGATATCCCTTGCTCCTTCCTATCAAGCACGCCACACTTGCGAGCTTGCTGAATTCTCATGATTGTTGTACTATGTGGGTTCTCTTTGGTGAGCCTTTCAAAAGGAAAAAACAAGGCAAAATATTGACTCTCTTCCACTATAGGATCAATCCTCCTACCTTCATTTGTCTACCTTTTTGAGGGACGAGGTGTTAGAGTTTTGAATTGCATCATAGGTGTTTTTTTTCATGCCTCAAATGCGAATCAATTTGAAGGGCCAAATCTTTTCATCACTTTGGAAGGCCAAAATTTAAAGGAACATAAGAGATGCTCTTTTAGTTTGTCTAATTAGTAATGATTCAAAACTAGGGTTCCTTGTAATTTTATGTCACCCAAAGAATTTTCTTATTGGAAATTGACACACTAAGGTAGAAGCACCCAAATGTGACACTTGTTTTGTATCTCTTGATATGGAGTGTGTGTACAAGAAAAAATGATGTGTATATGTTGGAAAATGGTTTAGGAAACTAACTAAATTGGTTTTGTATTTTTCCACTTTGTAGATGCTACCTATTGTGGACACTAGCCTAACACCAAAGTGGGCACAGAAACACCCAAAAGCAACATTCTCTAAACTTGAATCAAGTGTGGGTGATTGGTTGCTTCTTAGAAGAGTGACAACTTCTTTGAGCTCTACATGTCTACTTTGGAACCCCACTTGTCCACTTTGAATTCACAAGCGTTTGGATTTAAGTCATTTTTTAGGTGTCTGTAAACAACTCTCCTGTTACATTTGGGTGCTTCTACCTTACCCGAATTTTTCAGCCTAAACCAACTGAATCTGATTTTTAAAATATTGTAGGCTGATAAAATTAGTGTCGCGTGGAGAGATGTGAAAACCCGACAAATCTGATGTGGCTGCTTGTTATTGTTGTTATCGTTGTTACCGCGAAGTGGGGTTCCTACTGTAGATGGCTGGGGACGCCACTGTAGAGATGAGGATGGATCTGCAGAAATACCGGGAGCCCTTGCAGAGCTGGAGCATCGCCGAGAAGGTAGGGCGACAGCGAAAGATTCTCTCAGGATTTTTACAGTAATAAGTTAAGTACACCAGAACTCCTGTTTTTCACACAAGTCTTGTGAGCCAGTGTCGTCAGCTGGGCATCAACGAATAAGTTATCAAGACTTCCGTCCTGTGCAGGTAACTTGGTAAGTTAGCTCGACAGCCATCGTGTTGAGCTTGGGATCGTGTGCGGGCTTGCTTGCCGTGTGTGCACCACATTGTTGGATTGCTGGGCAGCTTCTTCGTTCACTGCAGGAACTTACTCAAAATAGTGAAATTAGGTTGCCCCACACCAATTTCTTGACATTTGACACTATAGACATATTTTCAGTTATTATACAAGAATGCACTACGTTTGAATTAGGTGTTGTTGTAATTGGGACTCATGAACTTCCATGGATACACATGAAAATATTTTTTAGAAATATTTGTTGACTTCGATGGCTTGTAGAGTAACTTTCTTGTTGCAACGCAATCTAATTTCACTATTTTGTGTACAAACGGGTTCATAATTGACATTGTTTACCAATGAAGCATGGGGCCCTTTTTGCACCCTTGAAAAGGAGACCTCTACAGTGAACTAAAAATTGTCTTATATTGTGTAGGGCTCCTCAACCAACTCCAATCCTTGAATTAATTCATGAGTCCCTTCCATGTATCTAACAAAGCCTAATACCTTCTTAGCATGGAGAGGACCATTACCTAGTTATAGAATGTTATGTCGACTATTGTAAGAGTAATATCTTTGCTAGTGTGGCAAAAAGTTACCATGTCTAAAGGCGGGGCACTTGCTTAGAGCATTATAAGTTAAATATGGAAAAGAATCCAACATATGAACATATGGAGTACTATCTTTGAATGGGGTTGAATTAGAACTTGAGATTATTATCATTGGAATTGCATTAAATAACTTTTCTTAAGCGAGAAATCTCCTAAAAGTTGTGTTTTGGTTGTACAAATTTGTTTTGCACTAATGTATGTTTGTACTAACTTGTTTTGCATTAATGTGTATTTGTACTAACTTATTTTGGCACTAACATGTTGGTCTACTAGTTGTTCCTTGTCCAAATCTTGCCTCTATTTCCCTTGCTTTTCATAGTATGGCAAGACTTTGGCTTCCCTAATATCTAGGTACTTAGTTTTTGTGTGAAGAAACCAAGTGATGGCAAAGCTATGGCTTCTTTAGGTCCTCAGATTACTCCCAAAGAATTCCCAAAGAAGCCTCCAAGTCTAGCTACAAGTTCATTAGAGTTGTGGAGTGTCCAAAGTTTAATTTCCAAAATGTAGCCTCCAAATCCCAAAATTTAGTTTCTAAAATTTATTGTTAAAGTTTCTAAAATTTAGTATACACCTCCAAAGTGCTTCCAAAATAGAGTCTCCATAGGAAAAAAAACTCAATTATCTCCATTTGAATTCCAAACCTAGTTATCCCTATCTAAATTCTAAACCTAGTTATCCCCTTCTAAATTCCAAACCTAATTATCCCCTTCTAAATTTCAAACCTAGTTTTTCCACCTAAAGCCCAACTAGTTGTCACCAACCCTCTATACCCTAATTACCTCAACTAATCCAAGGCCAAGTATTAGAGTTATAGATTTGGTGGTTGGAAGGTCCCATTTGGTTATCTAGAGGTCCAAATCTCGTTATCAAGAGGTCTAAATCTCGTTATCAAGAAGTCTAAATCTCGTTATCAAGAAATCCAAGTCTTGTTATCATGGGTCGAGTTTGGTTATTGGAAGTCTAATTTAGGGGCCAACAAGGAGTTGGGCAAATTACATAGGGAGTCCAATAAGGGGGGTTGGGCAAGTTGTGTAGGGAGTCTAGCAAAGGAGGTCAGACAAATCATACAAGGAATCCAAAATAGGGGTCAAACAATTGTGTAGGAAGTTTAGTACAAGGGTCAACAACTTATAAATATAACTAGGAAGTCTAGATTCAAATAAAACAAAAGAAAGAGGGTGAAGAGGTTGGTTGTGCAAACAAGGAAAAAGAGAAAAAAATAAAAAATAAAAAGAAGCTAAAGTCTTAGAAGTAAGAAGAGGAGTGAGAAGGGAAACTTGTGGAGGTGGCTTTCTCTCAAGAAATGAAATTGTGATTTGGATGTTGGGAGTTTAGTATAAAAAGAGATTAGGTGGAAATCTAGAAGAGAATCCAGCTCAACTTTTCATAATCTCTATCTTGTGGTAATTGACTTGGGATAGGAAGACAAGAATATTGTATTATTCAATTCTTGTCTTCAAATTCGAACACATATTTTATTTCAAAGTCAATTAGCAAATTTCAATTACTGAATAGAATTGAAGTAGAAGGGAAAGAAGTAATGGAAAAGAGAAAGAAGGAGAAATAGAAAGAAAGAACAAGAAAGGAAACTCTAGAAGAAGTAGGAAGTAGATTTTGGAATTCAATTCCACAACTTGTACAAAAAAAACTCTAAAAAATTAGCAGTGAGCACAATTCAAAAACAATCAAGATTGTGAACAAGGAAGGCGTCACAGGTCTTTTCAACTACCTCATAGATGAAGTTCAATCTGAGGTAAGTTCCTAAATCCCATTCTTTCCCTTTAAATTTCTCAAATAGGAATTTTAAACCACAACCAAACTACAAGTAAAATTCAAACCCTTAGGATTATAATTTATTTCAAGTTTATTTTTAGAACTTGTAGAGTCTGTCTAGAGGTTTCCAAAAACATAAGACACTGAAAAATCGCTTTAAACAACTAAGATACAAGTGGATGAAGTTTAGGAGCTAGATTGGATGAAAATTAGTCAATTTCATCCAAAAGGAACAAGAATGGAAAGTTCCGAAATAATTAAAATCGAAAGTATGTACATAGAATTAGAAGTGAATTTCAACTTTTAGGTTAATTATAATTGTGGATGAAGTTTGAAGTATTGATTAGCATTCAAACTTCATTTATTCATAACTTTCACTAGGAAAGTTCAATCTTCAATTATCTTAGTAATTTGGATATGTAGAATCAATTTCTTTAAGGAACAAGTTTCAAAAGTCTCAAAATAGTAAGCTGATAGAAGTAATTCAACGTCCTTAGAAGTGCATGTTAACTTGAAATTTGTTGAAGTTAACCATGTAGGAATTTAAGTCTATAACTTTATAAAGGAAAATTAGGGGAGTCCAAAACTAGTTTACAAGTAGGAACTTAAATTAAAACTCTGTAAGAAATTAAAAGATGAAGTTTAGAATGGAATTTGGATGAACTTAGGGAATTTTCTATCCATCCAAGGGTGATTGCTAGAAACACATGCCAAATTCAGGTTTTTTTGAGCGCTATAACTTTTGAATTATGAATCTGATTCCAAAACCAAAAAAATATTTCTAGATATCTTTCTTGTTATTGTATTCCTTATTTTCCAAAAAATTTTAAAAATCATTTTATATTTAAAAGTCAATTTTGTTAATTTGTCACACTTTGACGTTTAGGATTTTTTTATACTATGGAGTGGTTTAAATTAGTGATTTTCAGCTGAAATTTCTATAGTATATTAGTTTAGTAGGCACACATGTGCCTACCAAAGGGAATCTAAAAATTCATTACTTTATATCCTCCACGTTCATGCAAATAGGCCTCTCTTGCGCGTGCAATTCTAAACAATAGATATAGTTTTGAACTCATTTTTTTCTCAAATCTCATCATCAAAAAGTCCTTCCCGATGGCCAATTTTTAGTTTGGTTGAAAATTGTTTTTCATATTTTCTACAAATTAAAACGTCAAAATATGTATTTTCTTTGCTAGAATTCTATGTCCCAAAATATGTCATAGAAAATACATATTTTGACGTTTTAATTTGTAGAAAATATGAAAAACAATTTTCAACCAAACTAAAAATTGGCCATCGGGAAGGACTTTTTGATGATGAGATTTGAGCAAAAAAATGAATTCAAAACTATCTTTATTGTTTAGAATTGTGCACACAAGAGAGGCCTATTTGCACGAATGTGGAGGATATAAAGTAATGCATTTTTAGATTCCTTTGGTAGGCACATGTGTGCCTACAAAACTAATTTACGATAGAAATTTCAGCTGAAAATCACTAATTTAAACCACTCCATAGTATAAAAAAACCCTAAACGTCAAAGTGTGACAAATTAGTAAAATTGACTTTTAAATATAAAATGATTTTTAAAAAATATTTAAAAATAAGGAATACAATAACAAGAAAGATATCTAGAAATATTTTGTTGGTTTTCGAATCAGATTCATAATTCAAAAGTTATAGTGCTCCAAAAAAAAAAAATGAAACCGGTAGGTGTTTCTTGCAATCACCCCCAAAGCCAAATTTGGTTTTTAGATATGAACTTTTTACACATAAACATATAAAAAATCCGAAGTCAAATCAAGTTAAGAAGTTAATTGGTAGAAAAAGATAGATGAAGTTTATATTGCCCTTCCAAAGGCTAAACTTCATCTAGTCATAACTTTCTCTAAAACATTGGATTTGAACAAAACTAATATTTTTAGAAGTGGCATGATCTGATCTCCAATTTGAGATTGATATTTTGTGACTCTAAACTTTTGTTCTAGAAACCACAATAGTCTTGTGTAGTTCTAGGTTGTATGGCCAAAAATTGGGTTTGTTCAATTTTTAGTTGGTTTATATTGCACTTCACATCCAATAGGCAAATAGAAAGATCTATTTCTTGGAAGGCACAATGAACCATGTTAGGCACCCATTTAAGAGGATTTCACTCATAAATAAGTCTAGAATCTGGTTGTGCTCACTTAATACCAAAGATAGGTATAAAAGTGCTCACAAACACCATATATTGTTTGAACCCATTGCCCTTGTAGTTTTTTACCATTCTATATCAAAATCAAAGGATGTTAGAAAAATACCCCTTGTATTTCAAAAAGTAAAAACCAACCCAACCCTTCAATCTACACCCAATTTGTGGAAATTAAAACAAGCCCAACCTCCTAGTCTATCTGAATTAAAAATTAGTCGGATCCCTTAGCTCCATGGCCAAACATCCTAATCCCACTATAGGTTTTTTGTGTCGAATTTGACAAAAAGCTTATAAAAATTTGTCAAATGCTTAGTCACTGAGAACATCTAGATTCGGCCACTTCTTTGACAAAAGTTTGTCAAGAGTTTGTCACTTGCAACAAAATTTATGTAATCTTCTGTTTTTTGAATCCCATTTCCCTATTTGCTCAGCCTTTCTTCATGCACAACTATACGTTTCCTAGTCATCAATTATTGATGTGTTTTCTTTTTGAAACAAAGGTGGTTCACCTCAATGCTAAGATGTAGTGTAAAGCAAATTCACAAGTGGAGATTCTATGATATAGAAGGGCCTCCCTCACATTCTACTTTTCATTCAAAAATAATGAATTCTATTTTTTATACTACCTCTCATTCACATACAAAAATACCAAAGAATTTTGAATGTCTCAATTTCACATATTAAGAATAGCCGATAAAACAAAATATTTTACATATCAATTTTTGTAGTTTGCCATCATTTATAAAAATCTTGAATGCTACCATAAACCAGGGTTGCTAGCATGTGAGCTTGTGAGCACGAAGTTTTTTTGCAAGAAAAAATGGCTGAGGACCTATTACTGTGGACATAAAAAAGTAAAAAGTGCATAGAATTTAGAGTTTATTTTTCGAAATTTGAAGCGCTTACCCCCTTTTTTGATTGAAGGATTTTCCACAACAAAATGTATTCAACATAGATGAAATTCTTACAATAGAAAATAAAAATTAGAAGAACGCATGTCCAAGATATAGCCATAAAACACACAAATCTAATCATAATAGAAAACAATACACAATAGCACAACTCATGAGATATGTCAATCTCATGAGTCTAAGTCGCAATGTAGTTGGTCGTGGATTTGGAAGACTTGAATGAATATGAAGACTCTCTACTCTTAGATGCAGACCCATCTATGAACCGTAAGACATTTAGAGCATATGTGTCCTTATGGCATTTTGGTTTGGAGCAACCAAAATCCGCAAAGGTTGTTGCCATCTAGTTGGCATAGACTAGAAGCTCGTATGTCTTCTTTGGAATATATAGAAGACTTTGTTTCTTCATCATTGGATCAGGTGACATCAATCTTCGATGACTGCAAACAAAAATGTCACCATGTTACAGTTTTGAAAAGTAGAAGGCATCATGTACAAAGAGAATTAAAAAAGTGCCAACTTACTTACCGAATTTTCCCTTCCAAATGAATTTGCGAGGCACCACAGGCATGACATTCGGATCCTGTGAAATTGCAACTGTTAGAGGTGGTGGTGTCACTTCCTTGGCCGTAGTGGACTTCCACATGGGTTTGAGGATGGCTTTGAAGATGTCCCTATTCTCCTCCAAGGCAACAACGTGGCGGCCATGCCATGACAAGCGACAATAGATGCACCTTCAAGTACAAAAATTCAAAAATACAATATCAATGACTCAAATTGTAGTTTGGGTACAATTGCGAGGTAGAGTAGTATAATTGAATATTAACCTGTGGATGCGGTGCACTCAAGAATCAGATCTCTTTGGACACTGGTAGCTTCAAGGAGGATTTGAAAGAACCGTGGATCTTTTTCACAAGCCCCATGCCAAGGCTTCTTGTCAATCATGGCCATGTCATCTGGATGGGTGTAGTTCATCACTATGTCGTCCCGTGCGATGTCGACACCAGCCGTGACCATCGTGGTAGTGCACCAAAAAGAGAAATTGGATTTATCTTTCGTGCCCAAGTCCTTCACCACAAGGGTGATTCTGAATGTTTGTGTCTGCACAATCATCCAAAATAGGTGTACAATCATGAGCAATGCGACAAAAGTAATGCATTTGAAATTGCCATTTGGGGTTGGAGAAATGGAATGTAGTTTGCCGTCTTCGTTTTGTCAATAGCTGAGGTCAAGTGCATGTGGTTCATCCCCATCTACTCCTTCTTCACTATGTCATACATTTCACATAGCCCAACAATATTTGACTTTGCTTTGGCACTCCACGAATGGAAGACTATGATGCAGTCGTGGTCTTGGAGATGATTGGAAGCAAAGTTGAATGCCGATTGCAGAGCTTCATCTCCCACATTCTTGTTCCATTCCAACACCTCATGTGGTGGAGAAGATAGCCCAGGCACGGGCAAGTTCTCCAGGTAGTCAAAGAACATGACATCCACCCCCGGCTTAGCTTTAGGGACACCATGGAACATGGATGGTTTCCCCGCCAACACTTGCCAAGGAATAGTGCATCCTATTATGATGAGAAATAAACTCAAAGTACAACCATTTGAAGGAGAACTTAGAACCACATTTTCAAATCCAAATGAGAGTGCATACCTTGTTTAAGAAGTCCAAGACTTCTTTGTACCATGTCTTTGTCTTGGACTCCATGTCATCCACTAGGTCGTCAATGGAGATGTTGAGAATTAGATTCTCAGACTTGGCCAACTTGTCGCCACTCAAGACAATTGCCTTTGTCACATAAGTTATGACCTCCTCCATGAGTTGTGAGAGAGTGGCCTTCCTCTTCACTCCACTTTGCGATCCGACTTGTAGCTCAGAGCCTTGATCCACCGTCGAGGATGCTGGAACTTGGCCGTCACCCTCGGCCTTCTTCTTCCCTTTGGCCTTGGCCTTCTCTTCTTTCTCCATCTCCATCTCCTTCTCCTTCTCCTTCTCCACTATCTTGGCAAGTCTCTCCGCTTCCTTCTTCTCCTTGATGGTGAGAAGGACTTGGAACAAGCCTCTTTTTTTTGGTCATTGGCTTCCCTCCTCCCAATGGCCTTCCTCCTTTGCTTGTTCGTCATTTCTGCAAACTCGTCCACACCCAAATCTATGGTCCCTTTGCCATCCAAAGATGCTCGCAATTGCGCCTCTAACAGATGAGTGAATGCTGGTGTGCAGTCCAAGTACCATGTTCCTCTACTAAGGTGAGTCGTGATAATCGTGCGTAGGTGGTTTGCCAAGAACATGTAGTCCCCTGAGCTACGGTCTAACCATGATGTGAGGAAGGGAGGAAAGCTCTTCCTTTCGATGGCACCTTTTGCTTCCAGTTCATACTTGAAATAGCTGTAGAAAGAAGAATCAATCATTCTAGGCAATTAGAGACATGACTACAATTATATCTACGAGCTCAACGCATGCAATTGAGTTTCACAACCATCCACATTACATCACATTCAATGTGACAAAAGTAGATGTTCTAAAGGGTTTTAGCATGCACACATCAAAATTTAAAGAAATGTGTCGCTGCCAAACTGATTCCAATCTCATAGGTCTAAAGACATATTGGTAGAGAACCCTCCTAACCACCAAGTTGGACCCCTCAGAATTCATGAAGGAATCCCCCTTCTTGAAATAATTTCCTCCTTTCAGGTAAGGATGGAATCCTTGGTCCCAGATCTTCCTCTTCCATCCTTTAGTGTATTCTTGCAAGGTTTCCGATTGGAGTGGGACCTTCATGTCAATCTTGATGTTGTCTTGTTTGATGACCGCCTCGAAATACTCCACTGCGGCATCTTCGACCTATACAAATTGATGATCACAAGTATTAGTTTCAGTCACCATGAAGAATAAAGAGACCTTACAAATTGAAACATGTTATAATTGATTGTCATAACAAAACAATGGAATTCAAAAAATGAAGTCAGCTAAGGCACTTACCCCCACAAACTAGACAAGCTTCTTCTAGAAAGGGCCAAGGTGTGTTTCGGAGACAAGCCTAGCTGGAAACTTCCTTGCATCATGAGATGGGATGGAAGAGTTCCACCACTGCAAGAACTTCACCTTGTGTTCTGCCGTGGTGTTGCAGGTAGCCACCATTTGCAATTTTTCCAATGTCATCTCTAGCACCTTGTTGGAGCTCCAATGCCTCTCCACCTGAATTAACACAAATGAATTGAGTCATGTTTGTAAAGGTAGATCCAAACCTGGATAACTTATTGGCATGATTTGATAAATATGAGAACTCACCTCTTCATGGAAGCCTAGTCCATGAGTGGGATTGGCCACTGTGAAGAACTTGATCATTTTCACATACAACTTCATGTTCTTTTCCTTGGCCCCTACCTTCATGGCATGAGTTGTTCCTTCAACAATCTTTTCATCAATCGGTGTTGTCTCGTGGTATCTTCAAAGCGCCGCATCTACTGCCTGTGCAATCTCTTGTTGTAGAGTCCCAAGAGTATATTGTGAGAAAATTGGAAGAGCAAGAAGCTCAAAAACACCAAAGAAGATTACAATTGAGTACTTCATGTATATAGAGAATGTGTATCTCACCTTGAAGACGAATGAGGTGAAGACCTCAACCGGCATAGAATACCATGTCTTCCTCGATGGCATTGTAATACATTTTTTCTTCTCCAATGCCATGAACATGTCATTGAACCTTTCCATCAGTAGCAAGTCATACTTTTGTACCTCGTATAGAGTATGTACTAGGTTCATCTTCACATAGGAGTCGTCTATAGATCTGCATAGTAGTTAGAGCTAATGCTTTGAGTACATCATTTTGCACGTGCAGCATGATATGAAACTCAAGTTCAAAACTTACAAAGAAATAACAATGGGATTTGTGAACTCACTTATTGATGTTGTGCATGACCTATATGACAAAATAGAGAATCTTTTGTGTACAAGAAAATCTTGGTGAATGAACTTCACTTCTGATCCCTTAGTATGCTCTAGACACTATATCATCATCTATAGATTGTAGATTCTTCCATAGACCCGTCTTGAATTGATAACCCATATAATGCCAACAATTGGAGCTTCTATGGTTTCAAGGGTGGAATGGGAAAATTGAGACCTACGTAAGGATCTCACTACACATCTCCTAACTCAAGCTTAGTAAAACTAGGTCACTAGCTTAGCAAGTTTGGCTATTTGGAATATCATCACTCAAACCTCCTACCTTTCATCATTTGGGGTTCTAACCTATATATAGGCATTTGAGGTGTTTCTAGACCTAAAATCCTATTTGTGACCAAATACCTATTTTGGTATGTTATAATCTATTTTGGTCTTATGCTCTTCTATGAGCTTTTTACATTTAATTATCTTCTAAATTGCAAAATTTGAAACAAAGAAAAACTTTGAGTCTCAAGTGATGAATTGGGAGCTCACAAATGGACAATTGAGAGTGGAGAGTTGTTTTATAGTGAAGATTTTATTGAGTAAAGAATTGGTTTTCGGGAATCTTGTGTTGAATTTTGCAAAAGTGTTGGTTGAATGTAAAATTTTAGATTTGAGTTTTAAGAGAGTTGATACACAACGAAGCCAAATTGATTTACAATGAGGCCATGTTTCAAATCTAGAGCTATAATGGAGAAAAAATTATGAGGGTTTGAAGTGGAGGTATTTAAATTCCAAAGCATCTAAAGAAAGCGTATTAAAGAGTGTTATTTTTATCAACATTTTATGTTATGGCAAGGAAACTTCGGAAATAATTTCTTTACCTTATTTACTCTCTTGCATCAAAATTTTAGCTTCAATGAACTTGAGATCTATGAATTATGCATAAAATACTAACAGGGCGTGAAGGTAAAAAAGAGTTGATAAATTAATATCAATAAAATGTTCACCGAAGTTGGATAGTATCTTAGATTCAGATGAAAATTGATTTGTAAACATTTAGATAATTGATCTACATTTTTACAAAGCTTTAAGTTGTTTAGAGCTATTGTCCATATTTTGTGGTAGAACAAAAATAGGTATGACAATTTTTAGGGCATTGAGGGAATCATAGGACATGAATATGGAAAAAAGGGGTTTTGAAGGTAGATTTATGGATATTTAGGGTGTTTAGGAATATCATAGTTATATACAAAGTATTAACACAACAAAGGCCCAATACTATTCTAAACACATCTGTAAATTTTTGTGACAACAGATTCTATTATTGATTTGAAGCCTTTTCTTTTTCCCTCATGTGTACCAACCACTTCATTTGCTGAATTAAGGCCTCATTCACATGTGCTGAAGTACCAATCCTTATATAACTAGAACTGATGGTGGATGGAATGGTACATTAGAAATCTATTCTTCCCCACCATATCATCTCCACAACCCCATCACAAGAATTGAAGTCTACATACACTTTATAAGAAGAATGATAGAATTCTCCCTAAACGCTTACAAAGTTGCTTTCCTTCAAAGCTAATTCACCTCTTGCATCTACAACTAGAGTCCAAATGCCATAAGTGTAGGAATTATAATCCTTGTTCTTATGGAATTTGTTACTAAAATCATTGACAATGAATGTCAAATTGTTGCACAAAGGAATATCACCCTCAAGTGCCTCATCAAACTCTTTCTGTGCTAGATTCAAAATCTTTTCATGTTGAAATTCCACTTTGGTCTGCTCAAACAGAATCAATACCAATGTCTTGAATTTTGAACCATACAATGATGACAATGAAGATACATATTCTTAATCATTCCTCCATTTTTCAAGGCTTGTAGGACTATACATCATCCTTCGATCAGGAACATACCAACTAAAACTAAGATCTTTATATGAACCTAAAAATTATAGGAGAGTAAGTTTCAAAAGAAAAGAACAAATACTTAATATAGAAATCAAACAAACACTTCATGAAATATACAAGAAATTACACCAACTTAAGAACCTCAAGATAGTAACTAACTTACCAACTCTCCAATCAAGAACAAACATCCATACCTTTTATTATGCACCATTGCATTTGATGAAACTTGAATCATCTTTGAAGCTATCCAATGTTGTTATTAGTTCTTTGTACTCTTCATACTCCACATCTAACATCTCATCAAATGGGGTGAATTGAACAATTAAAACAATTTCCTTGAACTTCTTCTCTTGCATTGCAGTTCTACTATAGTAAATACATTTATAATTCATTAGGATAACATCCACATATACTCCATTGAGATTGACTTCACATTGCTTTCATTCGCTAGAAGAAAACATTGTTGATTTCAACAAAATCCAAGTGATGCAAAATTTTGTTTTCTACGTTTTTTGGCAAAAAAAGAATTTTGCATCACCTAGATTTTGTTGAAATCAATGGTGTTTGCTTCTAGCAATTGCATAACAAATGCTCCTGTAGGACATTTTTGGTGACTAGTTAAAACCAAAATGTAAATAGATTTCTTAATTTTCCAAATGCAAGAACACTTATAGAGATCAAATGATAGAAAGTTCATTGGAGCAAAATAATTGGGATGAACTTAACATTGAAATTGGAATAAATAAAAAAGACAAAGAGCGCGATGGAGGAGTTTAATGCCGAATACAAAGACTAGAGGACATGTGAGTACAATATATGAACAACAAATAGAACCATTAAAAGTGTAGGACAATAGCATCCTACAAGAACAAAAGAATAAGAAGACAAAGATAATCATCATACTATTCTCAAATATTATAAGGAAACAAGAGGAAACACACTTGAAACATTGGTCCGCACATCATTGTACTCTCTTGTCATCTTAGCCTTCTTACATCCCTTGAAGAAACAACTTGCTCTACATTGTAGTTTCATTGTTCCCATTCTTCTTCTATAACATGGTCCTCTAACAATATTAATAGTAAACATAGTCATAATACATTTATTTTTTAGAGCCACTACACACCTATAATACAAGATGAAAACAATAGATGCATATTGTCATTAAACCTTAGACATGCTTGGATGAAGCAATAAATGTCATAAAGGATGCAAAGGAATTTCTTGTAATCAAGCTGAGAAGCCAACCTCATCAAAGCACATTGCTATAAATCAAGAAGTTTTCGTATACCATGCTTGCTAATTACAATAGTAGAAGAATTTTGAAATCTTAGTGGTTGGTAGTACAAAAACTACTATTCTTTGTTATAGATAACATTAGTGAATTAGAAATTAAAAAAATATAAAACTTCTGGCATTGCCTTCTTGTGGTCCAAGGAATTAACAAAGTTCACCAAAAGTTAGGTACAAGCTACATAGAAGCCAATTGCCTTCTCATTGTTGTACATATTAACTTCCAGAGAATTTGTTAGTAAAAGGGGAAGTGAAGGTCAATTGCCTTCTCCTCCCACTTTTCATCCAAGGATGTATAGAAAATAATGTAGGCATCATCTAGAGTTTAGTTCTCTTCATATTACCTTGCAATCTAATATAATTGATCCATGGTACCTACATTTATTTAATACCCTACTTACATTCTTGTCTATCAATACAACAACCAATTGTCTTCTTGCTACAAGAACTCACTACATCCACAAAATGGAATTTACAACCATCTAACAACTTCTTACATACCATTGTCATCTATAATGTCAAAATGTAGTGTACAAAAGGAAGGAAGCAAACAAATTTCTTGCAAGTAAATAAAAAATAAAATGAAACAAGTAGTGGCAACTTGTCATTTCACTCATTGAAATAATATTTCAAATAGGCAAATTTAGGGAATTCTCTTGAGACAAAGAGGTAGCTATTTTTTCTTCCATATGTACAACATACCATGATATTGTTGTTGACAAATAATTACGCATACATGGAATTGATGTTTTGGAAATCAATGAAGAGACAACCTTTCATTGCATATGTATCGTGCACATAGCCATGAGCATAGAAGGAAGTGGATACCTATGAAAGAAAGGTGAAGTACTAGTAGTGCAAGGAATATACTACATCACTTTATTCCAACACATGTGACACTTTCAAACTACCTGTTCTTGCTTCCTTGAGGTGAATGATGTTTTTCTAGTCGGCCTTCTATAGTGGAAATAAGTGATGTGTGATTGAATTTGTCATCATGCAATATGTGCTCCATAGCCTCCTTCTCTCGATGGAAGCTTGTTGTCTTTAGAAGAATGTGGAGAAGAAAAACAAGGCACTCAAGTTCTATTATAAAGCATTTATGTAATATCAGTTCCTTGATTTTGGATTTATATGATTTGCAACTATCAATTTTGACAATAGAAGGAGTCGTCTATTGCAATACAATTCTTGTAGGCACTCTTCCTTCTACACAAAGCAAACAAAGGAAAAAACTTGACATAAATACCAATTTCAATTTCTCTCCTAATCATATTTTATTGATGGTTGTTTCATAGACAGTGGCTTCTCTGAAAAGATAATCACCTTCAAGTGGTTGCATTGAAAGCAAACAACCTTGTATCAAAGCACTTTTCAAAATGAATTCTAAAATAATTTTTTCTTCATAGACCTATTGCGGCAATTGCTATCTACAATCATATCCCTCAAATTACACCCAAACCAACACATGAAAAGGGGTCTTTGTTAGTGCTGATCAAAGGTACAAAAAAAGCCACACATAGAAATGAGTAGTTTGTAATGCTTTATAGTGGACAACTTTTTAAAGAAGTCCCCTACCATACATGATGCATCCACAATCCCCAATATAATGATTCATGTTAATATGCAATATGTGCACAATGCAATACGCTAACAACATTGATTTTAAGAAATTACTAGAAAAGCAACATCTTCTTTGATTCCAAATGCAAAGATAGAAAATAAAATTTTATACGCTATCTATAGAGAGTTGCAAAATCAAATAGACACTTACATTGCTTAACACTTGAAGCCATTGTATACAAAGATTCAACTTTTTCAAAGATGATAGCCTCAACTATGTCCATCAAGATCTACAAAGGCCTACACAACCATGAAATTGGAAACATGAGAGTACGATCTACAGAAGGTTTTGAGTAGCTCACACATTCAATCTTCTTCAATGCCATGGGTCATCTAGAAAACTCATCTACATTCAAGTAATTTTTCAAAATTAGGGTGATGCTTCCAGAATTTGAGATTTTTTCACGAATTGTAGCTTGTTGAGATAAGTGGAATGTCCTCGTTAGAAATATCATGTGGATCAAGGTGTGCTTGCGATAATCTTAAAACTATTGCAAAGGATTCAAAGGTTTAAGGTTATGTGACGACCTCATAATCTATTACTGGATTTTGATTTCTTTGGATGCTACAACCCATTCCAAATGCCTACTACCACCAATCTTTTCTTCAACAATTCAATAGCCTCAATTCCTTCATATTAACAATTGCAATGCATGTTTTGTTTTAAAGATTAACATTGATTGGTTCTATGTCTAGGGTACTCTCTTTTGAGAATTTGGTGAGATTGATTGCAAAAAATGTAGGATTTGTAAGCCACATCAGATATACAACAAGTCCAACTAAATGAAGAAGTGACAAGTATCCATGCACTAAAAAACAAACATACCAAACTTGTCTTCCAAACAAGAGGAGTTCATAGAATAAATCAAATTAAAAGCAACAGAGCAAATAAAACTTTAAATAAATAATTTGCAACCAGATTGAAGGAACCAAGTTAAGGATTATATACTTGGAACTAAACTAGTCTTTTCTTGCATAAAACGGAACTTACTTGAACCTGCTTGCACAGCTTATAGGTGCTTGATTCCCACCTTTGAAATTAAGCAAACACAATCAAGTTCATGTGTTGTCAAGTTGTCTTATGGGTATTTGTATGTTGAATCCAAATACGCCTTCTAAGCAATGGATCTTTAATATGGAAGTTCTACTTTGAATTCTCAAATTAGAAACTTAATCCACTTCAAAACAAATTAGTAAATGACTTTGGCCTTAGGATTGATCTCCCAAATTAGGCCCATAGACGATTAATCACTCAAGAGAGAAAAAGTAGGTCAAGTTGAATGGTTTTTATTACCCTTTCCAAAATGATTAAAAAAAAACCCTCTCAAATCTGATTTTCCTATGACAAGATAATTGCTAATGAAGTTTGGATTTCAATCTAATGGTTAAAACTTCATCCGTTGCTTGCTGCTATGCTAACTATCAAAATCCACTTTTAGTTTTTGAATTATTTTATATTTTTTATCTTCTTCATAAGTTTTGAAATCCACTTGGTTTGATCAATTCTAGTTGACTTTCATCCAAATCCCTCTCAATCTTGATCAATTTTTCATCCTCCTCAAACTTCTTCAATACTAATCTAATTCATAGGATTAAGGTAGTTTTAGAACCTTGAAATTATGTCCTAAGGTTGTTAAGTCTAACTTATTCCTAAGATTCTTCAAAAAGATTCCTTGTAATTTCCTATTGTTCTAACTACATCTTTTAACTTTTAATCATAATTGCAATTTTTAGGTCTGAGTAAGTTTAAAGTGAAAGTCACTAATTTTACACTCTAGAAAAGGTTAAGCACTTATACTTTTGACTTTCCTAACAAAAGTTATTCATAGATGAAGTTTGACCGACAACTAGTTCTTCAAACTTCATCCATCAATTTCTTTCACCTTTTACTCTTGAAATGGACTTTTTCTTTCACCTTTGACTTCTCATCCTAGTATAGATTTTAAGATTTCTTCCTTGATTCTTTTGGATGACTTCCTAATTTTCATCCGCCTTTCTAACTACTTTTCATCCAAGCATAACATTTGAAATTTTTGTCTATTTTGTATGTTTAATGACTTTTTGGAAAGCTACTGACTTACCCTAACTACTTTTCAGATCAAATACTACTTTTATAACAGCCCTAATGGTTTGTATCTAATTCTTAACTCCTAACAATAATGTCTAACACTAATCTAATTCTTTTTGGGTAAATCGAAGCAAAGACAAATGTTTTACGAACTTACCTCAAGATCTGCAACTCCCAAATTCATGTTTTTATGTATTGCAATTGTGTTGTTATGGAGTACTCCTTCCACTTTCATTTTAAGTTGGTTTTTTGAAATGTTTGATGAAATAGGTAGTTCGTTGGAAGAGGCAGAAGACTCTTCCTAGCTAGTCCCAACTCTTTTCTTTTTCTTTTTCTTCCTTCTAATTTTCTTCTTTTCTTTCTAGATATTTTTTGTAAACAAAATCTTATCAAATCTAATCTCTAAATTCTTTGCAAAATTATCAAGAAGCAAACAAATGCTTAAAGACAAAAGTATTTGACTTCTACTAACTACTAACTAATTCCTAGGATCTAAATAGTAAACTTATTGTCTCTCTTTGTTTTTCCCTCTTTGTCTTCTAATCAAAATAAAATGTGGTCACTAAAGTCAACTATGCCTTGTTAGTGGCCTATTCTACTCGTAACTAACTTCTATGAATACCAAGCTCTTCCATCTTTGTGTTTAGTTGTTGTTCACAATTTAGGAGTTGGAAGCTTGGAATCCAAAATAGAGTAAGAGAAGTTGAGATTTTGCAATGATACATGAGAGAGATAGAGTAGTATTCTTGGATGAGGTCGATTTTGTGCTAGAAGGGGTCGACTCAATAGTTGGATTGACCTTGATCTATATTGTTATTGAGACAATAATAAGGCCCCTCCTGAGTAGTATGTTGGTCTCATTCTTTGATCTAGTCCTTTGTTGTAACACACTCCAGACTCTAAAATGTAGAAGTTTAGAGAGAGATAAACTCTCGATTAGTATTTCTAGACTTCTCTTCTCTAAATTTTTAAACTATTACACTACTTTTACTATCAAATTCTAAACTTAACACCCTTTTGGAACACCCAAAATCAATCCCAATGGTAGTTTGATTCTTTTAGAGAAAATTAGTCTTGGAGATATGCATGGTATGTCAAAAAAGAGGTTTGCCCTTCTTTGTCTCTAAATAACGGTTTTGAGGGGAGCCAAAATTTTAATGAGAGTGATTAGCTGTCCATATGGATGCCCTTCAGATACTAGCATACATAGTGACTGCCCTATGAGGACTGGAATTCCGAGGCTCAATGGCTTGGTTGACCAACATATTGCCAATACTTGGACTACTAGTGAGCAGTACTCTCTGGTTGCTCCAATTTACTGATTCATTCTTAGGCCATGGCTCGTCCTTTTTGGTTTCCAAATTCTAATCTTTGGAAATTAAACTACAACTTGGGTCTCCTTTGTGTCTCCTTTAACACAAAAACAATGAGGAAAATTAGTGTCAAGAGCTAAGCTTCGCGGTCCAGGGTATTATTCTCCAAATATAGGACTAAAAATTAATCCTAGGAACAAAGCTCTGTCATACGGGGTGGTTTAGGCCCCAATTTAAAATAAACACCAGAGGAATGGGTTAGTAGTGGACTTTAAAATTAGACAAAGGAGTGAAGCTTTGCCATCCAACAAGTTAACGCCAAATTCTTTGTCAATATTTTGACCCCACAAGTTAACATGGATTTGGAGAGGCTGGATTCCAACCCAAGCTCTTTACAAAGGATATTGGAACTTCCACCATGACCTACTTATTCTCAATGTCAAGATCCTAGGGGGAATTGCAGCGATGCAAGTCATGAGTTCCTGCAAAAGGCACTCAATTGAGAATGGTTAGTACTTAAACACGTAATCCCAATGACAATAATCCTCACATTCACGCTTCAAGTGAATCTTTTCAAATCAAAAGGTTGAGAGAGCTCATGCAAAAGCTCGACAAGGGTGTTAGTACCAAGGACCTTAATTAAGACTTCAAAACTCACGAATTCTTACCACAAAAATACTTAAGACTTCAATAGCAAAGTAAGCTTCAAGCAAAGGGACCCCAACGTCCTTTGATTCAAACTCCAAACACAACGAAATGATGGAAAATACAACAAATGATCAAATTGCACAGAAAACAAGAGTTCTCGGCAAAATACCAAAAATCTCAATAATGTGGCCATGAATTGGCTGAGTATGAAAACAAGAAAAGTCCTTCAAATGAAAGAAAAGGGTTTTGCAAATGAAGAAAAAAGGGGTGCAAAGTGAGAGGAGGGGGTGCCTTTTAAACATTTCTAAGGCCTCCTCCCCCCTCAAGTTACCTAATAAACTACTCCTAGGAAAAACTAAAAATTAACTTTTAAACTTCTACCCTACTACTATGATTGTTCTAACTTTTGGAGAAATGCTCCAAACACCAAAGAGATTGTGCCATTGTCTTTAAAAGACTCAAATTACAACAAAGGACCTCCAACCCATACTCCCAACCCATTTCGCAATCGAAAGCTAGTGCTTTGAAATCCAATGAAAAAAGTCAAAAGTCAAAACTTGGAGTTTGCTTTTTCTCAAAGTATTGACTAGCCAAGGTTGTTTAGGAGGTTGAAGAAAGTAATAAAGGAGTCCAAGTTGACTTCAATTGGACATCGTATACTTGGATACACCAATCAATTCATCGGTAATTTTGGAATCCCCTCAAAAGTCATTGTTGCTGCGAATTCTAGTACTTGTCGGTGTTAGATTGTCTTGATTTGGGGGTGCACTTATTTATGCTAAAACACACTATCCTAATTTTTAGTGGGATTTTACCCTTGCCTTGGGAATTTCCATGAATTTCCAAATGCTAGTGAATGCAGTTGGCTTTCCATGGAGTCATCTTCTACAATCCAAAAAATTATGAAACTTTTTGGGTAGTTTCTAGGAATCCCCCAAATGACAAGTGCAAATTCCCATGTCTATTTTGCACTTTATAGTAAAGGTCTTAAAATAAAACCTATTGAATTAATTCCTCTGGAGAGGAATCATTCCATACTAGAGAATCTTCACGAATCAACTTTGTCATTGCGCTCCCAACGTGTTTTTGAGCTAAAAATGCCTCCATCCATCCATTAGTTGTGCAATCATTGAACTTCTGGATTTCACATGCAAGGAATAAAAGGTGACTTTTTTAATTCTTTGTGAATTGGATGGTGATCTCTACGTGGGTCAACCACATGTGTTTCTAGGAATTAGAGAACCAATTCCCACCTTGACCTTCTAACTCCTATAATCTAATTCTCTATCACCATTTTTCAGAGGTTTGACCCACTATAACCCAAATTAGGTGTTTTTACCAACAGGGCTTAAACTACTCTAAATCCTTAATTGCTATGTTAAATGACTAATTTGAACACTAGAACTTAGAAAGATAAGTGTTTAAGGCACTTCCTAGACTTTTGGAACTAAAACATTGCATTTTTAAGGAATTCTACCAAACCCGGTGTTAACATTCTTTTTCGGTCTTTTCAACTATAAATGATATTAATTATGAGCAAAAGCAAAAAAATGAAATGAGACCTAGATGCTAACTACAGGGCTCACAAAGCTCCTCAAGTATCTTTTGGTCTCTCTTGTGCTTCTACTTGACCTTCCACACTATAAGTTTAGCCCATATACGGAAGGAGCAGCAGATATGTTTATTCACCACATTTTGAAGAAGTTGTGGATAGGAAGGAGACTCAGCAACTGCAAAATTACAACACAAGTAAAAGAGCCACTACAAACCTCATGCACAAGTGAGAGAATAGCTACAAACTCAATGTGCAAGCATTAGAAGAAAACAATGATGATTTCAACACAAACAGCTTGATGTTTTTGTTTACTCTAATGTAGAAATATCAAGTTCAAAGCAAAATTTGTGTTGAACTGGATGTTTCAGCATTAGAGTAAACAAAAACATCCAATTTTAGTGTTGAAATCCTTGGATCATTGCAAAAAACACTGCTCGGCTTTTGTAGCATTTTGCACAATACTCATGATTTTTTCATGAGTATTGTATAATTATAAAAATAATTTAAAATATATATAAAAATATGTTTAATGTATACACCTTTGAGAAGAAGGTACCCTAGGAAGGAAAAGCATAGAAAAATTCTCTGAGTAAGAGAACTAGAAAAGTGCAAAATCTCATGAAAATAGGTACTTTGACATTTTCATTTGTAAAAAATAGGAAAAACAATTTTCAAAGACACTCAAAATTGGCCATTTGGGAAGACTTCATGGTAAAGAAATTTCACCAAGAGAATGATCTTGAAATCACTTTCAATGTTCAAAATTGTGCACACAAGGGAGCCCTATTTGCATGAACGTAGAGGACATAAAATAATGTTTTTTTTAGAGATCTTTAGTAGGCACATGCTTGCCTAGTGTGGGAATAGACCATAGAAATTTCATCTCTGTATCATTAATTTTGGATACTCCCTAGTACTAAAAAAATCCTAAACCACAAAGTGTGACAAATTAGACAAATTAAAATTTAATTATAAATTGATTTTTGAATTTTTTTTGAAAAATAAGTAATCTAATTACTATCATGTTAGCCATCTCCAATAAAAATTTCAAGTTAATTGGATCATACTTCAAAAGCTATAGCACATAACAACTCCATCATTCCAAGTGTGAGGCAAAATAGTACTAGTCTTTCTTGCAATCACCCCCTTATAGTTTTCTTCTAGTGAAGTGAGAGAGATCACCTTCATCAGATTGGGGCAACAAGTGTGCTAATCATTTTAGAAATAAATAGCAGATTTCAAGGGCTTCATAGCTATATTCATGTCAACACAATTGTTAAGGTATGTCATGTATTTCAGCAATGAATGCTAGAGGGTTTTTTTAGCTTCTACAAATTTGCTCTTCATTGAACACATGCTAGTATTCTAATCTTTTTTTTAGAGGGTAGGGGGATACAAATGAAACGGAACTAATCTATTGTTTCAATTTTGTAGAATTGAACGCGTAAAAACTCAAAGTAGTCAAGTTAGAGATCATATAGGAAAATAGAATACACAATACCACTTATGGAATGAAAGATTGTAATGTTTGATCATGAGGATGTTAAAATGGTAAGAACAATTTGAAGTGTTTCTATCCTCTTTTCACATGCCTACTAGAAAAGTTAGACACCAAAAAAATATGAGGTTAAAGGGCCTAACATGCATAACTCCAAGACATACTATTTTCAATGATAAATAAAACCTCAAGAAGTTCCTATTATTCATAGTTTATATTTTTGAGAAATTCCTTTTAAAATCTAGTTTTAGCATCAAAAGTCCAATTTTATAAATGATTGGTTATGATTATTCTATTCGAGATTTTATGCAAAGGTGTCCATTGCAATCTTAACTTTCCATAGTATTTAGGGCTCATGGAAATGAGCCTCAAATAGAGTAGATTTTGAGAAGCCATAAATTGATTGGGGTTATATATGTTAGGCCCTTTAACCTCATATTTTTTAGGTGACTAAATTTTCTAGTAGACATATGAAAAGAGGATTGAAAAACTTCCAATAACTTTTGCAATTTTTACATCCTCATGATCAAACATTACAATCTTTCAATTCATAAGTGATATTATCAAATTCTCTTTTTTCATGTAATCTATAAAGTGTCTATACAATTATGCTTCCCAAAAACAGAAGTGATGAAACTTATTAAGATGTTGTCTTTTCATTCAATTTAGAGCAAATGTGTAGAAGCTCAAAAAAGGCCTTGGGTGTTTAGGGCCCTACAAGAGAAAGGGGTGTTTCAAGTGAGTTTTTTAAGTATAGTCCTAGACATAAGATTTTAAGTAATGACCTTTAAGGAGATTTTCAATAAAAATTTACCAAAAATACATGTATGAGAAATAGGTAGTGCATTGAAGGATGAAGCAAATTATTATAGCTCTAGTATAGAATTGAAAATCATGTACTCTAATTGTGTTATTATTCTATGAAGCTAATTTAACTATATAATTTTATTTATTTTTAAAACTTGAAATGGCACTTAGAAATCAATTTCATCTACATACATAAATAGTCAAAAGAACAAGATTCTCCATAATTTTCTCATCACTAATGCAAAGAAAGTTTATGGATTTTTGCGTGCAAATTAGAATACTTGTATGAAAAAACCAAATTTTCATATTTTGTTGTTACTCCTTCAAATTCCTTTGGCTACTTGACAAAATTCATTTTAAATTCAATGGAACATGTCTTTTCCTCTCAAACAATGATTGAAATGAAAATTATATTTTGCTTTAAAATTTAATATGAATTTTTGTCTTTGGTAAATTATTAAAGAAGTTCAAGAAAGAATGAGACTATACAACTATACCAAAAATCCATTTTTCCCACTAAAAGGACAACCGGAGTTGAAGGATTCTTTGCAAAATGATACATGACTTTACAAAATGGTAGATTAATTCTAGAAGCACACAGATGTAATTGCCTCAATGTTGATTGATGACTAAATTAATGCTTAAAATTAGATGAATAAGAAAGATGGCCTCACACATTTATATAATTGTTTATTATTCTACATCATTTACAAGGAAATTTTTTTTAAAAATCACACCTATTCCTTTTGGAATTCCCATACATTTAGGGGAGTAGAACTTAATCATGCATCTCTACTTGTTTAAAGAATTGACATCATATTTTTTAAAATTTCATATGCAATTCAACATGTTGGACATGCCATTTTTAAAATTTGGTTTTCACCCAACTTTTAGATACTTTTATTTTGATTTAATTTTCACAAAAGTCATATCCTAAGCTATTTTTATGCCAATAACACCAACATATAAGCATAGGGTACCCACGGGAAAAAACATAATTGATTGTACATAAAAAAAAGATGTTATGTTTTAGCTATGGAAAATGAAAAGCTTGCTCTTGTCAGTTTGCCAGGGACATGTTCTCCCTAACTTAGTTCTTTATATTGTTTCTTCTTTCAACGGAAATGATCCATATCTTTAAAAAAAATAAAAATAAAAGAACATGAATGATGAATTGAGTAGTATAAATTTCACCACCACAAGCCTGAGTGTCACCTCAGCCTCAACCTCCCTCCAACGCTGAATATTCCACGTGAGCTGAACTGATTGTTTCCTTTGTCTTCTTTTTTTTGAATCAATGTCTTTGGTTTTTTAATGGTCACCGTCCTTTTTCCAAAAAAAATTCATGAAGAACAATGCATTTGCTCTGCTTTATGATAAGGTGGACCAGCCCAATTCCATCTGCATCCTAATTCCGTCACCCTATATTTGGTCCTAATTTCATCCATTTTAGCATTTAAATCTGTCCATAAATTAGTCAAATATGTTCCACATTCTAACAAAATCAAATAATTAATGTCATTAAGGGTATCCTGTCAGTCTTTTATTGGTCACTTCTCAAATACTAATAGATACATGAAATGGCGATTCTAGGTTGTTTCTAGGACATTTATGACTCTAGTCTATAGGCAATTTTGTCATTTCAGGGCAGACCACTTCAGAAATCCATAAAAATTACAATTTTGATCAGAAAATTATAATTCTACTTGGGTTTGACTCATAGAACAAGAACACACCTATGAAAAATATTTTCCTTCTTGCAATTGGCCCCAACATAGCTAGATTGCAAATCAAGGTGGTAATAGGCTTGTCTACCTTATTTTTTCAAAACCCAAAGGCCAAACTATTAGAAAATGGGCTACATGCAAATTTGAGAATGGGTCACATGAAAATCTCATAGTAATAACTTTGCCACCCTCTTAATATTATTTAATAAAATTATTGAATTATTATGAATAAATAAAAATTGTACTCCATCCATCCCATCATGAGATTTTTGGGCCATATTAATGGAGCATCGGGTACCATTGTCCAATCATTTTTGCAACTTCTCTTTGAATTTTAGAAATATTGTATAGTATTTTGATAGCTCTCCAAAAAGCTAAGACAGACTTGATTTAGAGTTTTTATGTGACTTGAGCACTCATTTGACGGTTGACTACATTTTCAAGAGTTTTTTTTATAAGGTTTTACAATTTTGCATATGATTTATATAATATTTAAAATTGGTGTATATGAATATGTGTATACTTAGCTTATATGTATTAAACATGTATTGATATGTGATATTTATATAATATTTACAAGTATGTATATACTTGACTTATATATATGATTTAAATATTGATATGTGATATTTATACATGTTATATACAAAGATATATATTTGTATATGAAAATCTATTTACTTTATATTTTATGACATTTTATATGACAAATGATGCATTTATTGTATTTTGAAGTAGTATATCCTACTATGTATTTATATTATTGCATCCCCTCGTATCCTAAATTGAATTAGGTTGCAACTAGAAATCCAGAGTTTTCTCAAAGAAAAATTGCCTTTATCTAACAATGTTGAATCCCAGCTAGTAAGTCTTGAGTTGAGTCCTAAAGTCCTAAAGTGAGGTTGCTTGGGCCTTGTAGGAATTAGATGTTGGGATTTATGGGTCTACTTGTGACTAGTGTTGGAACTTAAGGTTGCAAGAGTGTTGGCATGCTCAATGTCAAGAGATTGAGACCCTTATTACTACTAGAAGTAAAGTACCATAGAGGCACATTAGAGGGCTTAAAGAAGTGACATTAAAGGATGCGACATTGAATGTCTTTAAATGAAAGAATTCTAATTTTTTTCTATAATATTCTAGAATACTTTAAAATTGCTTTGATGATAATAAAACAATAGAATGAAATTAGAAAAATATCATCAAGGCCTACTCAAATTTCATGAAATGTAAGGAACGAATTTAGTGAAGTCTTTGTTGTAGACAAAATTCTACTTCCATGTTTTAAAATTCCAAAACACCTAATGTATTATTTTCATCCATATATTTTCATCCATGCCTCTAGAAAATATTATAAGTTGGTTAGAGGCGCAATAAAAACAAAAAGTTGGTGAAATTTAAATTAAAATGAAATCTTACCAATTTATTATATTTTAGGTGCATAATCACTCAAGTCTATTTTATTAAAAAAAAATTGGAAAGAACAATATTTATCATTTTTCTATTCAAGCTTTCACAAGAGGAAAGCCAATGCAAAAAAGCTAGGTTTTCTAGTATTAATGTCTTTCAAAGATGAGACTCAAACAAACTAGAACATAGGAAAATTTTCACATTGAAATTCATTTCAAAGTTTGTAGAGTAGATTTTAAAATATACTAGATTGATTTTTGTTATACAGGTTATTTTTTTCAACATAATATTTTTATAGTACCATGAATTTAGGTTTGACATATAAACAAAGAATTGAAAGATTATAAACAACTTTCAAATTTCTCCCCCCCTTGTGATCAAACATTATTATCTTTTCAATTCATGTTTAACTTGTAATGTTTTTCTTTTCTATGCAATCTTTACAAATCTAGTTTTCAATAATACAAATATAATTTGAAAAAATTGTTATAAAAACTTGCTATGGTTCTTATTTTTGCAAGGTTTAGAATATGCCCTATGAAGCTCAAAAAAATATTGTGCATTTAGAGGTTAATGAATAAGATATACAAATCAAAAGATGAAGATCAAATTGTTTTTTCCAAAGGGAATATTTTAAGATAATATTCAATTTCATAAAATTTCATAAATTTCTTACATCATCAATGGTCCAATGAAAAATACATAAATTAAAATGATATGGACAATGTACTATAGGTGTGAACCATAATGTTGGTTCACTATTAAAAAAAACCCAAAATATAAACATTAGGAATGAATTTACAAATCTAGAAGTGTTAGTACTCCAGAATAAGCCATAACCATCAATTAAGGAGTTTTCCACTAGATAGCAATGGAAACTTCAAGAGGTTAGGGTGAGATGCTAGAAAATGCAATTAAGAGGAAATTAGGGGAAATTCTAGGGAGAAAATGGGAAGTTAAAACTAAAAAGAGGTTAAGCAAGATTTGGTAGAGTAACCAAATTAGGCTAACGGTAAAATGATGACAAAATGAAAACCCAAAACCCAAAATCAAAATGAAAACAAAACACTAGAAGTAGGAAATGAAACTAAAAATAAATTAAAAACTAGAAAAATAATAAATAATAAAGGCACACAAGAGAAGTTGGTTAAACTAAAACTATAACTAAAACACTAGTGTAGTGAGAAACACTAAAATAGTGTTAGAAACATTAAAATAGGATTTTACAGTAAGTTAGAGGGTTTTACAGTAATTTAGGGGGTGGAACACTAAAATAGCGCAATTTACACTAAATTAAAGGATTTACAGTAACCTAGCGCGATTTGAACTAATTTGGCGCATTTTGCACCAAATTAGCGGATTAACAGTGAATTAGTGTAGGATGAAAGAAATTAAGTAAAATTAATCTATTAGAAGTGGGATATGGGAAAAATTAGGGTTTGGAACCCTCTCTCTCTCAACTCTCTCAACTTTTGTGTGAACTTTTGATGTGTGTGTTTTGAGAGGAAGGTTGTGATTTGTGAGCTTTTGAAGCATGAATTGCAAAAGAGTAGGGTAGGGGAAGATTAGGACAATTTGTTGAGTAGGTTTCACCAGTTCTTTCGAAAGAAAATGGGTGAAAAATGAAGGGGTTTGAGGTCAGATGGGAAAGTGCTAGGGAAGGGGGGAAAATGTGAGTTCAGATTGGAAGGTCAATTTTGAGGGCCGATTGCAGTAGCGTGGAGAATTGAATGAAGCTAAAATTTGGAGGGATGGAGCGCCTTGAAGTTAGCTTTCCAAAAAGCTATGGCTCGCCCAATTTGGAGCCAAAATGCAATGGTGGTGGACAATTTTGTGCGGGGAGGTTGGTTGCCGCAACAATGGAGGATTGCCAACTTTGGTGAGTAACAATGGGAGAACGACTAGGCGGAATCAGCTGAAAATTGGAGGGGTGGTGTGCCTTAAGATGGCTTTCTAGAAAGTGTAAGATCGATCCATTTGGATCAAGGACGAGAAAATGATAGCTATTTTTGTGGAAGAGGGTCTACTGCCCCTTGGAAGAAGCTGAATTTGAGGGGTTTTGTGTAATCCTTACAATTATAATTGAATCATTGCAATTTTCATTGCACTTTGCTAAAATAATTGTTGTAAGTGTAAGGTTTATTGAGTTAGAATGGTATGTGTGATTGCAATTGCATAAATATGAATTTCATTTTTTTTAGGGTTTGGGTGAGATGTGATGTGCTACAATTAGTACTTAGAAGGACATTTCATTCATTTTGAGCCCCAAATGGCACATTTGAGGTAGATTTTGGCATTCAAAGTTGCTACAATTTATTTGAGTACTTAATTGAATGATAGTAGGTTGTTAGGAGGTGTATTTGGTAATGTGAGATGGGCTGTCCCCTTCTTATATAGAATTACTTAGGTCAAAATTCACCAAAAATCTCATTGTTGGAGTCCATTGCTTGGAAGGCAATTTAGGTAGGTGTCCCATACACTCCCCGTTAGCCAACTCTAGGGGGGTTCTTCACCTTGCGGTGGAAAAGCCTCATAATAGGTACAATTTTTTATTTATTATATATATGATTATAAAATTAATCTAAATATTTTATAAATTCTTTTATTATAAGATGATAGAATATACTTCTTTGATTGCACATGGAGAAAACAATGAAAATTAATTGTGTACAATTACAAGATCGTCAATAAACTATTTATGAGCTCATGATAAAAAAAACCCTTTAGTAATGAGAATGTAGTCTATATTTCCAAAGTTGTGAAAATATATTACAAAATGAATTTGATAAAATGAAATTTGAATAATAATCTAATTAAATTAATTTCATAAAAAATTATAAAATATAATCCATAGCTCTCTCAACATGGTAAAATCTACTATTATACATACTAATAATTTTCAATAATTTTTTTAACTAAAAATTGAAAATTACACATATTATGTAGTTCCAAGGCCTTTTCTTCATCAAATTCCACTCAAAAGTGCCATTTCTAATGCAAAGTGCAAAACTTTAAAAAAAACATTGCATATTGAATTGTAGTATCTTGCACTACACTACTATAATAACTTCTAGATAAAATTTTAGAAACTTTGACTATGTGGATTGCAAGATATTTGTGTTTGAAGTGTAGGAAATTGTTTTCTTGCACTTGCCTAAATAGATTTTAAGGCTTTGAATTTTTTTAGCTTGAAATTTTTGTACTACCAATATTGAATTTCATAAAATTTATATTAAATTATTGAGTTGAAAGTTGAGGAATTTTTTTCTTAAAAAACACACACTTGATTTTCATTCTTTCAAATATTTTTAAGTAGACACAAAATAGGAGGTAAACTAAATCATTAATAGGTCTAAGATGGAATTGAAACACAAAAATTTCAATGGTGAGATTTTTCTAGAAAGTAAAATAAACCTTGTCAAACTTTTTTGGGGAAAAATTGTAAAAATTGCTTTTAAAAATGAATCCAACAAATTCTTTTTTCAAGAAGTTGTTTAGAATGCTTCCAAAACAAGATTGTCCATAATTTTCACATTACTAGTCCAAATAGAATGAATCAAATCTTTCTATATAGAAAAAAAATACTTTCTATGAGAAATTTAAAATTTTAAAATTTTCTTTTGAGTTTTTTGTCAATTTTTTGTATTGTTTGACAATCCTTGTGAAGGGCTTAGGATGGCATAACTTTTGCTCCCATGTGTTGATTCAAATAAAATTTCTTTTCCTCCAAAGTTAATGTGTTTTCTTGTCTTCAAAAAAGATTCAAAAATAACAACAAAAATTGAGACCGAAGTAACCCAAGGATGATTGCAAGAATGATCAACTAGTTGATTTTGTACCATTTGGGCTAGTACTCATTGTACTATGACCTTTTGTAAAAAATATTAATAATAATATTAATTAGTATTATTATTCAAATAAAAATAATATATCACCAAAATTTGAGACTTAAAAAAATGTAGGTCAAATTATATTCAGGAAATAGAGTGACAAAATTTTTGAAGAAAATAGATACTTTGATGTTTAAATTATTAGGAAATAGTAAAAAAAATTAAAAAACTGAAAACTTAGTAGTGATGAGATTTCACCACAAAGATGAGCTTGAAAGTTGAAACCATCTATTTGTATGAATGTGGAGGGCATAAAATAATCTATTTGTAGATGCCCTTCATAAAGAATATGCTTGTCCATTGTGGGAATAGACTACAAAAATTTCAGATCTAGATCATGAATTTTGGGTACTCCTAATTTCTCCAAATCTCTAATTTGAAACTGTGATAAGTTAGCAAAATTGACTTTAAAATATAAAATGGTTTTTTACTCTTTGAAAAATAAAGGATGCAATTACAATGAAAACCTTCATCTTCAATAAATAAAATCCAAATTCATTGGGTTCATACTTCAAAAGTTATAGTGGATGGCAAGTCCATCTCACTACATATGACATATTGAAGGACCGGTGTTTCTTGCAAACACCCCCACTTGAAATTCATTTTGTCTCTTGAGGAGACAATGGGACTTTAGGAGTTAAAATGAATGAAAAAACAAGACTTTGTGTGCTTGGGACATGTTTGCATTCATCCATGGTTTGAAATTTAAACGTTTGGTTTTGAAAAGGTTAATGATACGCAATTCCCCTACTAATTTGATCTTTGATATACAAATTCATAAATAATTTTTTTACTTTGAATTATCTTTAATCTACGAGAATTATTAATTATATATATTATTTTTTAATCTACATATAGCATGAGAAAAGCTTTTTCGGACACAATGTGTATGATTATATATTTATAAGAGCATTGAAGAGAGACCCATAGGGATAATGAAATTTTTAAATGAATTCTATTCAAACCAGTGTACTAAGAATATTAATCACACTTTACATGATGTATAAAATTAAATCTGTTAATTTATTTTCAATTATGAAGTATTATTGACATAATTGAAGCAAATCCCAACTTTAGCAATATTGCAATTTAACCTTGACAAAAAAAAACTAGATATTTCAAAAATCAAAATCCATTATTCCAGTGATGATTTTTAGGTCAGAACTAGTTTAGCCAATTTTTGGAGTGATCTTTGGGATTTTTGTATTAATATATATATAGGCTCACCTTGCAACCATGGGGGGGCTTTCAGGCACAACAAAAATTGAAGTCATGACCAAAATGATGGAATGAAGTCAAGAGACTAGGATCAAAAAGGGGGAATGATATTGAGATGAAAATGGTGGAATAAAGCCAAGACAAAAATATGAAAATGAAGCCAAGTGAAAAATAATAGCATTTCAAAGTCACTCAACTAATTTTTTTTTCTCCAATGGGAAAATATAAATTTTTTTGTTTGTGATCCTAGAAATTGACATGAAATTGAAGATTCTTGATTTGGATTGTGTTTGACATGTTTCAAATGTTGCCACAAATATTTAGGGTTGTGTGAGATTGAAAGTTGGAATCCTTGAGATGAAAATGCTAAGAGATAGAGAGGTGAAGTTGATGAGTTGGTGAAGCTTTTTGATAACACTAGCAGAATAGGTTTGAAGTTGGATGAGGACAATGTTTTAGAATTTGTGTAAATATATAGAATTAAGGTCGGTAGGAAATTTTATTTTATTTTTATAATATTTTTGAGTTACTCAATAAAAGAATGTTTTTGTTGAAGATGAATAGTTATGTTTCTACCATATTGGGTTAGTCGCCTCTTGCATTGTGTCTCCTTCAATTATAGCTTTGCAAATATCACCAATGTAGAATCTATGTGTGGGATTGTATGCCAAAGTGGGGGAGAGCTTTGGTTGGGAGAATTGGAACCACTTTGTGAATTATAACAAGCTTATTCAATTGGTGCGTGTTCAATGTGGTTGACATTACATCAGGTGTCAAGGAAATGATTTCAAAGTGGAAGTGCTATTGTTTGTGTTGTCATAAGGTAGGAGGCTCGAACTTAGCTCGGACATTTAGAATCGCCCCTATTTTAGCTCTAAGATGGATCTGAGATGGTTCTGAAATCAACCTCTATAGTCATTTGAATGGATGGAGAAAAAAAAGTATAATTTATTGCAAGAGTCAATTATTGTCCTTGCTTTTCCCATTTTTCTTTATAACTTCAAGTGAACAATTTATGGAAGACCTAGTGTCATAAATAGAGGCCTATGATAAAAAAGTTTGAAAATTCATAACTAATTCAAGAATGCTTCAAAAAATATGAAACCACTTGTGTTACATTCTACATCTATATTTCTTTGTCTGAAAAATAAAATAAAAATATTCCCATGAAAATATTTACACGAAAAAGCAGACCAACTCTTAGGTGATCGGTTTATGAGCCTACTACCTTATGTCTTGGTGATGGCAAATCTTCATCGCCAAACATTCTTTCAATTGCTTTGAGTAATTATTCTTATAGATTTTATTTGGAGATGATTCATAGGTTTAGCTTTTTCCAATTTAATGGGTTTAAACCCCAAAGGACCAAAGCCTTTTTTTTTTGCTAAATTACTCTCAAAATTGCCATTTCTATAGCAAAGAGTAAAATCATTTGAAAATTGTATTTTTTGGACATCTAACCATAGGATCTTACACCCAACTAGTATGAGAATGTGTAGAATAAATTTAAAAAAATTTGACCACATAAATTGCAAAATATTTGTGTTTAAAGTGAATTTTTTTTTTCATATTGTGGGACAAGATTTTTTGACTTTGAACCTTCTTCACTGAAATTTTTTGAACTATAGAGTTTTGAGGTTTAAATCTTTATGGTGGGAAATTGAGTTGAGAGTTTAGGGGAAGAAAAAAAATTCCAAAAAACTTAATTTTCATTCTTGAAAAAATTATTAAGTAGAAGTAGGTAATAAATAGAAGGAAAATCTAAATATTAATATCTCTAAGATGGAATTAAAATGCACTAATTCCAATAGTGGAATTGCTCTAGCAAGCAAAGTAAACCTTGTGGAACTTTTTTTTCAAAAAATTGGAAGAATTGCATTTGGAAATAAATCCTAGGAGTTATTTTTTCAAGAAGATGCGAGGATTGCCCAAAAAATAAGATTATCCATAACTTTCTCTTCACTTATCCAAATTAAATGAATCAAAGATTTTCACATACGCAAAAATATAATCTATGAGGAAAACAACATTCTAAAAACTCAATTTTTTGAATTTATTTTTGCTGCCCAATCTCCCTTGTTTGGAGCTTATTTGGACATAACTTTTGTTGCAAGGCATCAATTGAAAAAAAATTATATGACCACATAGCCAATTAGTTTTTCTATCTTCACAAAAAGTTTCAAAAAATCATGAAAAAATTTGAGACTATAGGTACTTGTCCAAAATCTAATTTGTCCCCCAAGGGAACAAAGGAGGGGTGCTATTATGTGAGCCTATAAGCCAATAATACTATACACCTATGTTATAGGTGTATATACCATAGAAACCATCTACGATTATATGATATATATATATATATATATATATATATATATATATATATATATATATATTAGAAATACCCATATTATAGGTATTTATGATACATACATTTTTAATAGTGTGTGATATCTATATTATAGGTATCTATAATGTAGGCTCAATGCTCACAAGCTGGCATTCTTGGGTTCACATACTAGCACCGTTGGGGGACAATGATCCTTTAGGGGTTAAAAAAGTTCATGGATATGAATCCCTAGGTTACAAAGTTTTTGAATTTGTTTACTACAAAGTATATATAAAACTACCTATTCATATAGTTTCCCCACTTGGCTATGCAAAATAAATGTACATCATCTTCAAGGTATCAACGGGTTTAATGTGAAGAATATCAATGATATTTGTAGTACCTACTCATTCCAAATGAAACCTATTTGGAGGTGAAATAGTCCATGCTAGAGCATTTTGATGCACATGCAATGTATCAAACAAACTCTTTAATTAGAGTCATTTTTCTAGCCTACAAATCCTTGTTTTTTAATTAAAGTTACAATCAATTCTTTTACGGCAACAAGTTGCATTGCACAATTCTCCTCTTCTTGTTGGCTATGTTTGTTTTATTTCTACAAAGGTGTCTTCTACAATAGTTGCTAAAATTGCTATTGACAATGTGCAATCTGCTTGTATATCTACATATTGAAGTGCCTTCGAAGTGTACATCTATGGAGATCCAAATTTTACATTTGCTTAAGTTTATTTTTCCAACAATTGAGATTGAATAGTATTTGTAGAATTGTAGTTGATGAAGTTTCCTTAAATGTGCTCACATTGATTAGCAAGTTTCTTATATCGTTTGGAACCATGATTGATGCCAATACTTGAGATGTTTCATCATCACTTGTACAAACCTATTTGAAGTTTTGATTCTTATTTGCATCTATGTGCCTACGCACAAGCACCAAATGTTGTTTGAATCAATAAAAAAAATTTGTATGTGCAATTCAAGAACATTTTCAAGATGTTGATTATGAAAATTGTCTTATTTATATTCTCCTATTCTTGTGGCGAGACATGCTTTGGAAATTATTATGCTTAATGGTTCATAGGAATCATATTTGGAGATGAGTTGTGGGTTTTTCTTTTTCCAATTCAATGAATTTTAAGTAATCACCAGAGTCTAGCAAATTTAAGTAGAAAATTTTGTGATTTTTGTTGTATAAATGAACTATCAACCGAAGCTTGTAGGATTGATAGACTATTTTGTAGTGTAGTGGACTTAATATAACAATCATGCAAGATAACCTAGAGTGTGAAGAGGAGTGGGGTTTTATATTGCATAGACTATTGGTATAATGTGCATACTTCAAGGGTTAAGACTATTATTTACAAAAAACAAATGGACGTTGTGGAAGGACAAGCCATGTATTAGTTAGTATTACTATGCAGTGAACAATAGAATACTCAATGACATCAATTTGATTTCCATTTCAAAATAAAAATTTATTCATCCTAACTAAAGGCCTAATTACAGATTGTAAGAAGGTAGGCAACTATGTAACGTTATGAAGTGGTATGTAGTATATTTTTAAAAACCAAACCTAAATTAAAAAGCCTATGCTTTTAGAAGGAAAGACTTTTTTGTATTGCCCCTCCAAATTATGCGCCTCACAAAACTAGTGCCAAAAGACAACTTTATACATGCCACATGAAAATTACAAGAAATTACCAATATACTCCAAAAATGAAATAATTCATAAATAACATCTTTGAACTAGGAATTGTGCACAACTTATATTCACTATGTATTGCAAAATGATATTTGTAAAATATTAAGCTTTGGAAAAACCTAAACAAACTTGTTGCAGTAGATGTCCTAAGATTCCAATATGGCTTTTGGAAATTTTAGGACTTACTATAAACAATGGTAGTAATGTGGGTGTGGGGTTCTTGTTAACCCCTAAACGACGCAGCAGACGTTTTTGTCCAATGAAAGTCAAGGAATTCTCTTGTGTAGGATAGAAGTGCAACTATTCATCCTTGGAATTAGGGGTGGAAAGGGGAGGTCATCTACAGTAGTGGATGATGTCAGACGGTTCCAAAATACCTGATTTCCATTGTCACTAGCCCGGTTGTCAAGGGTTAAAAAGAGAAGTCCATTTACCAATTAATACCAAGAAAATAAATGGTGAAGAATTATACCATTTCCATTTCCAACTCGTGTTCCTTGTTCTTTCATTGTTTGGCACTCTCCTTGTCCGCATGCTGCATTGTTGCCCCTCTACTGTCGACACTTCTTTAACGTGCTCCAGCCTTGATTGCATGATGCAGATGTACCTCCAATTTACCTATTTGTTAAAGATTTAAAATCCTCCATCTCGTAGTAAGAGGATCCTTGCTGAATATTGTAATCTTTAAGGCACCCCACCTCGCCGAACACACGCCAATATAAGTTATTGTACAGTCTAGTAGGAGAATGTTGAATCCCCAAGTCTAGATCTGGATGGTAGAATACTAGAATAGTATGCCGTTCCGGAAATCTGTGCAGAGCCGCAGTCGACAACCGAAATCAAGGCCACAAAAATACACTTCAAGCATGGGCAAGTCTTGAATTAACTGACAACAAGGGTTGTAACTTCAAGGCTGGACCCGGCAGTTCGTTTTAAAAATGAACTTCCCATTCGTCTCTAGTGCGGATTTTTTCAACTGTGTGGAACCATTGTTGGCAATGTTCCCTGGAATTTAGAAACAACATGTGTGCAGTGTGCTGCACTACAATACACACATGCTATTCTCGGCCAGAGCACACAACTCAACGACATTCCTCTATCCACCATAGGCCCAACCTAGCTGGACGCGGACCCGTGAGAACCCACGGGAACCCATGAGGACTGTTGAGAACCTTTGAGAACACATGGGGAACACAGAGGGAGCGACAACGGGCTGCCCGTGAACCAGAATAGGCAAAACTGGTGTAGGCGGGCAACGGGCAGCCTGAGGGCAAACAATGAGCCTGGCTTCGTTTCCTTGTCTTACAAATCGGCGTAGATGTGCTCATTCCGACATCGCCGTCGAGTTCACTGCTTGGGTCAATAAGTTGCTTGTTTGTGCTGTCTGTATCGAATTCGCAGCCAAGTCTAGTTTGGATTTGAAGGTTAGATTGTGATTGATTGATTGACCTTGTTGTGATCGAGCTACGCGCACTATGTCTTGTGGTAATGGATGCGGCTGTTGCTCCAAGTGCGGGTGCCGCGCTACTTGCACGTAAGTTCCTGGGGCTATGAAGCTTTGAACCTTGGGATGTTGTGTCTGATTAGTGCTGGGAGATCATGGAGAGTGAGAATTTTCGTCCGTCAGCGATGGTGTGCAGGGTGCACTGTCTGGTGTGAGGGACACGGTGAGGGTCGAGTCGAATCGAGTCGTGGTTGAAGCAGGTTTGATTTGGACTGTGTTCAGTAATCATGGTTGTGAGCGGTTTACTTGCCTACGAAATTTGTGAATTCTGATGATAATTATGTTTTTGGTTACAACAGATGCAATCAAAGTATGTGGTTCGACGAGACCATGGATGACTTCAGGTACTGGAACATCTGCCGCGACATGGAAGCTTCATGTCGTTTAGTTTGAAATGTATCATTCCCTAGAGTGTTAGTAACGTCATTTAGATGGTTGCCACATTCGTTGAATGTCGAAATTGCACCAACTTGGGATCGCCAGTCGGGAATCTTCTCAGATCTATACCTAGTATTCTAGTGTCTACAACTTAGTGTACTTCTACAAGTGACAACATGACGCTCTGAACACGCCGTCGTGAGTCACGAATTTAACCGGTTGAATCAGATTTGGTAGTTCCTAAAATTGGAAGATGTGCTATTGGGGCTGGTTGTGATGATGCCTGTGGTAGGGTTGTGCAGGAGCTATAGTGTGATCCTCATGGCGGGCGAGACCGGAAAATCGGGTGCCCCCTTCGCCGGGTGCCCCACCGGCACCTGCCCTTCCGAGGGCAGCTTCTCCACCGGTTTCTGCTCCAGAGAAAATGATGCTCATGGGAGCTGAGAAATGCTCTGTTCCTGGCTCAGTTGTCACGTACCAAGCAGAGTTTAGATTTCCTGTACCACAAATACGACTGTACGAGGGATGTGCGCGAAAAGTGTGCGATGTTATTACAGTAGCTAGGTAGCGTTGAATGATGTTTCATTTTAGCCATATTATATGAATCAGCGTATATATACTACCTCTGCTTGGACTGCTAGGGTCTGCGGTAGAGCAGTAGGACTGAGATGATCTAGCAAGAGCAGCAGTTAGTGAACTTTTTCTGACAGTCCGTATAATATTATATTGGAGGCCATGCAGTGTGCCGACGACTTGGGCTGATAAGTGATCAATTTTAGACTAAGTTGGGATTACTTCATTTGCTACTTTATCCTACAGACCGCATTTCTAAGCGAGGCTACCAGGATTCACATGGTGTAGTCCTGTATGTGCCTCGTTGACTGTAACCACACCTGAGTTTTGATTATAATTTAAAATTATAGTACTGACTTCCGGTTTCCTGACTTACCCTCTGATCAACTCTTGAAATGAATGAAATTTCACCATGAAGTTATCAAAGGGAGGCTTCACTTGGGATTTGCCACTGTCTTGGCTCTCAGGTCTGGAGGAAAGTGCGACCGTCGGAGATTTGCGACTCTTCCCCTGTAATCACACAGGGGAATATTATGTACACCATTTCACACAGAAGATTTAGATCAATTCCAGTTTCTCACTTTCCCATATGTGCATGACTTTCCTGTGTGTCATGCAACCCACTTCAAATTGTTTACTCCACGGGATAATGTCTTTCTGCATTTAGATTCTCGCTTTTCTCGATAATAGGCACCTGAGAGTCTGACCCATTTGGAATTTTTCAAAAGCTGTGTGAACAGTGAGTAGAAGGGTCGGATTCTTACCGTAAAGTTGTGGTATAGTTTCGAGGCAGATCTTCTATCATTATTCCGACTTTCTTGATTGATACATCTGTGCAGCCTGATTCTGATGGAGATAACTAATTACCATTCCACACATTGAAGTTATTTCAAAATGGTTGAATAGAAGCCATACTCCCAATAAGCCAGATTTTTGAGGCAGTGGGGGTCTGGCATTCTACATGAGGAAGGTTTTAACTAACTTCGCTTTGTTTCCCGACACTTGGTTCAGCACAACACAAACGCTCTCCTTTCTTCATCATTGGTCTACCTTGATCGTAGGGTTCTCATTCATATACATTGTACAATATTACTCGAATGAAGAGTGGAGTGCTGGAAAACAGTATTGCTGGGACTCATCAGCATGTACATAACTGTTTCACACAGATCTTCAATTTCGTTAAGATGACAAAATTACTCAACTTCGCCACTTGTAAGGGCACCCGGCCTCAAACGTAAATCTACACCAGCTCTTGTTCAGACTTGCTCTTAGAGCTTACGCAGACCAATATAATATCACAATCTTTTGCCCTCAAAATTGCGCCAATTTCACAAGGACTCTTACATTCAAGTTTGCCTAGTGCCATGCACTCCATAGAAAATTCAACAGCCCTTGTGGTAGACCCGTCATTCACCAAGTTTTGAACGCCTATCGCCACCAAGATTCATGTCACGTGAAAGCATTTTGTTTTTTCTCACTAAATGCACGAAAGGTGTAGCTTGTTGGTCCCAGTGGGTGGCGTCTATAGTAGTGCAACGAGCCGAATGCGGTATAGAGAAATATATAGGAGAAGAGTAGAGAAATAGATTAATCAAGCTCAAAGTACAGGGGCTTTTTTTCTACAACAAATATTCCATTAAAATGGCCGTATTCATGCGTCATTTTCCCATTTATTTTCTAGGACAGGTGTAAATTTCATACCGCACGGTCTGAAATCTAGGAGAGATATACATTTCAGACCACGCAATCTGAACCTCAAAGCATTAGAGAAAGTTTGGACTCTCCGGAGGGTTGCCAGGAAGTGCCAGTAGGGACCCTCACTGTATTACATTTATTTTGTTTCAAGAACTTTTCCCCTATTTCTGCATTTCATCACTTCCTAATGTCAGAGCATTCACTATCAAGTACTGTTAGTTAGGGTTGTGACAAGTGTTGTTTTGATATTTGAAAGCACCCCTGCAGCACCTCCTTTTGACAATTGTGGAATAGAAAAATAAAATATACTTTTGAACCTCCCGATATTCACACAAAGTGAATCTTTGTTTTGTCAGAAAATTCCCTCTCTTCAGTAGCTTCAATAGGCTCCAGAAATAGACTGGTTTGTCAAACCCTAGCAGCCCTCATGAGAGTCCAAACTTTCTTTAATGTGCCAAGTTTGTGGAATACTGCCGTTTTAACGAAATATTCGTTCTACATTACCCTTGGCTGGGCCTCAGCATTCGGCTCGTTGCACTACTATAGCCACACCATCGTCCCAGGGCCAGACCAAAGAGGCACGCCAGGAGGGCTCATTTTTCGTTGGACTCGACGTACCCAACCACCGAGGTGGCTTCTTACGTGTGAACAGCGCAGAGCTTACAGATGATTGTGCCAGCGAATCTTTGCTTCGCTCCGGCTCCTGGCTCTTGCTGGACGTCCAGTTCTGAAGCAGAAGCGCGCAGAAGCTTACAATTGATCCACCATGCTTTCTAAATCAAGGTTCATGACAAAGCTTTCTCTTCTCCAGTTGGGCACGATCTCCAACGACGTTTCTAGGAGATTCTGCAGTGTCCACTTGGTGGTAAGAACTGAGAAATAGGTTCGAGATAGAGATATATATATGTATGTAAACATATGCTGACTTTGCATGGGTGCAGGCGTTTGTGAACAAGACTACTCTACTGCGGCATTTCATTCTTCAATTATTTAGTTTTATATTTGTAGCAGACTTTCTGGATACATCAAGGCCAAGTAAAAATAATACTTTGCCACGAACGACGATTCACTCATGGAGCGAATACCTTTAACCGACTACTGTACTGCACTTCCAGATTATCTGTTTTATAACGAGGAATATAATATTATGCAACAAGTTAGCTAACTGGAAGTGTTCAAGTCTACATTCTCCTGTTAATAATCACCTCATGGAATACTTTGAGGGACACATTCACTAGGAGTCCTGTCCATTGCAAGAATGCAAGTGGGTTAAAATACAATGAATCTCAGCCAAATTCGGAGAGAGGCACAAAGTTAGTGTCAAATCAAGAGAACAAAATAAAGTAATGGAAACGAATTACCGGTAGAGGTCAAAGTCCTGCGCCAATTGTGCTTCAGTTGTGGATTGGGTGTTGTCTCAATAACTTGTACTATAATTACTCTTTTTTTGCTATGGAATTTCCGTCAGTGTCAAAATTGATTAAATTTCTATTACTAACCAATAAAAATAGTCTATGCCTACCAAACAACTCTCAGCGATGGCATGTTGCCTGCTGGCCTTGGCGCTGGGGAACCAGAGAACCCGAAGAGCCCCCTAAACTTACCGGCAGACTGTATTTTCAATGTCAAATCGTATTACAAGAATCCACATCGCTAACTGAACAACATTCAGTAGCCTTTCCTTCATGACACCCTGTTCATCACATTGAGCCTCTACCTATCCACTTAGCTATTGATGGGTGTAGAATATTCCACACCATCTACTGTAGAGCTAAGACAATGTAGAGCTAAGACAGTGACAGTGCATAATACTGAATGTTAATAATGTAGCCAATTAACGATGAAAGGTCTTTGTTTCCCCCCAAAAATAGAGAGTCCAATTGTGGGGATATCATTTTCAGCTGGTAGTCTGAAGCAGTGACTATTGCTTGTGGATTGCGTCTTATCCATTCCACTCTTATGCAGATATTCCTGTTTCTTGTCTCTAGCGAACGGAAGTAGAGTAACTTAGGCTTTATAAATTAAATGTGCAATTCGGCATTAAAAAACGATGACCACGATGGTGCAAATTCTATCTCTTCGCCATTCAGACATGTCTAATATACGTAGGAGCTTGATATCTTTGGGGTTCATGAAGACGATTCCATGTGAAATTGCTCCCTACAAATGTTTTTGATTGTTGAGTAGTTAATGGCAGGCTTTCAAGGAAGTTTGAATTTTATAATGGTGATAGACAGTTAAGGTAGGGACACCCTAAATCGCCACTTTTTCTATTGTGAATAGTGTCTATTTTTAAAGTAGTGAAAATTATACATTTTGTGGTTGGCAAACGGTTGGAGCTTTCAATGCATCAAGGAACACATCATTTGAATATCATTCGCAAAAGTTGTCAAGGGTCAAAGTTTCTTTGGTAAATGTTCCTTAAGAAGTGAGATATAAGCATTCTATTTTTATTTATTTAATGAAGATCCTCTCAACAAGTATTGTAGAATTAGTTCCAAAAAATTTACCTAAAGAATAATGATTATCTCATCATATATTTTTTATCATCAATTCTACTTGGAAATCAATGAACATGTCCTATGAGAGTGTTTATTATGGAGTCACAAATTCTAGTTCAAGGGCCCCACCTTCATAAAAATTTATAGGAAAAACATGTATGTAATGGATATTTTGTTAAAATAGAAATATTGTACAAACTTGGCACTTTTAGGTTTAGATCGTGTCGTCTAAAATGTATATCTATCCTAAAAAAATGAATGGAAAAATGCCATATGAATACCACCATTTTAACGAAGTATGAAGTCTCTGGTATGTTCAACAAAAACGTATTTGAAGGATCATCTTTCAATGTAACCAATTCAATCAAGATGATATGTAATCTCTATGTCACAATGCCTTTTTTTCAATATAAACACTCAAAATTGCCATTTCTATTGCAAAGAGAAAATAAAATAATCATTTATTTTTCTTGCAGATCTAATTATGGGATCTTACACCAAACTAGTAAAAGAATTTGTAGAAGAAATTTTGGAAACTTTCACTACATAGATTGTGAGATATTTATAGAAAATTTCATTGAAATGGTAGTATTATGGTAAAATGGTGTAGAATATGTTAGGAGGGGGATTGCAAGAAACACTTGTCCTATTTGTTGTGTTATCGGTTTTCGCTGCGTCAATCCTATTAGTACTACGAGTCCTACGAGTACTATGAAGGATACGGGAGATGAAACGTGGACCGTTGGTTGGAATCGAGATGAAACACTGGGAAGACACGTGGATGCATGGTAGTGGATGACAGTAGGAGATGTCAAAGAAGGATGATGTTTTGGGACAGTCCTTGCCATCCACGTTGGCAAATTTTCAAGCGTAGTGGGCCCCGTCCAGTACTAAGGAGTCCTACACTATACCCTGGACTACTATTTTCTAACAGTGTCTTCGATTTACCCCAAAAAATGAAGCTAGAACTTTCCCATTTTTGAAAAATAGTTAATGATTTTGGAAAAATAAATTTAAAAGTGGCCATTATTGCCAACTGAGAGAACTACTGAATGGAGCAAGAAGAAATTGGAAAATATTTTGTATTACTTAGAAAATGTTGTGTAAACGTCGCACACATCGGAGCAATGCCAAAGGCAATTGAAACATGATTTTGCAAATCCCTCTCCACAAAAGTTGTAATTTCTCTACAGCAGCTCACTGTCTAGTTTTGACGATGTAATCCTTCAAAAAAGGTACTCGATAGTACTAAAAACTATCAAAACCGCAAATGTGACATGTAAATGAAATTCAATTTCACACCCTAAAATAATTTTGAAAAATTCAGATTAATTTGTGTTCATTCATTAGTACTAGAGGAACCTACATTTTGAATTTCATGTGACGCAAAATAGGACAGGTGTTTCTTGCAATCACCTAGGAATTGCACGACATTCCATTAAAATGGCATGAATATGTCCGAAATGGCAGAATAATACCATCATTTTAATGAAATTGCCAAATTTGTATTTAAAGTGAAGAAAATAGGGTTTTTTGCACATGCTTGACTAATTATTAGTCATAAGACTTCAAATCCTTTTAACTTGAAATTTTGCATTGCAAATTTTGAATTCATTCTTTTATGTTGAAGAGTTGAAAATTTAGGATTTAAAAAATAATAATGATTTTCTTTCTTTATAAAATTTTTACATAGAAGTAGGTACAAGATTAAAGGAAAGAATTGTGAAATGGAATTGAAACACATGGATCTCAATGGTGTGATTGTTCTAGCAACTAAAGTATAGTTACTAAAGCTTGTGGAACTTCTTTCTTGAAAATTTTGAAAATTTAGTATAGAAACAAAAACAATATGTTATTTTTTGCAATATCTTGCTAATTTTGATTGTCAAACAATGAGCTCCATAACTTTCACATCACCAATCAAATTGAATGAATCAAATCTTTTCATGTATACAAAAATATAATCTATGGGAAAATATATTAACACACTTATTTCAGAATTTAAAGGATTTCTTTTATTTCCTTACAAGTTGAAATTTGTATTTAGAATCACATAACTTTTGCTACTAGGCACTAGTTTGAAATAGAAATTATATTCCCCCAAAAGCTACTGGTAATGGGGTTTTCTATCTTAAAAAAATTCAAAAATCTAAGACAAAACTAAGAACACATGAGCCTATCCAAAATCCATTTTGCTTAGGACTTTAACCCCTAAAGGACCAAGAGATAGTTTAGATTTAATTTCCAAAATTGTAAAGATGTATTATAAAATGCAACTTAGAATAGTAATTTAATGATGACTATCAAACAATAGTTGTACAGTATGATCCATATATCATATCCATATATCTATATCAATTAGTACCGAAAATATTTTTCAATAATATTTGAAGCCCAAAATTGAAAAGTCCTCTAAAATCTATTATAGATTGAATATTTGTGATTTTTATAAGAATTTTTTCCTCTAAGATTAAAATCTTAAATTGTAATCATAGTGATTTTTGAAGATTTTTATTGTATTTTTTCAAGGCATTTATGAAGGGTCTTTGTTTAAACTAAAAAAATTATTTTTGCCGTTCATATCTACCATGGCCCCATGGATTGTAGAATAAATGCAAAGCAAAATCTTCAAAACTTTTATCATATAAATTTTGAAGAACTAACACAAGAATCTTTTTAAAAATTGACGCATGAAAAAATGCATTGAAGGATTTGTAGCATAATTGGAATGTTTTTTGCATTAATTTGTTGTTCAAAATTTGAACACCTAGTCCTTTACGGGTTAAGGGTCAATGACTCATTCATCTATTTTTTTCTTGGAATAGTCACCTCTAATATTAAAAGCTTGCCATTAGATTTAAAGATAATCAAGTTTATGATAGTTGAAGAAATGAAGAGCTTTCTAAAGCACAAATTTATTTTTAATTTTAGAACATTGGAAATAATTATGAACTTAAAAAAAATTATGGACTTTATCTAAAATTTTATTTCTCTAAATTATTGTTTGAGATGCATCCTTGTAAAAATTCAAATTAAGGGTTAACTTAATTTATATATCAAAACCAAAGCCAACAAGACAAGTTAGATTTTAGTAACAACATTAGATATATCTATATTTTATAAAATCATGCCCTTTATATCCAATGCTTAGTTACCACCTCTTTGGAAATGGGCTCCATGGAGTTCATGTTTCACATTTCAACTACAGAGAAGTAGAGATTTTATGCTTATTCAAAAAAAAAATTCTAATAGAAATTCAAGGTAATATAGAGTAATGGTACATGGATTTTACCCATGAATAAATCTTTGACATTAAAATCCATATGAAGCCTTTGACATTGGACTTAAAAGAAATTATTAACACGAAATTAAATGGTATAGAGAGCTAGCTAGACACTACAATTGTATTCTACAAGGAAAATGTGGGCTAGTTTAAGCCACAATTTCATCCATGAGAGACAAATATTTTTGTTCATCTAAGATTCAACTAAGGAATTAGTGTATTTACTATGTCCTAAAAATGTGGTTATCGATCATAGTGTCATAGATTTAATATGAAGGTTCCCGGTTTAGTGAATGGTGAAGGACAATGTGATCAATCAACAAAAATATAGGTTTAAAAATGCATTTTCATTCTAGCCAATTGATGATGATATCTAGAAATTGATGTACAAAGGAAAACAAGGCCACAATACTTGTTTTTACAAAGAAGAATTTTAAAACAATTCATATAGAATTTCACTACTTCAATATAATCAAGAAATATTTCTCACTTTTTACTTATGATCCTATAAGTAGCATGCACATTCAACAACTTTTGGTATGACACGTGACAAGCTAAAATTACCATTGAATGGCTAAATGGAACCAATTTCTCTAAAAATTCACCACCCTTTATGGCCATATTAGTTAAATTGAGACAAAATGGACATTATGAGGCTTCACCCCTATTGTTTGAAACCTCTATTCTAACATATAAAAAATTTATGAACACATTCAACCTTTACAAAATCAAAGTTTTGTGAATGTATTAACATATTCAAGTCTCAATTCATCGAAAAAATTTAATATCAAACACTTATTAACATCTAAATGTCAAGTCAAAGATAATATGAGACTACATATTGTCTCATTTTGACAAATATGGCCTTCTTTATGTTCTATATTTTTTAATTAAAAATGATGAAGATTAGAAAATGATCCATTGAGCCTCTTCTTCTCTATATACCAATAGTATTGGCAAATTTAAAATATTGTGGTTTTGAATTGTTGGATTTTAGACTCTTAAAGCTATGAAATTTGTGAAGATATTAATTCCTAAAGTTTTGTGATTAAATTTTATCAAAATACACTCCAAACTAAAATTTCTATTGGAAAGAGAAAAAATTAAAAACTTTTCTTTCTAGGGCATATCCAACTTCAAGAACTTAAACTAGATACCAAGAATGCCAAGATATGAGCAATGAACACGAAGTAGTGGAAAAAATATTTAGTGTAGGAATTTTGCCTCCTTTGATTGGGGATTTAGGATTTGAGTTTGTCAATTGAAGGTTGAAGTATACATAATCTCATTCTTGAAGTGTCACTAATTTTGAACATTTCATTTAAAATTTAGTAAAAAAAGGACTTTTAACCCTTGAAGAACCAAATAGTGTTTTTTGGCAACATAGTGCTTTGGGGTAGCTCAGTACAAATGGAATTTTTATTTTTTTCTTTGAAATTTTTACACAACATGTGCCCAAGGAGTATCTTTAAGGCCCAAAAATTTTCATAACTTTTGAATACATTTAGCAAAGATATGTAGTTTTCATTGCTCGGCAGGTAGTCTAGGCAACAAAAATAACTTCTTGAAAAATCACTTTTTTTAAAATAAAAATTTGAAATTGGTTTTAAAGATTTTTACATACGCGAAAAGCTTTGAATCTTTTCATTTTAATTTATGAGATGAAAGTTATGAGGAGTTTTAGTTCCTGTTTTAGTTGTGGGTAATTTGCGGGTAGTTATGGAATCTCCACTCTTAAATAAACTTTGAAGACCTTTATTTAACTCAATTTTCAATATTTTGGGAAAAAAATTAAAAAATAAAGTGTAGATTTTATTAAAACATTTCCACCATTGGGATTGGCATTTTTCAATTCCATGAATAAATTGTTAACAATTTTGTATTTTCAATCATTCTCTACTTTTCTCTACTTACTAATTGTTTCCTATATGTTGTACAATTCCAAATGATCTAAAATTTTTCAAGCATGTAGCCAACTTGCCTTGAAGAATGAATCTAAAGAATTACAACCATTTTAGACATTTTTTCATAATGATCTCACCTTGTGAAGTACAGCTACCTAGATTTTTGCAGGGCAAAAAGAGGGATTTTTGTCACTGCAAATGCTAATATCTTGCAATCTACAAGGTGGAAATTTTTTTGAAATTTTTCCCACATCTTCTCAAACTAGTATACTACAAGATTCTATAGTTACATGTGTGCCCAAAGGGTTTTTTTTCCAAAATTTGGTACTAAAACTAGAAATAGCAAGTTTGGAGCATTTTGGGTGAAAACACAATCAAAAACCTTCAGGGGTTAAGAAGATGATTATTTTTTAATAAATGAATGTGGATGAATGAAACAATCCTGAATATGGATGATTGTAGAAGAGTAAGGATGAAGGTGCAAAAGAGTGTGATTATGTTTTGAGTATCTAGTGCTCCTTTGATCCTAACACTTCGACAACCAAGCATAGCTTAAACAAACAACAACTTTGAGTGGATGGATTGAAATAAAAGGCTTCCATAATATTCTAAAGTTCTAACCTATTCATAAAACTTCGTGATAGCATGCAATTATTTATATCTATATAATTATGGAGATTGGATTTCCAAGCTGAAGTTCCAAATTGATGTCTTTACGATCCTCATATCAAAGAAATTTTCAAGGGTGCAAGTGTTGTAAAAAGTAACTACAAAGGGGATTTAAGGTAAAACAGCCCATTACAAACCAAATGGGGGGTTTGCCCTCTTGTCATTTCTCAAATTTTCTATTTTTTTTCCAGAGAAAGTTGAGTGATAGAAATGGTGAGAGCATTTGGAATTGTATTTTTTCGACAAAATGTGAATTTGTTATGAATTTTTGAAGTGTTCAGCCCATTAGAACCTGAAAGAGTTTGTAGACTACCCCAAAACCAACAAAAACTGATTCATAACTCTTATCTTACTCACCTATTGTAGTCACAATATTTTCTAACATAGAAGACCTGAAAAAGGCACTTCCTACAATGAACTAACACTAAAAAACTGAAAGTTCCTATTCCGGTCACTAATTACTCCATTCCAGTTAGCTAAGACATTGAATGTGGCCCAAATCTCAATAACTAAACCCCCATGTAATGGGCTCATTCTTAGGAGTCCGCAATCAATAAAAGGTCCGTAATGGGTTGTTTTACCTTATATCTATCATTAGCTTTGTGTGAGACCTAAGTTGGGATGTGTGTGGATGCAATAATTTATTAATATTAAATTTTCATTATGCTTTAGTATCAATCTTCAATGATGAAGAAATAATAAATACAAGAAATGAAGATCTTCACTTTGATGGACCATTGCAAATGGAGGGAAGTGAACTCACATTTTGAATTACTAAACACAGACATATAAATTCTAACCACTACAAAAATTCAACAATAGCTAATGAGAAATGTTTATAAGTGATACTTCACTGATTTGATGAATAATGCCCTTTGGTTCTAAGAATATGGGTAGTGTATATTATGGTTTATTGTGTTGTACTTATGAATACAAACTCATTGTGCAAAATGCCAATGATAATGGGTCTTCCATTCCACGGTCAAAAATCAAACAATTTCTTATTTTTAAAAATATTCTTTTTTGAAAATTTGGTTTGTCTATTTTTGGATCTTTTTAAACTATTTTGGTCAAAATTATCATTGTTCTTTGCTCAATGCTCACCACTCATTGTTCAATGCTCACACCCTAGCATCCTTGCACTAGACATGTATGAGAATGTGTAGAAGAAATTTCAAAAACTCTAACCATGTAGATTACAAGATAAGCAAACAATGTGAAAAGAACAATATTAGTTGAACCTTTCCAAGTTGGGTTATGAAACCTAGAATCGTCTTAACTTGAAATTTTGTATGAGAAAGAAGTGAGTAGAGAGTTTGTTAGAAATTCAAATAAAAAAAATTTATTTTCATTCTTTAAAAAACTACTAAGTAGAAGTAGGTACAAGATGGAAAGAAAACCCACTATAAGAGAAAGGGGTGTTTTAAGTGAGTTTTAAAAGTGTAGTCCTAGATATAAGATTTTTAAGTAATGACCTTTAATGAGATTTTCAGTAAAAATTTACTAGAAATACATGGTAAATTTAGAATTTGTTTGAATTTCAAAAGAACTGCTACCTCTCATTGCAAGACAGGTGATGTGAAGTAACCAATTGTTACCACTTGCTCCATTTCAGGAAGTTCAAGGTAGGCAGTACTAAGCAAAAAATAACATGTAAAAAGGATTACAAAAGTATGAACTCCTGCCCCTCGCTTCTAGAAAATGTAGCTTACTCAATCTGGGTAATATCCTTGGGCATGAGAAAATTTCAGCTAATCTTGATATGTAACAAGTCGAGGATTTCTCAAAAACCTAATGCAAGTGAATATGGTGCCCTCGTGCATGCCAAAGCAACCAGAACTTCCATAGGAAGCTCCAATAAATCAGAAAGAGGATGAAAATCGTTCATCACTTGTGAGAAACAGGGCTAATTTAATTTTGTGCATCGTGGACGTTGAAACCTTGAGGGGTTAAGGACTCTAAGAACTATATTGAGGATGATGAGCAAAATGTTTCAAACCAATATCTTCTTTTGCATCCAAAGCAATTTGTGAATCTTTGAAAGATGACCTTGCTTTACGATCGGTTTGATGAAATTGATAAAAATAATATATTTGTACACATATTTACGCAAAATTAAGCCTAAAGGATTCAGACGGTGAAAAGGCTAAGAATTGCTTAATATAGTTGTATTACGGTGAATGATATTACTTTGGTAGTAGACAACAACATCAAATTCGTAAAAGTGGCGAACTTGAAGAGACTAGCACTTTTTCAAGAGCCCGTCTGGAACCTAGATCTAGAGCTTTGAGCACTTGAATACCACAAATTTGGTGCTCTGTTTCATGCCAATTTAACGAATTCGAACATCAATACTGTTAACTGTGTGTTATGAGTGACCTCCCGGGAATTTTTTCCTTTCTGCATCCACTTTGACTGGGGTTCATGGAGGATCTACTTATGGGAAATTCATAACGAGACCGCTTCTTGCTAACTGCTCAAACACTAACGATTGATGACGTTCCATTTTAACGTTCACAGGATGTTTGATAATACTACCACTATTAAATCTTATTTACACTAGCTCACTTTGTCTCCAGCCCGAGATTACGTCATTGGTGCAGTAGCATGACTTCTGTTTTCATTGACATACTACCTCCACCTTCCTTTCAAACATGATTTCATCTAATCAATCCTCCAAAGCGCTTTTCATGAAGTTTGACGAATTTTGTTTTTTCAATTGTCATTAGTACAAGGAGGACAAATGTTCTTGTAATCACCCAGTTGTGTCCACTGGATGCTTGTCGCATCATGTATGAATCACATGGATTTCTCTTCACAGTTTTCATTTTTGACGCAATTAAAGTCCACTCCGGGCTTGAGGCCCTGGACATAAAGTGAGACAAATGACAGATACATCAGTACAAATTACAGACATACTCTAAGCTATTTTTCACTTTGAAGTGGATGAGCAGTCTTTATAATTCACGTCAATCTCAAAAAGTGGTAAAGAGTGTTCTCACTTCTCTTGCTACCCCGGACAACGACATCAAATTCACTTCCTCTCTCTCCTTCAACCCAAGATGAGATTTCCAAGATTACAGACACATTTTTTCACGCAGTACTGACACATGAGCCGATACTGTTCTAGTAAGCTTATTATCTTTCTGATCACACCAGTTGTTCAAATCCTGTGAACTCAACAGCAGAGATAGGGCTCTCGAGCAACTTCAAGTTCTGATTTGAAGAAGTGGAGCTCACGAAACGGAAAGGGTTGACTTGACTTCCTCCACCTAACGAAGCGCACTCTGATGCTTCCCACTTCAAAATTCCCACACGTCATCATGTACTGTACATGGTGGATGAGATTGTTTTGTGGGCGTGATCTCCACTCTGGAGTTTGGATGGCGAAGATTGTTGTTGCGTTTGTTGCGGATTCTTTGAGGGCTAAAAGTTAGTCTGTTTGAAGCTCCTGGATTTCAAACTTGCAGGTCACGGCTAAGATGCGAATCTCCCATGAAATCATGTCGTGGAGTTGGGTTGGTCTTGTGTAGCTTGAGGCTTTATAGTAGCGGAGGAATTCTGCTGAATGACAGCACTTCGTGCAATTGGAGAGTTTGTCCGAGATTCAGGTGAAGGCGAAATTGTAGTATCTATGGGGTGTCACTGCGAATCTTCAATCTGGAACGAGAGACCTCTGCTTGCAGTTCGAACTTCGGCGAGCCAAGAGGATCGATGCATTTGATCACCTGTTAAAAAACTTACACCATGTTGCATTTCAGGGAAGTCGAAGCTTGAAGATCCCATTGCTGCAACGATAGCCACAGCTTACGGTGAGTACCTTACTGCCTCACATGTTTCGGAGCGTGCAAAACTAAGGAGATTTGGATTGCTCAAGTGAAGTACTCGTTGATGCAAGTTTGAGATGTTGCTTGAACATCTGTTGAAATTTGATGAATTTCCAATCACAGAACGTTTCATTGAGGAGATTCGAAAAAACTTTGGCAGCTGACGCTTACTTCGAACGCCTGCATTGGATATCGCCATAGCTAGCTAATTGTGTCGCTTCCTCACAAAGTAATTGCCAATGCAGGTAACCTGAAGGAATTCGTTAAGGCAGGCTAACTAGAGGAACTTCAGTATTAAGACAACAGTCTCCATGGCACCACGCATTGCCATCATTGGAGGCGGGCCAGCAGGGCTCACCTGTGCTCGCATCCTCCAGCTCCACGACCTCCACGCAACCATCTACGAGTACGAAAAATCTGCAGAGTCGCGGTCACAAGGAGGTTCCCTGGACCTTCACGCAGACTCAGGAATGCTAGCCCTAATCGCATCTGGTTTGGAGGAGCAGTTCAAGGCGAAAGCCCGCCCAGAGGGAGCCCAAGTGCGTATCCTGGATAAGGACGGGCAAGTCTTTCTCGACACGAAGCCGGATGACAAAGCCAAGAGCGAAGAGCAGCGGCCGGAGATTGACCGCGCGCAGCTGCGTGAAATTTTCGTGGAGTCTCTCGATGAAGGCACAATCCAGTGGGGCAGGAAGCTCGTAAGAGTGGAAACAAACGGCGATGGCGATGGCAATGAATCAGTACATTCAGGGACACACACGCTGATCTTCGAGGATGGTGTGACGGAGCAAGCGGATCTAGTCATCGGCGCCGACGGTGCGTGGTCGAAGGTTCGCCCACTCCTCTCTGACAAAACCCCAACTTACAGTGGCGTCACCTTTGTCGAATCCGTCATCGAAAACGTGGACAACCGTTTCCCAAACCTGGCATCCCTTTGTGGCCATGGCATCTGCCTGATGCTATCCTTCGAGCGTGGACTGATCGTGCAACGAAACTCGGGAGGCAAGATTCGCATCTACGTTACGCTGAAGGTGGAGGAAGGGTGGGCGAAGAAGGAGTTTGCTGAAGCTGCTTCCAGGGGGGGATCCGAGAGCGTCCGACGATTGTTGTTGAGCTTCTTTCAGGGGTGGAACCCGGAGCTTCTGGACTTCATCGTCCACTGCGACGAGGAGCCTGCCTTCTCGGCGCGCCCCATCTACGCGCTGCCGGTGGACCACGAGTGGAGGTCCAAACCTGGCGTCACGCTGGTGGGAGACGCCGCGCATGTCATGACCCCGTTCGCGGGCGAAGGGGTGAACATCGCCATGCTTGATGCACTCGAGCTCGCCAAGGCGATTGCAGACGCTTGGAAAGTGAACTCATCGGTTGAATCCCTCTGGGCCACCATTCCTTCTTTCGAACAAACCATGTTTCACCGCGCAAAGCGATCCTGTAGTTTTTCTGCGAGTAACCAGATTCTGGCATTCAATGAGCGAGCGCCGCACGATTTTTTGAAAATGCTGGTTGCCACTATGACCGGAGAAGGACCTCCTCAGTAAGAGCCAACTTCCATGCTGTGTTGGAATCCAAAATTAATTAATTTTCCGAGTAGTACAAAGTCGAATTGCCTTCACGAGTGTCACGATGCTTTCTCCTCATATCACCGAGTTTCATGATGCTTTCTCTTCCATCCCAGGTTTGGCTAATTCTAGGTGCATGGAAGTCCCCCTTAAGACATATAATCAAGTGCAAATTGGATCCCACAAGGATGAATGGCACAATTTTGTTAGTAGATTTGGCACACTATTCATTTAAAGTTTGGTTGAAGATTCCTGCAATTTTGGTTGAAAATTCTCACATGCAATTGTCCAACTCATTTTTGTGTGCTTGGGATGTGCTTGTATTCACCCATTGTTCAAAATCTGAACATCTGGTCCTTAAGGGGTTAAAACAGAAAAGCTGCCTCTGTTTCCAAGTTTCTCATCATGTTTGAAGTGAGTGGCCCTCGGATCAAGTTTTCAGGCCAATATTTAAATTTAATAAGCTTTCAAATTATAATGTCGGATATTGTTTCCAAGTGAATTAAAAAAGTAATCGCGGTAGCTTGGCTGTTCTACAGCATTTGAATGTGACGCCTGCGTCGAATTGTGATTATTCAAGAGAGGCTCTCAACAAAGCAGAATAATAAGATAGTGAGAATTGGAGAACATTAGCCGATTAACGCACACTAGAGACTTAATGAAGTGAATATAATGCAGCATGATCAAGTGAAGCAAACCAGAATAAATTCTTGGACCGAGAACACCAGACGTGAAACATGCACTGGTGCGCCTATAACAAGACGGAGATTTATTCTAGGATGAAAACTATTCCCCTCAATCACCACATCTCTGCTCAGATCACACAGCAATATTAAAATACTGAAGACAACGTGCCAAACCACACGCTGGCTTCGCAAATTGCATACAAAAAGTGTTGAAGTAGACACATACAAAACATACAATATACCTCATAAATTACTGAAAGAGATCTCTGTATTGAGCTGGATGACAGTACCAGCACGTGTCGAGGTTTCCTGATAGGAAACCTCCTCTGGTCCCTGAATTCAAATGGCTCTTGGGATGCATCACCAGTTTCTTCTAGTCGGTTCAGTAGCTATGCTCACAATCCTTTAGCAATACATAGTTGCAGAAAGTCGAATGCTGTTTCAAGCATACACTGAAAGAGTAGACACATCAGACCCTCCGATGGCTCCCCAGAGCCCAACCACAAACAGCAGTTGGTACAAGATACACGTCGTTCAGGATGCTCCAAATGGCACCATTATACAAAAGTGAGTTGGTTTCTTGAAGTAGAGGATACTTTCGGTCACTTGAGCATTTTAACCAACATGTAGGAGAGTGATATCATTGGAATATCAGTAAAGAGAGATCACTTCGGGTACAAGAGTCAAATCTGTCCAGAACCAATTTCTCATAATGTTTCAATTTCTTATGCTATCATTCTAAAGTGGAAGTGGAAGTGGAAGGTTGTAGATCACTATTGAATGGACAGAAAATTCAATCCCATTCAAAGATGAGTGACCAGAGACATTAAACCGATTCAGGCTTGAACACAACTTGCTACTTGAAGGCCAACCAAGTGTATGAATAGATGAGTTGCAGATGTAACAGGGTCCGGGATTAGTATCCTCCACCTCATTGTAATCTCAGTTCAGATGCCTTGTTTTTTGTCTTTTACTAATCTTGAACTGGATTGAACATGCTTGGCAGGGGAAATTCAACAGAAACAGGGTTTGCTTCTCTTAGTGCCAACTGGAGCAGTTGTGGAACTGGAAACTCGATTGATGATTGTGACAGGAATTGGGAATCTTATCGCCAAGCTTTGGCTTCCTGTGCCATGGGGTTTGGACGAGATGCCATCGGAGGAAGGGATGGGCAGATTTACGCGGTCACTTCCAACTTCCAATGACGATGACAGTGTTATCGATCCTCAAACCTGGAACTCTCCGTCACGCAGCCGCCCGAGAGGAGTCCCTGTGGATCATATTCGCCCGGAGCATGCACAATTTCCCCCCACCAAGAGCTGATCTTGACGAGCTTCAAAACTATTGACGGCCGTGGTGTCGACGTGCACATCGCTGGTGCAGCTGGCCTCACCCTGCAGAGGATTTCAAATGTCATCGTTCATGGGATTCACATCCACGACATCAAAGTCACCGATCCTGCGAGGATCATGAGCAACGAGACACACGCGGGACAAAAGGGGCGTAACTGATGGGGATGCCATCAATATCTACACCTCAGAGCAAATTTGGATCGATCATTGCTCATTTGCTAACTCGGCAGACGGATTGATTGATGCCATCCGTGGACCCTCTATGATTACTGTTTCTAATAATCAGTTCGCCTAATCAAAACAAGGTACTAGAACGATGCCCATCTCTGTCAAATTCTTACCAATTTGCGGACAAAGTCTGATCCCACGACTAATATCTGCCAATAGCATCACCTGAAAAAAAAATCAACTGTCAACATCGAGCTTGTGAGTAATCTTGAAGGTGATCTCAGTAAACAATTGTTCTGTTGTACAGGTGATGCTATTTGGAGCCCATTCCGCTGATACAGAAGACAGGGAAATGCAAGTAACAGTTGCGTTCAATAAATTGGGAGCAGGACTAACGCAGCGAATGCCCAGGTTTGTCATAGCGACAACCAGAATAATTTTCGTAACTGTTTGCATCAAGTCGACCTAATCTATTTCCATTGCGGTTGTAGATGCCGTTTTGGAACCTTCCACGTAGTCAATAACTACTGCCCAGCAGGTTGGGAAACTTATTCCATTGGAGGCAGTGAGGACCCAACGATTCTAAGAGAAGGGAACCATTTCTTTGCTTCGGTTACACATGAGGTATAATCTCATCACAAAGTCCCGCCACAATCTCGTTTGATTGAACTCATCATTGACTCATGGTAATTATGCAGGTAACAAGCGTATCGACGATGGTGGAGATACATTAGGAGGATACCAAAGATGGAACTGGAAGTCTGCCGGGGAACTTTTTGAAAATGGTGCCTACTTTACAAGCTTTGGGGGACAGTTCTACATCCTCACCTGTGTATGCAAAAGCCTTCCAACTTAACTGCCCGCCCAGCGCGCTAAACCCACTCATTGACGGCTAGCTCTGGGCCGCTTAGCTGCACAACTGGCCAGATGTGCTGAAGAACAATCTTCGTAAACGGATTCACCCATGAGTGATGTTCAATTTCAATTCGTTCTACTCGTCTCGCCATGTACATTATCAGATGCCAGTCACCAGCGACAACCTGCAAAACACAACCGAGAGTATTCCCAATAATGACAGCATTAGCGGTTGAAGCCCACAAGGTGTTTACGAATTCTATGACCATTAGATACTGATTATATCAGAAGAAGCTGCAAACACCTGGTCGCAGTTCAATGTATCACTGAAGCATGAGAATACTATAGAATGCTATAATACTAGCACTTATAGAACCTGGATTGTTTCTTTACTTTGCAAAAGCATGTTCAAACTGGCTGAACATATTGTGACCACTCGCATTGAAATCTAGATTGCTAATGGTACCAGGAATGTATATTCCGATCTCCAGTACATGTCTGCATTTTAGAGTTAACGATATTCTTACAAAGTTGATCTGGCGCTCCGCCCACCAAAAAACGTAGTATTTAGCTACTGTTCTCGTATGGTTCGGACACTCTTAGCTGCTAATATACGTTATGTAGATGTAACGAACCCGCCTATCCTGCAATGCTTCAAGCGCTGAGAAATGAGAGCCGCAATGGCGTAAAATTAGTCCTGAATAAACGCAGGTCAATCTGAGGTGCGGGAAAGAAGAAGACCAGACTGCAAAATCTTGGACAAAATTCTCCCACTGACACATCTTACTGCCTAGGTTGTTCAATGCTCATCAAATACGAATGCATAATAGCAGATGACTGAAAGTCCTGTCGTCGAAGATTCACATTGATTGCTTATTCAACAGAAAACGAAATGTCAGTCAATCTAAAACCTAGACCAGTTTGAACATTACTTTGCCAAACATCCCCACAAGATACAGGAACGCACACTAAAGGACTTCATCTGGTGAATTATCAGAAAAATATGCTCGAAAATTTCTTAAAAAATGTTTTGACATATGATTTAAGTAAATGTCCAGAAAACCTTGAGAGCATCCTGGCATATAAGTTTGATATAATACACAGAAGGATGTTCACCTCCTGAATCTATCTGCACTGAAGTAGGTTGCTGTATCACCGACACTTGCTCTAATTCGCCAATATGATGGCGTCAGTATCTAGATAAGATGGAAAATCTAACTAGCCAACCTTAGTCATGAATCACTAGAAGTGCTGGTGATAGGACAACCTACCGCTCTCCATTCTCAAAATATTGGGCCAAAGTATTTCGCCCAAAGCTATTGGTCACGAAACAACTTACTCAAAAAAGAGGACTACTTGATGCATGTGAAGGCTAGGGTTGTCTCTGCCCGAGCTGCCAATTCTTCCAGAACGTCCTGGTGGCTTCTTGTCCATTCTAAGCCAGCTTCTTTGTTCTGACAGGTCTTCCACTTGAGTTCCTGCAGTCGCCGAACACTAACAGTATCGCCATGGCCAGATGCAACGATGAGCAAAGTATTAGGCTCTAATGCGTCGTGCACCTTTCTGAAGCGACCATCCAATCTTGCTAAGACTGTTTTCAATCCTTCAGGTAACACCAGCCCACAAGCTCCCTCAGCATCTCTGTCATCATTAGAGCTGTTCTTCAATTTCGATGGTTCACTGCAAGTCATCATGGCCGCCAATTCAGCCATACGGGTAGACCAATTAGAAGTAGCTCGCGCTTGTTCTTCATACCACGTATTCAAGTCCGTCAATTGAGCCCAAACAAAATCCACAGCAGGTTTCTTCACTTCTTTCACTGCTTTAGCACAAACATCGTCGTCTGAATTCGCAATGATCGCATTGCACGACCCTACAGCATACTGGTGCAGCGTGGGCCTTCGATCTATCAATGAGCTACGACGACCATGGCGACCCAAGAGTCCAATCAAGCTTTCAAAATTTGGTTTCATCCTCTTCCCAAAAGCAGGACCTTTGCTAATCTTCAAAAGCACCAAATCCATGGCCGCACGCGCATCTTCCACACTATCATGACCAGCTTTGTCACCCTGGATTTTCCGTTTCAGGTACCTTCCAGACAACATCCGCAAAGCCGGCTTGCACATGGGCCCCCTTGTAGGATGGTGATACAGCAACGCTGTATCAATCACCAGCGAGTGCAGAAGCTTCAATGCCATCAAGTCATTTTCCACCGAATGCCCAACCAATACCGTCTCCGCTTGCACCAGTTTCAAAACTTCTTCTTGCACATCGGCCAGCGTCGTTGTCACGTCCGCCATCATGGCCGCAGTGATCCCACTGTACTGAGTAACGTAATTTGTAATAGGATTCTCAGGCTTTACTAGCTTGTCTAATAAAACTTTCCCTTCCGAGTCCACCATGGATACCCTTGTCAGCTCTAACCCTAGTTTTGTGTGACACATCTCACAATCCACAGCAACCATCTCCAACGGTGTCGTATTTGCTGCAGCAGGAAGACTTCTCACAAAACCGGGTTGCATGTCCTCCCCTAGAGAATATTTGGGGTATCCATTCTCATGCATTTGTCGTGCCGTCAAAGTATAATAAGAAGCAGGAAAAGACGATTGATTCTCACCACTTAGTTTCTGTCCGTCATTCTCCAACTTCCTCCGCTTGAGTCCACCCTCTACAACGGATGGTTTAGGGTTCACGGTCACCTGATCGTCATCTTCGCTGTCTGAACTTGAGCTCTCAGGATTCTCCCTCTTCAGACCTAGAATTTTGTTTTGCTTAGTCCGCGGCTTCACACAACTGAAGAGGGCCTCGACTGTCTGTGCAGGAGTGGCCACGGGACTGAAGCCGACAGCGGCACGCGGCACCCCGCAACACTGCGTGAGGCTCTTGAAGAGAGCAGGATGCTCCATGTAGAGCGCCGCGTCCAAGCCGGGAATGTGGAGCATGACCACCTTCGTCACGAGCGGCTTGTTCTTCACGAACACCCACTTGGGATTCTCGCCGTCGGCAAGGATCCATGTCACCAACCCTTGCAAGTCCTGGAGCTTCAATCGCGAATTCGGCGCCGACGGTTGCAAAACAAGCTCCGCTTGCGCTTCGGCGCCGTAGACGTCGAAGTAGTCACTCTTGCTACCCCTCCCTTTCGTTAAGAGCTGTTTTTTCTTTTTGAGCAAGCGTCGATTTAATACCGCAATGCCCCCGGTTAATCGCTCCGTGGAATTACCTACCTCAGGCTGCACCTCACTTGCTTCTAACACCGCCATAGCGCCTCCTTCTTCACTCATCCCAGTCACTACATAACCAATCCTTAGCAAGATCCTGTTTATTTCATAATCCTCTAGAAAAATGAAACAAAATCATGCCCTTTGGAGAGATTCAAAACCTCTCACTGTCAACCTTTCCTGATTCCTTCAGCCTAATTCCACTTTCAAACGCTGATAGACGAACTCTCGAAACCCTAAACCAAAACCCTAATAAAAACCCAGCAGCGGGATCCCGAGACTCTTTGCCGAATGTTCACATTACTACAAATGCAGAAAACTCCAGATAACCATAATCTCTTCCGACCAACATCCCCACTTCCGCCACAATCTCAGACAAATAGTGTTACACGTTCCGTCGAATCTCGGAACTAGCCAATTACAACCGCAATTTTACATTCAACCTCGAAACAATCAGGCCTCAAGAGAATATGGCCCAGGGACAGTCCGTTACGAAGATGACGTGCCTTGGCAACACCAAAAGCTATAAGCTTCCCCGGTTATACTTTTCCTTTATTTGTTGCCTCTGCTAGCCGCACGGACTCTGTTAGCATTGACGTAGTGAGTCACATGCTTGAACTTGAATTGAGTTAGGGTTCGGTGGTTTCCTCATCTAAATCCTTTGGTACCGGTAATCACAGTGACTTAGCTTCAGTGAGTTTAACTCCTAAATGCTCACGCCACCACACTTCGGTGTCAACTAAACTTCGAAGTTATATATAATCTTACCCAAGTACAGTTTTGGGGAGTTTCCTTTTAAGGTGAATGTCCTTTAAGATCTATTTTAAGCAGCAAAAAAACAATTTTGAAAATTATTGTTCATGATTTTCCTATGAAGATTTTGTTCAAAGGTGTCCATTGCAAATCTTGATTTTTCAGTCTTAGAGGATCATGGAGATGAGCCTCAAATACATTGGATCTTGAGGGGGAAATTAAATGGGAAATTCATTTAAACAAATTGTAGAGTAAATTTTGAGAAGTCATAAATCAATTATGGTTATGTATGTTACATCCTTTAAACTTAGATTTCTTTCATGACTTGGATTTTAGATTAGACAAGTGAGAAGTGGATTGAAAGACTTCAAATCACTTTCACAATTTTAACACCTTCTTAATCAAATATTGTAATCTTTTGATCTATAAGTAATATTGTAGTGTTTTCTTTTTCTATATAATCCAGAACACGTCTAGTTTGAATTCATATGGTAACAATTGGTAAAGCTTATTAATACTTGGACTTTCTATTTAGTTTTCAACAAACTCCAAGAAGCTCAAAAAAGACCTTGGAGATTTAGGAGTTAAGGGAGTTGGAGGAAGCCTTATTCACCTCTTGCCCCAATTCAAGATTCTTCAAAGGATTCTTTGTTGGCCAATCATTTGAGTCACCTCCTTCCACATGTGTATAACTTGTAAAATCCAATTCAAATACTTCAACCAGATAGGACACTAAAGACGAAAGTGTCATTTTGATGGTCAAATAGTATTTTTTTTATTAAAAATATAGATGAATTTCATCCAAATAATTGTTTGAAAGTTAACTAATATTATATCCACATAACTTCAAATCAAGTCATATTAGTTTTTTTATTTAATTAATACATGGTAGTTTGTTCAAAAATAATATTCTTATAGTATATTTCAATGATTTGATTTTTTTCCTTTAAACTTGATTTTGAAATTCAAGATTCTTTTGTTTAGTTTTTGAACAAAAATTTTAAACTAGAGCATTTGAAGTGAAAAATGCTTCGATTGAAAATTTTGAAAAATTCCTTAGAAAATGAGAATTTTCTTGAGGAATGAAGTTGAGGATCTATACCTATGCCTCTAAGAATAGTCATTGAATTAGACATTCTTCACTTGGAGGGGTAACATTGCACTTGGCTTGTATACCATTCAAAATGGACAATTTCAAATTTGTAAGGAAGGAGGGACTATGAAAAACATCATTTACTCTTTGTAGAAAAAATACCCACTGAATATTTGTCATAATGTTCCATACTTTATGAATACTTCATGAAAATCTTGACTACTTCACTACAATCCTAACCACCCTTGAGTGTCACCCTACTCTATACTAGATTTGTTGTGTATTTGCTAATTTCACACCATGGCTAATCAGGACTTACAACTTGGGATACACCAAGAGTGGTCTAGCAAGGAGCAAAACTCCATCCAACCAGTGCTGCAAGACTGTGAGCCCCCAATTCGTCATCCGGGACTTAATATTTTCTTTTCTTTTTCACATTTTGAAATTTTGAGTGTAGTTTTATATATATATAAAAGGTCCCAAAAAGAGTGCAAAACCAAAATAGGAATGTTACATGCTAATATAGCATTTGATCTAAAATAAAATTTTATACCTACGATTTCCCAAATAACCATTTGCAAATAGGTTAAAACCCAACAATTGGTAGAAGTTAGTAGAAGAAAGTAATATTAACAAAATAGGCTCAACCTATGAATGCATGTGACAAATTGAGGCTAAAATTGGTTGAGGGAATTATAGTGAGAACCTTATAGTATAAGAACCTTGTGTTTTTAATATTCTTTACAAAAAAATGTATTTTGTTTTTTGAAACATCACTGCGTTAGACAATCAATAGGCATGGGAGTATGAATTTGATGTGATGTTGCGGAAAACATGTGCAACTTAGTTGGAAAATGAGCAAATGTTATTGTTGATGGATATGTTCTTAATGATGTTAGAAAAAACATGTTGATGGTTTTCTGTGACATCCAAAAAAACATAGATTGCTACATTAGCAAGTAAGTCCATTTTGATTATGAGTAAGTTAGTAAAAATTACTAGGATGTATGATAAAATACTAATCAAATGTGAAAAATTTATAGGAGGGGCAAACACATGCCATGCTTTGCCAAAAAAGGGAAATGGATGGATGTGTACCATAGATGAAAAGAGATAGTCCTTATACAAGTGGGGTGGTAGGAAGTGAAACAATTGATATGGGATATGTAAAGCAAGAATTGTATTCAATATAAAATGTCTGTAACAACACCTAGACATCTGAAATAATGTCTAGATATTTGAAACAACATTTAGATGTCTAAAACAACACTAAGATGTACAATGGTCAAGTTTCCATATTGTAGTGATCCCATATCTTTTGTCTCACTATTGACAAACAATGGATATAAATATAACCTCTATATTCTTTGTTCTCACTAACTTTTAATCAAGAAATTCCATCATTTTGCCATCAAAAATTCTCTTGATGGTAGATGGTAAGTTTTCTTCAATTCTTGTTGTATTCAAATATTTTATTTGTTTAATTTATTTTATATTTAATTTATTTTAAATAATTAAAGTAGCATTATAATAAGCACAATTAAATAATCAACATTAAAATAAATAATTAGCAACATTAAAATTTTCAAATGACATAAAAGTGTGTTGACTAGGCATACCACATCATCATAATTGGTTCCACATCACTTTTCCCACCACTATATCAAGTGCATGTCAAGAGCCACATCATTGACAGGCTAGATGAAAAAAATCCCACGTGGCTCTTTTTGCTTATGTAGCACTCACATGGCATCCACATGCCGCACTATGGGAACCTTAGAGGACCTTGTTGTATGTGATGTTAGAAAAAAACAAGCAAAAATTGGACTCGTTTTCCTTGATTTTCAAACGTTTTTTGCCCATCCATTATAACAACTTTTAGGTGACATCCATCTGGATAATTTTCATGTCAAACTAAATGTGAGGAGACATTTTTTGTGACATTAAAAAAACATCATTTTCTTATAGTGTTAGGTTAGTTCCCAACGATAAGTTCTAGTTTCCCCTACCACATTGAAGAAATATTGGAACCCTAATTGTTGGCCTATAAGAATTAACTATCTCAAGACAGATTTGTAGAAGAATCTATGGCCTAAAGATGGTGACCTGAGGTTGAAATCATACCTGGAACTCAACAGAGAAATCAACTTGCCAGGAATCCTTTTGGTGTGAAAGATTCCTTGATTATAGATATTTTAACAAGGGGGTGGGATTTTATCCCCCCTATACAAATGTGTAGAGTAATAATATGAGCCTACTAATATTTTGGGGGATTTCATGAGAAGTTCTAAAAACAATTTGGAATTTTTTGATAGTCAGAAGATGCTCTTTTAGATGGTCAACCATCCAAACCTATGATGGAAAATTCATAAAAATTACTTTGAAATTAAAAATCTCATTAAAATCTCATTAGAAATTGGACTAGCTTATTTTATATTAGTAAGATTCTCCAAAAAATTTCAAGACATTCCAATAGCCAAAAGTACTCCAAACTTGCAAGATTCCTTGACAAACAACAAAATTACAATAGAATTGACCAATGGATGAGAGGCATATGGAAGCAGAATGAGGTCAAAGATAGGTCTTTCTTACTCCTCCATACCTACTAATGAGCTCGATCTAGTTAATTTCCACAAGAAAGTCAAACTCCCAAAGTTGGTTTTTTATCTAATATTGATTTTAAATTGGCGCTAGATTTTGATGAGATTTTGACAGTAGGAAACATAGTGGGGGTTCCATAGACCAAAAAAATGGCCTCTTTAAGCCAATGGCATAATCTTTTTGTGATTTGGAGTTACTTTTCAAAAATTAGAGTTTGGACCATCACAAAAAGTGAAAATCATAGAGGATTAGGATGAAAATTCTAAGTGATAGGGTTATCATAGGAAGAATGAGAGGAGGTGGGTGCCTAGGAAAGAGTATTAAAAAATCACCCTTTCTCCTCTCAAATCACCTCTATTTGTTGTAATTGGATGCATTGAGTCCAACTTATGTAGGAGATTTTGGCATTTTAGCCCAAAAAAATTTGAATGGTGTTTTTCAAGGCACTTTTGGCCATGTTGTTGTTGTTTTTCAAGCTTGTGAAGGTTTTATGGATCCCTTTGCACCTTGTATCTTCTTGTGGTACATATTCTAAGTCTTTGTAGAGCCTTAAGTGCACATTTCCATTAACCTTTGTAGAGTTCTTCATTGTCACTTTCTTTTGGAGGTCTTTGGCTCTCTATTTTTATCATTGTACTAATTCTAAGGCAACCCTTCACCATATTTTGGTGATGCCACTTTGGAGGGCCTTTAATGTGGAGCTTTGAAGTCTTGTACTAACTATTCGTTATGCTAATTTGAGCTCCCTTGTGTGTATTTGGTATGTCCTAGTTATCAAGGTCAACCAACTTTGTCTAAAACTTAGGTATCCTTTCGTAGATCCTACTCAACCAAGAAGCTTTGAACCCCCCAAGTGGTTGCAAATCTTAGATTTGGTGTGAAAATCAATCCCATTACCCATAGCAAAGTTTTGGACCTTTGTAGTGTTCATTTCTAAATTTTAGTTTCTAAAACATATTGGAAAGGATCATTGCAAGAAGCACCATCCATTTTGTGTAGCGTTTTGGAAAACTAGTTTGTGTCCTACGCTATAACTTTTGAATTATGAACCCAATGCCCAAAATAAAAAAATTTATTTCTAGAAATTTTGATTGCCATTGTACCCTCTATTTTTCAAAAAATTAAAAAAATCATTTTATATTTAAAAATTAATTTTGTGAAGTAGTCATACTTTCATATTTAGGGGTTTTTTATACTAAATATTGGTTCAAATTAATGATTTTGGTTTGAAATTTATGTGGTATATTCCTATAGTAGGTAAACATGTTCCTACCAAAGGGCATTTAAAAAAACATTACTTTATGTCCTCCACGTTTGTGCAAAGAGGCCTCTCTTGCACAGGCACTTGTAAACATTAGAAATGGTTTTGACTTCATTTTTTTGGTCAAATCTCATTACCATGAAGTCCTCAAAAATACACAATTTTTAGTTTCATTTAGAATTGATTTTTCCATTTTATAAAAATAAAAATGTCTAACTACATATTTTCTTCACTAAAATTCTATGTCCAAGAATCTGTTCCAATAAATACAATTCGGACATTTTAATTCGTAGAAAATAGGAAAATCCATTTAAAAAAAAGAAAGAATTGACCATTAAAAAAGACTTCATGGCAATGAGATTTGATTAAATAAATTAGGTCAAAACCATTTCTAATGTTTACAAGTGCGCGTGTAAGAAGACCTCTTTGCACAAATGTGGAGGATATAAAATAATGTTTTTTTAGATGCCCTTTGGTAGGAACATGTCTATCCACTATAGAAATATACCTCATAAATTTCAACCAAAAATCATTAATTTGAACTGGTAATTAGTATAAAAAAAACCTAAACCTGAAAGTGTGACATATTAATAAAATGGACATTTAAATATATTTTTTTTTTAAATTTCTAAAAAATAGGAAATATAATGACAATCAAGTTAACTAGTAACTAATTTTTTATTTTTGGCATTGGATTTAAAATTCAAAAGTTATAGTGGATGACAAGAGAGTCACTCTAATTGTAAAGTAAAAATAAGTCGATGTTTCTTGCAATGACCTGAAACTATTCAAATTTTAGCATCCAAAATTGCAAAGTTAGGTGCTTCTCCCTAGCTAGAGGTGTAACAAGGTGTTAGAATCTTCCCCACTACCATGGTTTTTGTTTCCCTCAATTATGCTCTAGTTGAAGTCCTCACCCTTATTAGTCCAACTACCCCCCAAAAGGAAAAAAAGATAGTAGGAGAAGGACCAACCAAAGACTAGTAGTGGAAAGAAGAGAATCCTACCCTTGTCTTGGGTTTTTTTTATTGGTTGTCTTATTTCTAGCAACTGGTCGAAGGACCAGCAATCTATGCTCATGCCCCTTACCAACAAATAACCTGAATTCCGGCTACTAGTAGCAAGCCTAAGCCTAGAGGCCTATCATGGGGGTCTAGGGGTGTTTAGGGTTCAACAAGGCTATTAGGATAGGGAATCCAACTCCCCATCACCCACGCACAAGAAGGAAGAAAACGAAACAAAATTAAGGCCAAATCAAAGGTGAGAATGTTTCCATCTATCACCTCAAGCCATAAGCAAAAGCTCAATTAAGATTCATGCAACATCCAACTCAAGTGAAAGAAGCTCAAAGCAAGAACTCATAGGGTGAATGAAGAGTAATGACAAGTAGAGGAAAGAGGATGAAGGATAGATAGAGAAGAACCTCAAGGAGAAGATGAGAAAGAGAAATTCCATAGCTCATCTTTGGCCATTAAATTAGGGGTGAGGTAGTCATTGGGATAGTAAGCATAAGAGATAATTCAAAGTGTAAGTAGAAATGATGCACCTTTAAATTGCCTCGAAACAAGGGTAATTGGGACTACTTAAGAACGTAAGAGGAATAGTTTAGAAAGAAAAAAGAAAAAAAGGGAAGGAAAATAAAGATTGACTAAGAGAAGATAGAAGTAGAACACTCACTAGAGTTGTATTGATCCACAAATCTATTAAAACAACGATCAATTGCCTAACTTCATGAGAGTCAATGGCGGAAGGAAAAGAGCTTGAGGGAATCATGGGCAACTGCATCAACAGTGTTACATATGAGGTAGGTCACTAATAACCCTCTTTTTCCATTCCAACTCATCCTAATTAGTATACACGAGTTAGGGCTGAGGCCTAGGAGTAAGTAGCACACTTAAGATAGGAATTTAGTTTAGTTTAGTCTTGGGAACAAAAATTAGAGGTCAAGAGGATTCCAAAAATATAAAATACATCCAAACTCAACTTAAAACAAGTAAGATACAAGTGGATGAAGTTTAGGAGTTAAATTGGATGAAAATTAATTAATTTCATCCAAGAGTAACAAGGATAGAAACCAAGAGAGTAGTCAAAATCTAAAAGTCAAAAGTAGAAGTAGAAGTAGAAGTGAATGTAAGGTAGGAGAAATCTACAAATGAAGTTTGAAGGACTAATTAGCTGTCAAACTTCATCCATATATAACTTTCACTAGGGTGGGCCAATTTCAACAAGTATTAGCATTTTGGAAATATAGAATTAGTACCTATAAGAATTAAATATTAGAATCCTAAAAATAAGAAAATACTAGAAGTAGAGCCACGGCTTAAATTAAGTAAATTCTTAGTTAGGTCTAATTAAACATTGTTGAAGGAATAGGGTAAAGCTATAATCTATTAGAAGAAAATTAAGATAGTCCAAAACACCTCCAAACTTTCAAAAATACTAAGAATCGATCAAGATAAACAAGGATGAAGTATTGGACAAAGAATGGATGAACTTAGTTAGAATTGGTCCAATCAAGTCCAAACTTAGGCATTACATAGGAAAGATAGATTTAGAGACCTAGACAAAATTTTCACTTAGATTGGAATTAGGAAGTCATAGAAAACCATGGATGAAGTTTGAAGCATTGCTTAAGAATTAAACTTCATTTGCCCTTAACTTTGGCTAAGAATATTGGAATGGGATGAACTTTATCTTTTCGGAAATACCATGAACTGATCTGCAACCTAGGATAGATCAATTCAAATTGTAGATTCTCTTTCTCAAACCCACAATGGTATTAGTTAAATTTGTTGTATATAGTTAATAAAGGTTTAATACCTTGTGGAATTATCTTAAAGGGAATTGTCTCTACTAGTAATTAGAAAGATCCATTGCTTGAAAGGCATAAATTATAGATGACACTTAGACACCCAAAGTAGGAATAGTTCAATCAAAAACTAAGAACATGGTTGTACTTACACATTTACCAAGGGTAAGTAAATTAGCACTCATAGGAACATATACACACAAGTGTCCCGTGATGCCTTAGAACCAGTAGTGAAGTTGCATCACCAACCTTGAGTCACTTGAACTCACCAAGGATCCAAGAAGGAGTAGGGAGGGATACCAACACCTCCCTAAAGTATTCTCTTTGGTATTTGGCATCCCCTCCCCTTATAGATCGAAGGAACTTCTAGAACCTACTTTGGTTTTGGAAGACCATGCCACCCATTTCTAACCAAAATCGCCAAGTTACAATCCTGTTTGGACTCTTGAACTTTCAAACAACGTAACTTTGCGTCGAAAATTCCAAATTCTACATGTAAGACTATGTTGGATATCATTGCAACAATTAGATGCTGATAGATTGTTCACTGGTCTCATTTGGATAAATTCTCGCAAAATTATGGCTCTACAAAGATTTGGGTTTACTAGGAGTAGCATCACGCTTTTACCATGGCCTTTCTCTTGGTCATAACTTTAGACTCATAGTTTAGAATCTCATAATGCTTAACAAATCTAAATTTTTTATTTTCATATCTTTTTAATGATATACTACATGTCATACTTCTTTGAGGGATTCCTTGGGAACTTGTGACTCCTAGCCTTTAAGTGTCTTCACACCACCAGGATACCACTGGTGTCATGATGTGGGCTGTTTACTAGCTAAGAGATAGACATCTTTCTACTTCTATGTTGATTCCAAATAGTAAGGTAGTTAGGCTTGTTGGGTGAAAATTGAACTCAAGGTTGGTGACTATTTAAGTTGTTAGTAAGATAGGGCATTTTGTCCCATATTGTTTGTAGCTTTGAGTTCCTTTTGTGGGTACTTAAAGTGCTTACTTCTTCCATTAATTTAATCTTTCCCAGGGTGAATATATTTATCATTCAGGGTTGTGTTATTGAAAATTGCTTTTACTTTTGTGTTCTAGCGAGAGTTGTTTTTCTTTTTTTGAGTTCTATTGAGGATTGTGGATAGAAGTGACTTTGCTAAAGCAATAACAAAGTCTCTTTTTGAAGTTCCATTGAGAGTTGCAAGTGAGAGTGAACTTGCTAAAGCAATAGTAAGTTTATTTTCATTGAAAGCCAAGTGTTATATATAGGATACATATTGTAATTAGTTATGGTGAGTGGGACTTGGTATTGGATTTAGGATTTCTTTGTTCATTGGGATTTTTTTTCTTTTTCACAAACATTTATTACAACTAGAATCCCTCTACTTTTCCAGATAGATAGATATACGTCATGATATTAGGACACCACCAATTTTGAAAGGCCATAACTTCTAGCCAATTAGTCCAAACCATGATTTCTTAAGACGGCTAAAAGCATCTTCTCAAGAGCTTTCCAAGCATGTATGATATGCGAGGTGGTTGCAAGAAAGACTAGTCCTATATTGCATCACATTCAAAGTGACAAAGTTGTTTTCTGCTAGAACTTTTGGAGGTAGAGCACAATGAGCTTGAAATTTTTATTGGAGATGACTAACTTGATTTTTATTATATCCCTTTCTTTTTTTCATTTCAAAAATTCTTTTATATTTAAAAATCAATTTTTCTAATTTGTCACACTTTGGGGTTTAGGGTTTTTTAGTACTATGGAGTATCCAAAATCAATGATCTAGGGCTAAAATTTTCGTAGTCTATTTCTATAGCAGGAATACATGTGCCCACTAAAGGGAATCTAAAAATACATTATTTTATGGCCTCCATATTCGTGCAAATAGGGCTCCCTTGCGCACACACTTCTAAACATTGAAGATGGTTTTGACTTCATCTTTTTGGTGAAATTCGATTAACATCAAGTCCTCACAAATTGCCAATTTTTAGATTTTTTTTGGTTCATGATTTTCTATTTATTATTAATTAATATCTCATTGTATCTATTTTCTGTGACAAAATGTCTTTTTTTCAAATAGTATTATTTTAGTACTTGCTAGTAGTCATAGAACTTGAAACGGTACTTTCAGCCGTCAATTTTTTAGATCAACGGCTGAGATTTCTCGCTTTCCTAGTACTTCTAGTATTAAGTGCAAAAACCATTGTTTTGGCAAAACGAGACATAAAACGTTCATTCTTTCTTGCAATTGCCCCACTACCAATCTCTTTTAATTTAAGGCACTAAATTGTGCCTTGCTTGCTTGGTAGTCTCTCATTTCATCCTTCTTAGACTATTGCAAGGCTTAGGAAGTCACCTCTAAAGTCCCCCTTTCTCACTAAGGCACTTTGGGCACCCCCAAGAGATAAGAGGTGACATCACACTACTTTAAAGGTATGTTACTCTACACTTCATATTCAAGTACACCTAAATGCCTACAACTATAAGGTCCAAAGTGTATTGAATTACATGATATTTCTCTAGTACATGTCCAAATCATTCCACAACGTTCGTCATCTAGGTCTCTCATTTGCATTGCCAAGTACTCTACAAGTTGCATTTTAGCCTCATGCAGAATGATGATTGTCTTTTGAGTTTATACAACATGCATTGTAATATTTGAACCTATCACGTAACTACTTCTCATCTACGAGGGACATCCATCTATGAATATATAGTGGTTTCCTTCTCAATCCATATAAACCTCTTAGCATATAGTTCCCATGTAGCTTCCATGCAATTTGTTTGCCTCCTCTTGTACTTCAAGTCTCATAGCTAGCCAATACCACATGACCTTCATCTTCAAGGCCCACTTCCCCTAACCAAATTCCCAACACCTTTCCTACATAAAATGTATTCTTTCTCTTACTTACCTTAGCTCTATAGCAAGAGCCATGAACTAGCCTACAACAACATCATTCTCAAGATTGAACAAAGAAAAGGATCTTTGATTGCATCTCCTAGTACTTCTCGTATTGTTTCATTTCTTATGCTTTATTCTTCCTTCCTATCACTCTTTAGGATGCTTCTTTGTGGGAGTTCTATCTTTGTGGGGTCCAAAAGACCTCCTCTTTTGTGGATTAGGCATTATCGCCATAATCAAGTCCTCAATTGTACTCTTTGTTGCATTCCCATCCACATTAGCTACTGCGCTTGAATTTGTCCCTAATACTTCTTTAACATTTGACACTATACTGCCATCCCTATTCTAGTTCAAGACATTGCTTGGCCAAAAATCCCAAAATGGTAAATCACGAAAGCCTTCCATCTATTCCACTATAGGAACCTTCCAAATAATCTTTGAATTTCCTTGTCTCCTATATGGCTTTCCAAAATTTTCTTTACATAATAATTTTCTATAATATAATTTACTTCTTTTCTATAATTTTAGATTTTTTAAGAATGTTTTGTATTGAAATGAAGTTTCTTCTCTTTTCTAGCAAAAGATTAATGGTATTTTAAAATTATCCCCAACCAACCTAGAACTTTTCTAACATATATGAAACATGTGAATTCAAATTAATTTTTAAAAATTCACTCATAAATAGAGGCAAAAATGGGAAAGTGTAGAAATTTCACTACATTGAAATTCTTTACCATGAAATGAGTATTGTAATTTTAGTTTGTCAAACTACATTGCATGCTTCACGATCCACTTATTATTAATAACCACTAAATGTCCAGAGTCATTACTAAAATTGACAATTTGAAAAAAATCATTATAAAGTGTGATTTGGAAGAATATTTTGGAATTCATACACAAATAAAAGTTGTAGATTCCATATGTATGATTAGATTCACCAATGCTACCACCAATATTTTTTATAAATTTTGGAAGGAAAATTCCAAAATTCCTTCTAAATTCAATTACAAATAAAATATTATCATTTTTTGAGTGAAATTTGTTTGAATTGATTTGAAATAAGGTTCTCTTGAGATGTTGATTTTTTGAAATTTTTGTGTTCTTTACACACTATAAGAAAACTGCATTTTTCATGATGTTTCCAAAAAATGTAACATGTTTTAAAAAAAATCCTACATTGGACAATAAACGTCTATAAGAATGTGAATTTGCTTTGATGTTGAGGAAAATGTAAGCAACTAAGTTGGAAAACAAGTAGATGTCATTGTAGACGAACATATTCTTCGTGATATTAGAAAGAACATCGTCATGTTTTCTTGTGATGTCCCAAAAAACATAGACTACCATATTAGCAAATAGCTCTATTTTGACCTTTGGTAAGTTAGAAATATTACTATGCTCTATAGTAAAACTTTGACCATATGTGAAAAATTTAGGAGAAGGGCAACCGTGTGATATGCTTTGTGAAAAAAGGAAAATGGATGGATGTGCATCATGGATGAAAAGAGCTTATCTTTATAAGCATGGGGTAGTAGGAAGTGAAACAATCCATATGGTCTATGGAAAACAAGAATTGTATTTCATATAAGATGTCTCCAAAAACATCAAGATGTTTGAAATAACATCCAAATGTCTAAAACAACATGTAGACATCTAAAACAACATGTAGACATCTAAAACAACATCGACATGTAATCACAACATCGACATCAACATCGTGATCAAGTTCCCATATTCTCATTATCCCATATCTTTTGTCTCACCATAAACGGATAATAGATGTAAATATGACCATTTTATCCTTCATTCTCACTAACTTTCAAAGAAGTAATTTGTTCATTTTACCATCAAAAAATCTCTTAATGGTAGATGGTAAATTTTTTTAAATTTATTTTTAATTCAATAATTTTTTGGATCATTTTTTATTTATTTTTATTTTGAATAATTACTTTTTATTGATCATGTCTTATGAATAGAGTATGCACTAGTTGATGTCTTCCAAAATGTCTAGTTTGACATTTCAAAAGTAGCACCAAAATTTTTTAACAACATAAAAATTTGGTGACAAGCCATGCCATATCACTTTTCCCACCATTATGCCAAATGCCATGTCAAGGATGGGCTTGATGAAAAAAACAAACCATATGGCTCTCATTGCCTATGTGGTGCTTATGTGGCGTCCACATGGTGCATTTGGAGGAGATTGAAAGACCACACTTTTTGTGATGTTCGAAAAAATCAAGCTCAAAATGGAAGTATTTTTTCTCATTTTTGGCTTGTTGATTATTACAAATTTTAGGTGACTTCAGAGTTGATTCCTTCCATGTCAATGTCAATGTCCCATTACGTTTTCTACAATGTCCAAAAAAACTCAGGTTTCTTATAATGACATCTATGACCTCATTTTGGCAAATCCAACTTTGAACTAGAGTCAATGCAATTTTGGCTTGGTCAACCACTTGATATACTTTCACATTGGTAATTTTAGAAAAATGTGTACTCTAGCAACACCAAATTCAACCTTTAGATAGGACAACAACTTGATAAAGTATCTCCACAAATTATAATAACTTTCATCCAAGAAGTAACAAGGATGAAATTTGAGTTTCAATTTATTCATCGTCTAAAAAACGGATGTTAGAGAGCTTAGGGGTCAACTTTGGAACATTATTGAAGATGCAAAACGTCCTTTAGATGATTTCTCCTAAGACTAAAGGATGAAGAAAAAACATTTTTGTATCCAATTTTTGAGTGGAAAGTTAATTGAGTACATTTTCAAAGAATAGTATTGCAAATCCTGTAGTAGAGTATTGACTTCTCTAAAAAAGAAGATATTGAACCCAAGGATTGCCCTTCTAGTGAATTTTGGCCATCTTTTCTTACTTACTCTTGATGTGAATTTTAGCCACAAAGATGTTTTAAAAACAAAATTGAGTCCAACTAATGGAATGAAGCCTAACAAGTACAATCCCTACTATAAGTGGAAATTTTTTTTAAATTAAAATTTTCAAATTTTCTATAGCAATATGAACTTTGGGCCTATAACCATGGCTTGTTGATTGTCTCATTTCAGAGTGACATGGTAACTTTGGCTTATACCATGATGTTTTACACTATAATATACATCTATTGTGAAAATTTTATCTTTTTTTGAATAAATCTAGTATTTGATATGAATTTGTTTAAGAAATTATCAATAGTTTCAAATATTCCCCCCAAATTTGAAATTTATATGGCTTGTAGTAGACATATGACTTCATCTTTGCAAAATAACAAAAAAAGAATTTCATTCATATCTAGTTGCCAAATGGTAACAAACATAGTCATAAACAATGAGGCTTGAAATCAATGATCATGGGTCCATCTTTCTAGGGCTAAAGATCTCCATAGAATCACCCCAACAATACATAACGTCCTCTCTTGATTGCATCACCTATCTACAGTAGTCCAAAATTTCATAGTTGAAATTTTAGACAATTGTAAATAGGTGGCTCAATAAGGAGAGTGTCTATTTTAGGTGCACATACCTTAACGTCCTATCAAGATGTTTGCCCAATAGCATAAGGGCATGCTTACACACTAGCCTGGTGGCAACTTTCCACCCAATCCAAGCAATAAGATGAAACAAGCTCAACCAAATGTCTTACTGGGGTAGGCAAGTGGGAAAGGAGGAGTTGGAGTTTTATTGATATTGGTAGAGATCCCCATTGGTGGAAACTAGACTATCTTGAAGAAAACCAATACATGTGGACTTTTTAGTGTATCCCTCCCAACACACTTGGTCCACATGAAAGTGCAATTTCTATTTTCATCTGTAGCACTCTTTGTGAAGTTTTCCCAATTAACCAATACATGTGAGGGCCTCCTACCATGTGGGTTGGGCCAGTAAAGTTCTTCGGGAGAATTATAGGGTCCATGAAGCAAAGACATTGTCATGTGGATCCAGTTAGTGGAAGAAAATCAAGTAAGAATAGTACGGATAGGGATTCCCTCATAGTAGGCCAATTTCAACTAAGTGTTTTTTTCACCATTATCAGTGAAACTTGAAATTCTTTTTCTCCACTCACCTAGGCTGGCAAGATAATAGATGGGATCTTCTTGTCTTCTAGTGCTATTTCTAGTTTTCTACCTGCCTAGCTCACATGGCAAAAGGCCCTAAGCTTAGGGCCTGTTCACATGAAGGACTGGACCGGACCTCCAACCAGGCCCAGGGAGGTTTGCATGACGAAATTGTGAACTTGATTTCCGGTATGGAGCTCCGGTCCCTCCTTGGCTCTTCCATCCTTGATTTTAGGATTTTCAAACCCGCTCTCCTTCCCATCAACCTGACTTACTAAAATAAACTAAAATTATCCTCCACATGTCTCGTTGTCTCACGTCATTAGTCAAACTCCCTTTTAAATATACAAAGAGTTCTCAAGTTCTCTCTACAAGTATTTTTTTATAGAAGTATCACTGCCACATGCCAATCAATCCTAAAAATTTGGAAATGTTATATTTGGAGAACCGGTTCACATGCAGAAGTTTGATGTGACATAGACCCGATCTTCATGAACTGACCCCTGGAGCTCCACCTCCGGTCTGGTCCTACATGCGAATAGCCTCTTACAGGAGGGAAGGGAGAGGATCTGAATCTCAAAGTACTGTCCGAGACGCCCCTACCGGGCCAAGATACCGGGCCAAGTCGGACCCTCCATCCCTCCAGTCGCCCACCACCGTGACCGCACAAAGGCAGGCGCACCATGCATGACGGAATGCATGAATGAGAGAAGAGGGCACTCAGTCAGTCCAAAAACGTTCCTGCCTTGTCAGATTCCCGTTGCAGGACTCTACAGTGACTGCGGGCAACTGAAGGAATCTGATCATCTGATCATCTCGCTCAGCTGGACATGGCCCTGATGAGCGATTCACAATCAACATGGGTACAGTGCAGGAATTTCCTGGCCTCAGTCACGTAAGCTTATGGCTCATATCCAAAACCTTGGCTGGCGTGTGCACGAAACCTATTTTCTAAAGAGTACAAACAGTGGGATACGTCTTCTTCTCGGCGCGGCCGGGTGGGAGTGTGGGGATGGCCCTACTGTGGGACTGCAGTCACCTCTGCTAAGTTGCAGGTCGATCCTTGCGCATGGTGAGCTCGCTAAGCCGCCGGATCATGTGGGCGTTCGTTTTGGTGGTGCCGTAGCGCACGATGAGTGGGTTCAGCCGCAGCTTTCGTGGGGGAGGCAGTGGCGCCTTTTCGGCGTGTCCGCCGCCGCTCACGAGCTTGCTCACGTTGCTGGATTTCTCGATCCTGGATGTGGTGGAAGGCGAGGCGCGTCTGCTGAACGTGCCGCTGAAAGCGCCCTTCACGATCGCGGCCTCGAGGCTGGAGCGCGTGGCGAACGTGGCGATCCGCGTGGTTTTGGTAGACGGCAGCGTGGGCTGGGGCGAGGCGCCCACGCTGCCGACCGTGACGGCGGAGGATCAGCCCACGGCGTTGCGGATGGCCACACAAGCCTGCGCCATGCTGGTGGCCGCGCCCGCCATGAGCTGCCGACACACGCTCGAGAGTGTCGCGCTGCTCCTTCCTGGACATGACTTCGCGTCGGTAAGTTGCATTGGTCGTGGTGCCTGCCCCTCTTTTGTTGGACGTACGTACGTTGCACTTGAGCCCGAACACATTAAGGATATATCGAAGTCATAGATGGCTTTGAAACTCGCCAATTTGAGGGATCGTCTTGTGAAAAATCAAGGCTTCTGATGAGGCCATGGTTTGTTTCACCGGAATCAGTGAAGAACAGTGCATGACTAGGTCAAAACATAACATGAAATTGGAGAAAATAAAAGAAAGTCCTCTTATGCCCTACACGAAACAATAGGAAGCGCTGTTTGGGCTTCTTGATGGAAGGTTCTAAAGCGGATTTCATGTTTTTCTTTAGCAGTTGTGATTAGTGCACATGGAGACTTTCTTTTTTTCGATTGCCCGGGGGCCGGGGGGGAGAGGGGGCGGTTGACTAGCACTTACAGTGTTCTTCACTCTGATATCAAATTTGGGGCCTATCTGAATTTTTGATATATTATTAAATTACACATATATGTACAATCGAATTGGCCATTCTAGAACTATGAATCCTTCGTTGGTGCTTAAGGATTGTTTCGATTCACCCTCGATCATTTGTCTCTGAATTTTAGTGCAATTTTTTTCTATTATATGAGCATTGCCAAGACTGTCTGAGAAGATCTGTGAACATGAATGAAGCAGGTACGTGCCGGTGTGGAAATGGCGATTCTCGATGCGTTAGCGCACAGTGTGGGTATGCCTCTGTGGTGGCTCTTTGGCGGGCAAGGGAATACTATTGTCACGGATATCACGGTAAGTTTATGGATGCTGATCGCAAGCATGTGTGTTTTGTAAGGAATAAAGTTTTTACATAGGAAAAGAATGATGTGAATCTTGAGATTACACTTTACAGCTCCAATCAATGTCTGTTCTGATGTAAACGTAGATTCCAGTGTGCTCGTCGAAGGAGGCGGGGTTGCTGGCAGTGGAGTACAAAACCCGTGGGTTTCAAACGATTAAGACCAAAGTGGGTGGTGGGACCTTGAAAGATGACATTGACAGGCTGCGAGCGATCCGCCATAGCCATCCCTCCTGTTCACTTATCGTTGATGCAAACGAAGGTTACAAAGCCAACGAAGCTCTCGAGGTTCTCAAGCAACTCCACCGTATGTTTGATCCCCTCTAACTCTTATTTCAGCTGTATGGTCAAGTTCTCCTTCCTAGACTGTAAACGAGATCAGCTCTCCTCGATTTATTTAGTTGTTTCATATTGTTGTTCGCTTGCAGAATTAGATTTGACTCCAATTCTGTTCGAGCAACCTGTGGCACGTGACGACTGGGAAGGACTCCACCAAGTTGCGACCGAAGCTTTTGACCGATTCGGTGTCCTCGTTGCTGCCGATGAGAGCTGCCGGAGCATGGAGGACGTGACTCGCATTGTCAAAGACAAGTTGGCACATGTTGTCAACATAAAACTGTGCAAGATGGGGATTCTGGTCTCACTGGAAGTACGTTGGATTCGGAACTGCAAACCTTGATATTTTCTGAATTCCAGTCTCATACCCTCAATGGAGCCCATTTCTGTACAGATGACAGTACTCACTGCATTAGGAGAGGCACACTATTATCCATAACCTGGGGCCGCTTTAGAGTTATGGTGTATTTATTTTTTGACCCTCGATTGAGCTGACTGAGCACGTTCCAACCATTGGGTTATGTCCGGTAATGTGAAAGTAGAGTTTCGCTATAGGAGAACCATCCCTCGCCACTCCGATGCCTCAGCATGTTACTTCTCATGAAGAGGCTCTACTTCACGTTACCTAGTCCATAATATGCATCTTGAGTTGTTTTTATATAGATGGAGGTTTCTGAATTGTTATGAACAAGCCCAATTATAACTCATAACCTCTTCCTTTGTGTTCATGTAATCTACCTTCCTCAAGAACCGCAGTAGCTGGGAGACTCACACTGCTATTTAAGTAATATTCCCAGAATGAGAGGTAAAAAAAATTATTGTACTATTAGAAACACGAGGAGATATGTCTCATGAATTATTGCAATTTTGCTAGGTGATTGGATTTGGGAGGAGAGTTACAGCCTATAGTACCTACCTCGACACTCTGTGACTTGGTGTCTAATATTTCCTATAGCTCTCCTCCAAAATTGAATTACTTAGTACGTAGCAGTTGGCATAATCTAATTTATAAAGGTATTATTGGATTGCACTAACTGTTGTAGATGGATGTCGAACAGGTGGTGGCCTTTGTGCAACAAGCGGGCCTGGGACTTATGATTGGAGGCATGGTGGAAACGCGCATTGCAATGGGATTTGCAGCTCACTTGGCTGCAGGCCTGAACTCCTTCAGGTAGATTGGGTTCAACAAATTGCCTCTCGCCCAAAGAATCAATCTTGAGTGTCCATCTGTTGGAAGCAGAACAAACAGCTCTTAAGCTTAAAAATTGGACGGCCTGTACCATCATTTGCTCATTAAAAATGGAGAGATCCTGCATTTATTAGTTTTGTTGTGTTTTTATGCACAGATACATAGATTTGGATACTCCTCTACTCCTGGCAGAAGATCCCGTCCAAGGCGGATACAATGGTAAGACTCGACCAGAGTTGCTTTCTAGGTCAGAGTATTTTCACTTTCGTAATTCAGTCTCATCTTGTTCGTTTCTGTCCTTGCAGTGGATGGACCGGTGTACAGGTTGGGCAACACCCCAGGCCATGGCGGAAGTCTTCTTTGGGCACAAGATTGATATTCTTAATTCTTATTCTTAGGTGCAGCGTAGCTATCGATTATTTCAACTGTGCATTTATTATCTCTACCCATAGGGAGAGATATAGCAATGGTGTGCAATGGTTTAAAAGTTCAAAAGTTATGTAGGCAAATGAAAGTGAAACATGTATTAAAAGCAATACAGTAGTGGCAAGTTAAGTCCCATCATTCTTAAGAATTCATTTCTCATGTATAGTAGAGTTGTGACATGTAGATATTTAAGAGTAGTAGCATTCTACAATTGTCACATCGGGATTTTTATATAATAATCAAATAGGGGATTGTACTAAAAGAAGATGATGTACTAAAGTACTCCGTAACACATATTTATTTGGGTAGCGCCGCTTGTTATTGTAGCAGGTGCTAAAGATAGGTTGCTTTCCAAGCTACTTTGTATTTGTAAAAACTCTTCCCAAGATTTATACATTCAGGTGTTACAGAGAACAAGGGTTCTGAGTTCTGCAGGTTTAGGGTCCACAGCGGAAGCAATGTTTGTTGCGTGTTGCCATCAACAATTAATGACAAATACTAAATGGGCAAGTTCTCAACCATTGGAATTCTTGAAGTACTGCTCACAAGGTACCTCTTCCTAATATGTCCAAATAAGCAATTTAGCATGGTTTGCATTACTAAATTGAAAAAAGTTTTGTGTAGTCGTTCTAAATTGAAAAGGGGACTCTAGATTTTCTTAGAATGCATTTTTTGGATATTGTATGAATAAACTATGAATTTTCCAAAGTGTGAATTTGCCAAATTAGGCATACTCAAATGGGTCCCTAGGCTCTCATAAATATAGACTAGACATTTTAGGCAAGAATATGTAGGGATTGGTTTTTAGAAAGGTCATAATTAGGGAATGTTGCCTTAATATTCTCTCTATCTCAAAATAAATCTAGGATTTACTAAAAATGGCTAGATTAATTAGCTTGAGCTACTCCTATTTTCAAGAAATTGCATATATCCTATAACTTCTATTAAACCCTACTAAACGTGAAAGAATGGAAGTGAACAACAAAGCAATGCAAGCAATGAAATCAATCAATTTTTGCCCTTTGGGGAACTCTAGTGGTATTAATTTTGATTATTCTCTGATAAATGTTGGTGCAATGACATTTATTGATGTCCCCAACATTCAACTCCGACAATGTCCTATAATTCAATTCTAAGAAATTCTCAACAAGAGATTTGTTCATATTGTTTTTTTGTACAGTTGTGGGTTGAATTCTTTGTCTTTGGTCGATTAGAGGTTGCAATTCAATTCCCTTTGCAAAGATTGAATAATTATATAGTCTTTGAGTGTGATACCAATGGATGCTTTTGCTTTAGGGTGTTCAAACTATCTTCAATTATTGTTGATCAAGTTGTAGAGAACCAATTTCAAATTAATTTTGAGACATGTATATTTGGAAATCTTAGATTTATTTTGAAACAGGGAGTATCAATTTGCATTCAAAAATGGCAAACACTAAAACATTGTCCCAACAAGGTACAAAGCCCTTTAATCTTAGAAGGAGAGACAATAAAGCCAAAAAATAAATATGTCAATTGGAGAAGACATACTACCATCATTCATTTGAAGAGAATGTTAGACATATCTTCAATAAAGGAGCCTTTGCCACAAATTGTAAATGGTCTTCTTTAACAACTTTTTTTTCCCCTGTCTTTGAATAAATTATCTTTCAATTTATGAACCCCAAAGATACTTTATTGCCATTATTCATTAATGTTAGTAGATCAATGTAAGAACAAGTACAAAAGTACTACAAATTCTCATCAATTATGCACACAATAGAACATCTAGAAAGAGTTGGACTAGGATCAATTTAGCAAATTACATTATAGAGGTATATGCATTAGCAAGGGTCATTTGCTTTCATGACATTTGTATACGAGCCGGATTGGGACCGGCAACCAATGCTACTTTAGAGGGGTTCTCATATTGTTTGACTCAAAGGCAAACTTTTGCTGAAATTATATTTTTGTTGAATCAAGGAAATGAAATCCCACCTCCAAAGTTGAATAATATCTTTTGAAGATGAACAATGTTGGTCAAACCAAAATTCTTTTTTTGTGAGAACCACAAAGGTTATGCCACTTTAGCCTTCAAAAAGAACATGATTTCTTCTTAGATACTTGTCTCTCCTTCAACTTAAATGGGACCCTACAACTCGTAAACAATGTAAACTTAACTTTTCCTTAGACCAGGTGGACAAATCTTATTAAGGCCTAAATTTCTCTATTAGGGGATTTCTTAGTTTTAAAAATACTTGGTTAGAATCCAACATTTAAACACCGAATTGGACAATTTTGCACTCGGGAGGTGCGATATTGCAATTGGCATGTAAGCCATATAAAATAGACAATTTCAAATATTAGGGGTGGGTGGGTCTAGAAGATCATTATTTGTTTGTACGAGAAGTTGTTCAAAGAATAATTGTCATATTACTCCAAAATTTTCAATTACTTCATAAAAACCTTGCACACTTTTCACTCCATGCTACTCGTAATGTATATTACTGTGCACTTCACATTAAAGTACTTCTAAATGCCTACTACTAGAAGGTCAATAACACACTACATAACATGATACTTCTCTAATATATATTCAAATCATTTTGAAGACATTCGTCATCGAGGTTCTCCATCTGCATCGCCATGTATTCCACAAGATGCGGTTTAGCCTCAATCGGAATGATCATTGTCTCCTCTGTTTGTACACCATACACTGTAATGTTAGACCCTATTGTGTGACTAGTTCTACCTTGTTGATGGACATCCATCCATGAATATATAGCAACTTCCTTCTCAATCCAAGCAAACCTCTTCCGAGATGGTTTCCATGTGGATTCCATGCAATTTGTACACCTCACTCTATTACTACCTACTTCTTCTTCTACTCAAAATCTCACAAAAGGCCAATAGCATAGGACTTTCATCTTTGAGGCCCACCTCCCCTAACCAAATTCCAATACCTTTCCTATGTAAAAAGATACTCCTCTTCTTATTTCCCTCAACTCCACAGTAAATACTACAAAATGGCCTACAACAATGTCATTCTCTGGATTGAATGGAGGAAAAGGATCTTCATTTGCATCTCGTACCGCTTTTGTTGTTGCATGATGACTTCCAACTCTATTCCTCCCTCTAATCACTCTTCGGGATACTTCTTGTGGGGGTCTACCCCTATGGGGTCCAAAATACCCATTCCTCTCTGGATTAGGCGTTGTTGCCATTATCAAGTCTATAGCTGCACTCCTTGTTGTATTTCCATGTGCATCAATAGATACACTTGAATTTATACCTTCTTCCGCATTCAAAACAACATTTCTATCCTCGCTCTCGTTCAAAATATTGCTCAGCCACAATGGTAAATCATGGGCCCCTTCTCTATTCCATTGTAGGAAATCTTCTAGATAATGCTTGAATTCATTTGTTTTGTCCACAACTTCCATGTTCTTCATCGGGTCATCGCCTCTCAATATTCTCTTTTGTTTATACAAAATAAACCCATTCGATTCTTTCAATTTTCTCTGATCAGCTGCAAACACTTCCGCAAGGTCTGGTTTGTTTGTTACACTTGGTAGTGAGTTCAAACTTAAATGTCCTCTTGAAGGACCCTACTCATCCGAACTATAATGTTTGTGTTGCACACAGACCAACCCATTTTCTATGTAAAACCTCTTATGGTGTGGAAATGTTATGTCCGTCAACTAATCCCCACCTTGTAGCAAATGAGGTGTGATAAATGCCTTCTAATTGCAAACATGTTCAAGCTTGCAAGCACTGAAATACATTTTTTCCACTTCAAATGCAAGACCTAGTTTTTATTTACTATTGCTTTGTAAAAGGGAAGTACAATTTTCCTAATTGTTCTTTTGTAGACTCTATTTTCTTATATGTCTCAAAACCTAATCTTGTCTTGGATTTATATCCCTTTTTGGATCTTCTACTATTGTTCTTTGAGAATTCGTCTTTGTAGTGGTTCTCGAGTCTTTGTAGTCTTGTAGTTTTTGTCCTCCTTTATTGTCTTGTATATTGTCTTCTTTTTGTTGTATTGCTTGAAAGTTGATCTTTGGAAAGTTGATCTTGTATTGTTGATGTTAATAATGATGTCTGTACAATGGGAAAAATTCCCTTTATATAGTTTCCCGCGATCGAAGGAGAACTAAGGGAAAACCCTAACCGTTTTGCCTTTGGTAAAAGGACCAAGCCTATTCCTTCTATAATATCCTAACTAACTTTTCCTAACTAATTCTACCCTATAATTAGCCTGGTAACTCTATTTACTAAGTAAATTGTAGTACCGCTTTGGTCTTCCTTGTTAGGGCTGAAGTGGTCTTTTGTAAAATTAATAACTTGTAAATTAAGATTCTTTCCTCATTATTAATTTGTCAATGTGGTAGTCCAAAGTACATAATTTAATATTATTCATTATTAAATCTAATTTTTCATGTTTTAACAATTTTAATTAATTATGGAAAGTGCTAAAAAATACATGAATCGATACAATTTTGTCCTCTTTACAAATTAATAACTTTTGTATTTTAATATTTTTATATATGTGAATCATTTTTTTCCCTTTATTCTAGCATAATTTATCCTTTGGTATAATTATCTTGAGATTTATAAAATATTAATAATTATTTTAAGTAAGATAAAGTAAGCCAATTAATAATATTTCCTTCCTTTCAAAGAACAACATAATGGGTTAACAAGCACTCACAAAAGACTCAATATAAGATTTCCCTTTCTCCACCAATTGCAACATCTCTTTGAATGTATCTATGTCTCTCCTCTTGAGGACATTTGAAATCACACTAAATCACTTATCAATGTCCTCATAGGTGTGTTACACAATCAAAAAACAAAGATGTACTTCCTTGAAAAAAAACAAGCCCAACTAGTGTGGCACACATCAAACATGTAGATGTTCTTGTTTCCCCTTGTCATGTTATCAACTTGAATCCTCAATGTTGATGGCAACAATCCTTTCGTGCACTTCACATCACATATTACATTCATAACTGACATTATGACTTCATTGCTATCATGCTTGTGGTGAGCATCTATCCATACATCTACATATAGTCCAACCCTATGTACCAAGACATGACAAAGATGAGTCTTTACGAATCGAGATTTGATGTTCTTCAAGAATTGCCTCATCTTTGGTATCATGGTTGTAGTTTAATCCATACCATCCACAATCAAACACATGAAAATGTTTGGAGTAATCATCACAGATCTCTTGAACAACTAATAATCTCACCTCTCTTCCATTTGAATTCGAATGTGCACAATATACAATTCTTTAATCTTCACTTTCACTACTGCATTTGTCATGGATTCCATTCCACACTTATACTTCCAACAATGATAATACTTTGAAAATCTTGTCATGCCTTGTTTCTCGCTATAGTTGAACTCGTAAGCTCTCCTTCTCTAGTAGCATTGCATTCTTGTTGGGAATCTTCATGAGGACAACAATTAAGATTCAAACAAACTTGAATTTGGCTAGTCTCCAAGTCTACTCCTTGATTTCGATATTTTATGTGTTTGGTGCTACTACAATGACCTAATGTCAAAGATATACCTACATTTGAAAAGGTTGGACTTGTTGTTCTTGGAGACTCATGTCTATGTGCATGGGATTTGAAACCTAAGCAGGATAGTAGAAGTTGAACCCCAACCTAATTTTTAGTGCGATCTTGAGCTTGTCACGTCCATTGTCACGTGCAATTGTCGAGTCTCCCGATCTAAGCTTTCCAATCTCCCATGCAATCTTCCGTAACTTGAGACCAAAATTCAAATGCAACCATGAATGGAAAATTTCAAGATGGCATAGTTTATTATATTGATTTTCTTCGTGAACTCTTTCAAGTGCAAAATTCAATCATGTGGCATAAGTAGGCGAGAAATGAAGAGTTTGAATGTAAGTGGGTAGTAGATATTTGATTTTGAAGTAGTGGATCAAAATCTCAACCAATTGTGTAAATCTGTGAACACCTTATCTTTAATCTACAAGCTACTGATTGAGAGATAAGTTATTACCAAGTTGTTTCAATGTGCACATAGAGTTCAAGTAAGTTGCATTACCTTACTATATTGTCCCTTTTCATTCATTTTTGAAGAAGTTGTGTTGATGATTGTCGCGTCCTCCTACACTATTATAGAACAAGCACGACTTGTGAGAGAAACAGGTAGAGAAATGCATGACTTATAATGCAACGAAGAATTAGTTATGAGAAGGACCTGCACAAGCTACTGGTTTCCCTTGAGGTATTGTGCTATTGTGATTGTCTTTTGTGATTTTTCCTTCAGAAACTAGTTGCAACTGCTATTCTTCGGCACTCATGCCATTTGTTCATGTGCTGTGAATTCATTTGGCAATTGCCATCTTCTACCTAATTTAAGCGAAACCCTGTTGGAAAATAAACGGAAACTTCAATATTGATTCAATGGACAACTACTTCAGCTTACATGTAAAGATAAAATTCAATAGCATCAACTTGGGGTGAGCAACATTGTGTATTGTTTCCTTAGGCAGATGGACTTTTTGTGAACCCTGGGTGCAGTATTTACATGTATTTGAAGTGGATGTTTAGTTAGATTTATCAATTGAATTCCAAAGAAAGCAAAAGAGAACACTATCAACGTAGCATAAGGTCTCACTTTTTAATTCTAATCTAGAAATTGAATTTTCAAAGTCTTTGAATCTCTAACCCTAAGCATTTAAAAATGACCACCCCAAACGTCATGCAAAGTTAGAACATGGATAGTAGTAGTATTCAAAGACGTATGTCCATGATCAACAAATGTCAATACCATCATAAGGACAAACAAAAACAGTGCTCACTTGAGAGCAGAAATTCATGTGAAGGCCCCTAAATTGCTTTGCCAAAATTTTAAGCAACATGGAGAACATTACAAACTTTTAAATTTATGACGTAGTACATGATCAAACAAAGGAGTCAGATGAAAATCTAATAAAAATCTCACCCCAAGATGGTAGCTTTCAGATGAGTTGTCTAAGCTTGTTGGATAGTTATCCTTGCCTTTTGATTTGGCTCAGTGGCTACTAGGTTGTTCATGTTTGCTTTATTTTGAAAACAATAGAAAATTGAAAAATGCCTGAAAAAAATTAAATGGTCATGATGTTGTTTCCCTCCCCTAGGTTTTGTCCTCTAGTTTGATATATATTTCGTCTTTCAATGGAAATTGTCCAAGTATTTCAAAAAAAAATTAAAAAAAAACATCTAATAAAAATTATTTCAATAACCAAGTCTCACCAATTTGAAAAGCAGTGCTTCAAATGAACAATGTCAAGGTGTAAAAGTATGGCATCGTGAACATCAAAGTAGACTTATAGTACTAGAATGGAACAAGATAGAGTTGAAGGGACTAAAAGGAAGAAGCAGAAGGGAAAAGAGACCGTAATTGATTTTGAAGCTTTGTCATCAAGCAGAGGCAATAGTGACCTCTGAGCAGACACACTTTGACAATTTACGTAGTAGTGGCTGAAGTTTGGGATCTGTTGACAATGATGTTGAAAGTGACACCCTTGGGGCTGAAGCTAACTTGATGAAAATGGAAGAAGACCTAATTATGCTCCAGCATCACAAGAGAATAATGTAGAGAATACAATAGCAACAAAAGTTGATGTTCATGTGGGAGAAATTGAAGGTATTTCGACAACAATGGAACCCCTTTCAGCATTGTCAATGTTCACATGTTTGGACTCTATGAGTTTGATTCCTTGTAAGGATGGATTTTCTAACAATAGGGAAAATGTAAGATAAGTTTGAACATGAAATGAAGGGTGTTACGTTTATAAGAGGGCTTTTCTCTTTTAGAAGAATCTACCAAATCACCCATTTTTTCAAAGAGAATGTCACTACCCATATTGTAGGTGCTATAGTCGACAGGACATTGGAGTACGCCTCTCCACCCCCACTAAGTCCCATTGGTGGACCAAGTGTATTCGAAGGAACTAAGGCACTTGGTGGAGGAGAAGCAAAAGACTTGACACAATCCTCCACATGAGTGTTGGAGACATCAAATAGAATTGTGTAGTACATCGAGTTTAATAGTACATGTGACATTAATGCAAGGTGTGTAGAAGTGCAAAAGTTCTTACTTTGTTTGCAAAAGGTTTGCAGATGTCAAAGTATTTTTTTTGTCTTATATGGATTATAAATTAGAAAAGAGATGGTAGTGGACATTCCCTCAAATTCATTTTGATTTTATGAATAAAGTTTTCAATAATCATATTGATTTTATTCTATTCAAGTGATATTGGCATGAAAAGAATATGATCTTAATAGAAGCATAGTATATGGTGGTTGGTGACTAAAATAAAGAAACAAGAAGTGTAATGGAGATGGATGAAGCACATGTTCCCTAATTATTGTACTTAGAATTATTAAAAAATGCATCCCTTTCAAAAATTTGCATGCAAAATTGAAAAAAAAAATAGAGCAAGAGAGATTAGTTTTGAAACATTAGGGGGGTATCTTTTTTTTTTGAAGACACTATTTCAATGAATAACAATGAATACATCATTGCAGTTGGCCAAGTGCAAAATTGTCTAATTCAGTGTTACTGTAGGAATAAATCTCAATTGGGTAAGAGCACTAAAATATCTCTAACTTACTTTTCAGAATTTTCAGTCTTATATAATTAGATTACATTTTTTTTAAATGAGGTTATTAGAGACCTCAAAAGATATTCAAACTTCAAGTCATTTTGTAATTCTTTGACACTCAAGTATTAACCTCTAAAGGATTGTTGACCCCTTAGGGAGATAGAATGGATTTTCAGATAGTTCTTATGAGCTCAATTTTTGGTGAAATTTTTAAAAACTTTCTCATAAAATAAAATAAAAACAATGAGATTTCTAGGAATATAGTTTTTATTTCAATTGGTGCCTGGGAGCAAAAGTTGTACCACAATAAGCCAAGAATGAACTTGGTGAGCCAAAAAAAATCCAAAAAAGTTCATACTAAATTCTTTTTTAATTCTCATAGATTGTATTTTCATGTTCATGGAAAGCTTTAATTCATTCCATTTGCATTTGTAATGTGAAAGTTATGGAGCATCTTTGATTTGTAGAAAATTAGAGTATCTGTTAGAAAAAAGAATGTTTTAGACTTGTTTTTGAGCTCGTTTTTCACATAGTTTCAAAACCAAAAGTTCCAAAAGTTTAATTTTGATTGTTAGAACAATCTTATCATTGAGATTGGTGATTTTTAAGATCATCATAGAGCTATTAGTGATTTAGTTTGTTCCTCTATCACATACCTTCATCTACTTAACATTTTTTTTAAGAATGAAAATCGTGTTATTTTTTTTAACTTTTATTTTTTCTATATTCTCAAATCAATTTTTTATGTTAAAAAAATCTATGGTGCAAAACTTTTTAAGTTAAATAATAAAATTCAAGGTCTTATAAACTAGTTTACAATGGTGCCCCCAAAAAGGATTTCTTCACTTTGAACACATTTATCTTGCAATTTATGCCGTCAAAGTGTCTGAAATTTTTTTTACACATTCTCATACTACTCTATTACAAATTTCCTACAACTAGATATGCAAAAAATAGCATTTCTAAATTTTTTTCTCTATGCACTAAAATGGCAATTTAAAAAGGTTTTGATGAAAAATAGGCCTCGGTTCTTTAGGGTTTAGGGATTAAGTACTAAAATTAATTATTTTATGGATTTGTCCACCCTAACTACCAGCGATGAAATACAATTCCCCCATAAAAAAATTAGGGACTCTAATTTTGCAAACTTACTTATGGAATGTAGAAGAAATAGCATATAGCAGAGCATCATCAATCCAACATTAACAGCAAACTCACTAAAAATATTAGTATCTTTTTATTGGTGTAAAATTAGAACCTAAGATTGTTATCATTCGAAGGCCATTGCACAATCACCAAAACCTCTTTAGCATTGTAAATTAACCTTGAATGTGATAGTAAGCCCTTCAAAGGTTTGTTCAATGTATTTTCAAAAACTATAATGTTGAACCCCAAAGTGACATAGGTGTAAGGAAGAATGTAGATTTATAACACTTTTGGAAAAATAAATTATGTGTTAAAAAGAATGTAGACATAGTTTTAATTCTTACAAATATTCCTATTCTTTCCATCCCTACACGAACTGATTCAAATTCCCAAGCGAATTACATCTCTAAAGGTTGGACAAAAATTGCATTTTCAATACACATAGATGTACTTCATTTTGTAGAGCTCCAATAATAAGCTCTTCAAAACATTCACAATCCATCCAATGGATATCTACTTTTTTAAAGAGCTTAAGGATTATAGATCAAATAATATGATCATCATGTGAAACAATAAGGGACATCAAACTTGGATAGTAGAACATAAATGGAACTTCTTACATGGTTTCAAAATGTTGACTTGCTTTGAAGGCTACCCTACACATCACCATGAATAGTGATGTGGAGGGCATGAATCTTCAGTATCTTTATAATTTTTAAAAACTCTTTTTCTTTTTCCTTGTTTCTCCTTTATTTTCTCCTATTTTTTTCTCATGCAATAAAGAAGGCATTGAAGTATCTTTCAAATCTTGATTTCTTGATATGCTACATGTGTTAGCCCCTACTTAACCAGTTCTATTAGCCCTTCCAATCATATTCAAATATCAATATAATATTTTTGTTACATAAAACAATGAGTTATCTATCAATGTGAAAAGTTTGAAGTTTGTTAGTTTTGTAATATTGTACCCCTAGGTCAAGTTCAACACTCGTCTATGGAAATAGTTTAATTTTGAATTTTTTCAATTAGTTATTTTTCAAAATATGTGTAAATTTGAAAATTTAGCATTTTAGATTTCAAAATGAACTAAATACCCTCAAAGAAAAATTTCATTGTTTGGGGGGATATTACTCTACAAAATCTTAAAGTTTTGGACATGCTTCAAATTTTGTTCAATTATTTATAAAATTGATATGGATGTAGGGTAAGTTATAATTGATATAAATATTTTAATTAATAAGTGAAAATAATTTTTTTAATTAAAAAAATCCATTTTAATTAAAATTTGTCCAAGAAATAAAATTAGTCATGAAAAATAATGTGAAATCTTTCCAAGTAATTAGTGTTTTCTTTCAGTTTTGCATTCCAAACATCCTCAATGATGACCTTCATCCAAATCACCATTATTGAGCCAAATTTAGACTTTCTAAAATTGATTGATAAAAGTTTCACTTGAAAATAAATTTTAAAAAATAAAAATAAACAAAATCCATAAAATATTGTTTCAACTACAATAATTCCATGAATTTTTTTTTCACAAAGTTTTGAAATGGATCACAAATATAACATTTGAGCCTCTTCTTTTAAAATTTAATTAAAAAAACAAAAATGAATAATTTCAAAAATACAACCAAGTTTGACTAAGGCAAATTTACTTCATGGATGCAATGATCTTTCAGTATTTATCACAAGTTCAATCTTTTCTTTCAAATTCCAACTTTCACAATTCCTTTACAATGAAGCAATTGGTTTCAATGAAATGGAATTTAGTATAATTTCTTGTTCATAAAGGCTTGGACTCTTTTTCCACGGAGCTTAGTAGATGTGATGAATCTTTAGTTTATGATGGTGTGTTTATACATATCCATTAGTTAGTGGAAAAAAACATGAACATGTTATAGTCATCCAATGATTTAGAATACATGTAATGAACTTGATTTCACAATGAATTCTAAAGCCAAGTCATTTGTGAAGCTACTTCAATGAGCCTACAAAAGTGTCTTTTAGTGTGTGTAAAAATACCTTCTCAAAGAATGTTTTCTTGCATGGGAGCTCACCATATCACAAGGCCATGCTAGACAAAATGAAGTCTATAAATATTTCTATAGAGTAGCTTACACTACAAGAGAACGTTGTCAATTCAGACATTATTTTGTCAAATTTTTGTCAATTTGGACATTTTTCTATCAATTTGGACATAGTTAGTCAATATGAATGTGTCAATTCGGACATTGTTTTCTTGTATTGACTCATGAATCTATGAAAATGAGAAGTAAGTGAAGAAGTTGTTGGGCAAGTGACTTCACTCACTCATAAGTATGAATAAGGCAGGTATACCCAAATGTGCTAAGAGTGTAAAAGTGCCACTTAATGAGATTTTGACATTTTATACATCTCTTGAATCAATATATACCTATATTGAAGATTTATTTTCTTTGAGCATCTACTAAATACACTTTCACTTTTCAGAACTTTTACATATGCTATCCAAATTAATGATGTTTTCTCTAGTGCATTGAAATATCACCTAATGCTTACTCGTGAGAAAATACAAAAATTTAATTATTCTAATAATGCAAACAACCTACAATAGAAACCTCTACCTTAAATACTCTATAAAGCTTGTAATTTTGATGCCAAGAACAATAGGAATGTGTTTTTGCCAATGTTATTGTTTTTGGCAACTTGTTGCTAAAGCACATGTGGTTTAGAGGCCAACAATAAGGCTAAAGGAAATTTGAGATTTTTTTGGAGAAGCTTTTCGCCAATTTCATCAAAATTTGGGCCAAAAATTTGTCAAAAATTTCTTAATATAGTAAATTATGTAACTCATTGAATAGAGATCAATAAAGTTGGAAAAAGCAAAAACAAGCTTCCTCCATCATCTTGCAGTCAATTCCAAAATCGCCAATATAGACAAATCCCCAAAAAATCCACATTGGACTTTAAAGTGGTCATTTGAAGCTTGCAGTTTTGTCCCTAGGGATCAATGCTATAATTTTTTATATATGCCACCCATGATTAAATTTGGAAAATTTGGAATTCAATTGTTCAATATAGAGGCCCCAAATTAGCCAAGAAAGGTGAATAGAAGAGGTGAAGAACATATAATATATAAGACACTAAATAAACAACCACAAAATAAAAATAGATGTTTTTGCATTCACCCTTGCATGGGAGAAGACATACACATGACGTAGACTTTGAATGACTATTTTTAATGGCCAAACTAGGATGAATTGAGTGCCCCTCCCTCCCCCTAAATTTGCCCCTTAGTTATCTATTGGTTTTTTTTCATTTGCAACACATGATAAAATTTGGAAATTTTTAATTCATATTTGCAATCCAAGACCCCAAATTATGTGTTGCAAAAGAGGTCCAAAAATCCCCCCCTCCATGTGGGCCCTAAATAGGGGAGATTTTTTTTTTAATTTACAATTCCCCTATCCTTGGCTAGGGTAATAAGGGGGTCCATCCAAGTTGGGGTGAATTGCCCCTCCCCCTTGTCCCCCAAGTCATTTCTAGGGGTGCATGTCCAAAAAAAGATCCCCTATTTCGTGCCTAATTAATTTATCCTTTGCACCTCCCCTACACTAATAGTGAAATTTGGTTGCTCCATACTAATTTCTCGACATTTAACCCTATATAGATATTTACTTGATATTGTACAAGAATGCACTACTTTTGAATTAGGTATTGTTGTAATTGGGACTCATGAACCTCTATGTGTATAAATGGAAATATTTGTACAAGTATTTGTTGACTTTGATGGCTTATAAAGTAATTTTCTTCGGGAAGGCAACCTAATTGATAAGGCAACCTAATTTCAATATTTAACCCCTAAATACCCAAGGCACCCAAATGTGGTCTTTGGAAAACTTTGAAGTTAAGTAAAATACAACCAAATTGCTATTATTATTAGTTTATATTTTTGGAGAATTCTTTTTGAAGTTTAGTTTTAGGATCAAAAAGTTGATCTTAAAAATAAAGGATTATGATTTTTCTATTGAAGGTCTTGTGCAAGGATACCCAGTGCAATCTTGACTTCCCATAGTGTTGCTAGCTCTTCAAAATGAGCCTCAAATACACTAGATCTTGGAGGCAAAATCACATTAGAAATTCATTGTAAAAAATTGTAGAATAGATTTTGAAAAATTGTAAATTGACTGGGGTTGTGCATGCTAGGCCCTATAACCTCATATTTTTTTAGTGACCAAATTTTTAGAATTGACATGCAAAAAGTGAATTGAAAAATTTTCATAGTTTTTACACCCTCATGATCAAACATTATAATCTTTCAATCTGTAAGTGATATTGTTATGTTTTCTTTTCCCATGTGATCTCTAACATGTCTAGTTTGAATTTGTACACTTACAATTCAAAAAAATTGGTACAACTTATGAAAATGTTGACTTTTTGTTCAATTTAGAGCAAATTTCAAGAAGCTCCAAACAGACCTTGGGCATTTAGGGGTTAATGGAACTCTTTTGGGGCCTCTTAATTTGCAAATTTTATCATTTGTGACAAATAAAAAAATTCAGCGTTTTCCCTGACGGATGAGCGAGGGGTGGGTTCGCCGCGTCCGTCCGTCCCTCCCGGCCTCCTCCCTGGCTGGCCCCGTCGCCCCGCTTTCACTTACTATTATTACCGTCCTCACGTCCTGCAGAGTGCAGAGTGCAGACTATTCACTTGGTTTGAGTGCCGGTGTACGTACGTTTGTACCTATTTCTTACTTTTCCCGGGGGCCCAGCCGACAAACGGAAAGCCTCATTCATCACTCACGGGAGTGGCCGGGCCCCACTAGCTCCGATCATCAGTCGCCCCCCCGCCTCCCCGCCCCCGGGCCCCGGAAGGAGCCAGGAGCACCACGCATCCCCGGGAAGTGAAGTGAAGTGAAGTGAAGTGAAGTTACCCTATTTATTTACCTTCTTATTTTCCTTGTGGTAGGCAACTCCTGCTTTTTTAGGCACGCATCCCAAATTGGTAAGTTACTAGTGGTGGGGAACTCCCTCCCGCTTTAACTTAGTAAAGGCCCGAGCAGGCATCCCGAGGCCGGCCCCAGGCAGGCAGGCAGGCAGGCAGGCAGCAGGGGCAGGTGCAGAGGTGCAGGTGCAGGGTCCCTTGCGGCCGTTCAGTCCCCCCAGTCCTCCCAGCCAGTCCGTCCCAGTGTCCGTCCCACTGACCCACTCCATCCAAAAAGCTCCTTTCCAGCGGAGGTAGTCAGGTGAGCGGCCTCATCCTTCGTTGTTGCAGCAGCCCCTTGCTCGGCAGAGAAGTCCAAAATGACCTTTCTGCCCGCTGTCCAGATCCCCAAGTCCACTGCAGATCCCCAGACTCCAGACTTGAGAACTTATTCTTATTAATATAATGAAGCCTGATGAAGACCGACTTGCACTCATCAGTCCATGTGCAGAAAGGACCTTGTCCCAGCCGTGCTGCTGCTGCTGCTTTTGATTGACCAATAGAGGATGTAAAATTGCAATTTTTTTGAGAGAGTTCTTAAACCCTTAAACACCGACGCGGACGTTTGGTGTCCGATGGATGACAAGGAATTTTCCTGTGTAGGACAGAAGTGCAACTATTCATCCTCAGAATTAGGGGTGGAAAGGAAAGATCTTCTACAATAGTTTGAACTCCAATGGAGATTTCTGGATTTTTTAAAGTAGATGATGTCACACGGTTCCAAAAGCCATGATTTCCATGGTCACCAATCCGTCCTTTAAGGGTTAAGTGTGTTTCTAGAGCATGGTGGAGGAAATTTTCTAATAGATATAGTATTGTTTTTTCTATAAAAGAAGATGCTAAAAAATTAGATCACAAAAGATGTTTTTCTAGTGTATTTTGACTACTCCAACCTCTTTACTTTTGATTTGAATTTTAGGCATGAAAATCATCTTTTTTGAATTTGAATTCAACTGATGAAATGAAACTTACTTGGCCTAGTTTCTACTCCATTATGAAATCCATCATTTTATAAAATTCATCATTTTATAAAATTCATCATTTTATTAAAATTTGAACATTGGTCCTACAACCACAATATGTTGATTTTTTAATTTTAAAAATAGCATGGAACTTTGGTTTACAACACCTTGATGTTCTACACTATAATATAAGCTTATGCCCATGTCGAGAATTTCAATTTCTTCTAAGGATATTTTTGTATTTGGTATAAAGTTTCTTCACTTTTTCTTTAACAAATGCATAGTAATTTCAAATTTTCATGAAAACTTCTAGAAAACTTCTAGATTTCTAGATAACATGTGATTGCAACTCTTAAAAATAAAATAAAATAAATTCTACCCAAATAGAAGGGATGGTTAATGACAATAACAATTTTGTTGGTAGGCGAGATCGTGGGAAAGCAAGGTATCCCTCAGATCTTGCCGGGACAAATAAGATCAAACCTTCTACCAAGGGCCAAGAGTGCCCTAACACTTGGATGCCCGATTGCTATGGTAGGATCCACTTGGCCACTTGGTGAAGAAGACCACTCATCTGGGCCATCCATTGCCAACATAGAATCTGTGGGATTAGAAGGATGCAAAAAAATTCTCCCCTAATGATCTTTTTGTTGTACTTTGTGACGTTGAGACGTGAGAATTGGTTAAATTTGATTTTCGATTGCTATTTGGGACCAAGAAAACAAATTTGAACAATAGTTTCCCCTCCATTCATGCAATCATCAACCAAAAACAAATGCAATGATTCAAGGGATCAATCAACATTGTTTCTTCTTATCTTTTGCATTTCTTTGAATGTTACCCAATTGAAAGAGATGAAGATTTTAGGAGGTGGTATAGGAGTTCATACATGGTCTTAGGCCCATATTAATTGCCAACAAAATGTTGGCAACTTCACACTCGACAATTAGTGCCCATTGGTGCAATTTTAAAATGCCCAACAAATTCCACTTTTCGATACTCAATATATTACGCCACATGTTTTGAAAATTTTAAAAGTATAGTCAAAATTAGAGATCATTGTCATGTTGACCCCTCAACACCTAAGGCATCATATTTTGGTATTGACTAAACTTAGAAGTTAAATAAAATTTTATCAAGGTACTATTTTAGGTAGTATTTTTATAGATGAATATCCTTTAAAGTGTATTTTAAACATCAAAAATATGATTTCAAGAAAGAATTGTTTGTGATTTTTCTATTGAAGATTTTGTGCAAAGGGGGCCATTGCAAATATGGATTTTTTAGTACTAGGGCTCTTGGAGATGAGCCTCATATGCATTAGTGGATCTCTAGGTGGAAATTACAAAAAGAAATTCATTTAAACTATATTTTTCTTCGGGCAATGTTGAGAGCTTACAAAGCCCAATTTCAAAAGCTTATAAGTAAAAATCAAGTGTTGTATGTCTTTCAACTTTTGGAGTTAAGTATGAAAAAATTGAGTCCAATTGAATTTATCTATTACAACTGCCCAAAACTACCTAAAACTACATGTGATTTTTTTTAAAGTCCTTTTCAAGTATAACTCTAAAACTGCAATTTGGATTGGTATAAATTATGTTATGCATCAAGCTAGTAGTAAAACACACCTTTGATAAAAAAAATTACAAGAATTCAACAAATATTGTACCTTGAAGGGCGTGCCTCAAAGCAAAGAATGACTTGCAATTATGCCTTCGGACTTTAAGGATTGAATGTTGTCATAAAAATGATCAATAACAACCTTGTCTCTTTCCATAGTCAAGCATAAAATTGAATATCTTATATATTTTGCACATAATTCTCCCAACTTTTACTATGTTATGCATACCTTTCATTCCTTACAACAATACTACTAAAAATCCATTTCATGTGGCTAATCCTAACTCTACACTCGAGGCAACGACTTTTTTAACCTATAGATGAATATATTTTGACCAACTACAATATGTTTATGAAGATCCTTCTCTCTTTGTTTATTAGTATTGGTATCTATGTAACTATGCTCTTGATAAAAAAAATATTCATCTTTCAGTCAAAAGTCATAGCCTTGAGTAGTAATAATAATAATAATAATAATAATAATAATAATAATAATAATAATAATAATAAAGTAGTTAGTATTGGTCACACAAAATACTGTTTTTAGCATTGATACTCCTGTGTCCTGTATCATAAGCACTTTCCAAGCACTTTCCAAGTTTTAGGATTTGATCCTTCATGCTCCCACAGTCCCACTCCTTTTGATTCTGAACTTTTTCAAGTGGGCATTGTACTAGATTTGGGGGCACATGGGCACCATGGATTTCGACCAAATGGAGCGAGGATTTCATTCCATTTCCGTCCGAAAAAGCCTACAGCCCCCCTTGGCTTTTTCTTTTCTTCTTTTCCAGATTTTCCTCTCTTTGGTCTGCATTCAGTTTCTAAGTTACCCCTCAAATTTTGGGCCAAATTGGGCCTCGAAATCAAAGAACCAATGAGCTTTCCTCATCGTGTCAGAAGGTACCCTTCACACGTGAAGGTTGTTATCATTGAAGTGGACAAATGAGAGGGCCAACAACTGAAGGAGCACATGCATAGGCAGTAACTTATTATTAGTATTTTTATTAGGCAAGGTCAGCATTTCCTGCCTGGGTCCTCTCACCTCAGTAGCACGGTCAAAACTATAGTAGTGCAACGAGCAGAATGCGGAGGTCCAGCCAAGGGCAAATGTAAAAAAACAAGACCCCTATTTTGTGCTTGACTAATCTATTTCTCTATGGTATCCCTACACTAAATAGTGAAATTAGGTTGCCTTAACAATTAGGTTGCTTTACCCCAAGAAAGTTACTTTACAAGCCATCAAAGTCAACAAAAACTTCTAAAAATATTTCCATTTGTACACATGGAGGTTCATGAGTCCCAAATACAACGATATGAAATTCAAAAGTAGTTCATTCTCATACAGTAACTATAAATATTTATTTAGTGTCAAATGTTGAGAAATTAGTGAGGGGCAACCTAATATCACTATCCAGTGTAGCTAATTTGGTGTCTCTGATTGCAAATATGAACTCAAAATTTGCAAATTTTGTTATGCCTTGCAAATAAATTGGTCCTGCGTGTTCCCAAGGGATAAAATGTGGGAGGCAAAATGGTCCCCACACTCAGCTCATCGCACTACTATAGTCTCAACCTAGTAGCACTCCTTGGCCTTAATTTTTCTCCATTCTTAACAAATTCAATTGGGTACTAGCATACAGTAGTATGGATTCCAAGGCAAAATTGCACTCTGGAATGTAACTATGACTATGAGTCTAAGACCCCCAAAATTACCTGCCCCCCCCCCCATGTCCCAGTGTCTCATGTCCAGACACAGTGTCTCATGTCCCAATGAGGATATGATATACCTTATGCTATGCGGATGCCAGCCAGCAGGATCAGATATATACCTAATCACAAACAATCATTATGATCCCCATATCTTTGGGTTGCTCATATGTATATATTTAATACGATTCTGAAATGTTGAACAACAATTGGATATCGTGGATATTCTTCATCTTCCGGAGTTATCGTGTCCCATTGTGCATTCAAAGTGTAGAGAATAGTACTAGTTTTGCAACAAAATTTGATAATATTTTGCACCGAGAAATCGGCATTAGAATGCGGAGCCCCCCTTTCAAAAAGAATTCACCTTCACAATAAGTTGTGGTATAAAATGTGCACTTCTTAAAAAAACAAAGAATAGAAATATGTTGTTATTATCCCTTGAAAAAATATTGTGAGGTATTCAACTTGAAGGAAATAAAAAAGTTAGTAAAGTCTTAAAATATTATGAACATGGAAACTTTATCATTGTGATGAAAAAAATGTAAGTTTTGGGACCAAATACACTTGTCCAATGTAAATTTCTTCATTTAAAGCACTTGGAGATTTTTTCAATTGGTCATGTAGCTTGGGTAGAGTCTATTTTTCATAAAATGTCCTTTAGGCTTCACATTCAATGTGCATTCCTTATGGCATTTTTTTAAGTTGATCAAAATCCCATCAAGTATTGCATTGTAACAAAAAAACTTGTGCATTACATGTTTAAGCATTGAGAATCTAGAATCTACTAGTCGATATCTACAATAATTTTCATATCCTTCACTTTAAAAAGTACCACTCTTATCATTCATATTTGAATCATATTTATACATAGATATTTCTTTAGAGTTATTTTTCAAGAACAATATAGGGTTATTAGGTTGATTATAGGAGAATTTTTTTGGATTACAAATCATCATATTTTGACTTGAGCTTAATCTTTTTTGTACATGTGAAATAAATTGTGAGCTTCAATACCATCAAACACCAAACATCAAACATGGATGCACCCATCGTGTTGTATATAATATCTTGTTAGATTCTCCTAGTACAAATATGATGGTACTCTAACATAAGTAGCTTTGAGGCAACTTCCATGCAATTGGAATCAACCAAACCAACACACAAAACATGAAAAATTCTAGAATTGTACGTAGAATTGTATAACAATTGTTCTTAAAAATCAAAATTGCTAGCCAACATGGAAATCGGAAATGGCTCTTGAACAACGGAGGGGGACAAGTTTATAATTAAAAAAATGTTTTAACATTGAACTTGAATTTTATTTTTATTTCTCTTAGTTTGACAACAAGGCAAAGCTACTTCTAAAATGTAGTTTCTACCAATTCACACAAAAGTGAAAGAATTCCCAAACTTGGTGAAGGAAATTTATAATAAATAATTGAAATCCCTCCAACAATTCTATTGTCATTAATTCATATAGAATATCAATCTCCCTTCTTTTCATTGATGTACTATACGTTTTTTCCTAAAGTTTTTCCAATATGTATAAATTAGACGGAGTGTACTTTTCACAACATTCATCATCCACCTACTGAATATCCACCGTAATTTGGGGGGATGGAAATATATCATCAACTTTGATAAATTTTGGTCTATCAAAAGGTAATCCTCCCCCCTACTCCCATATTGTTAGCTGACAAGAGAGGTCATATTCCTCCCATGGAAAACACCCATTAGATGTTCCATTGCTTTGGAGTTAATCATCGAAGGATACTAAGGCCAAAAAATGTCTAATAGATGATTTTGATTTCAAACCATTGTAGAAATGAAAAATGCATGTATTCATCCAAAAATTGAATCCCATAGCATTTTATAACCATACAATGATCCTCATCATATTGGGAAGGTATTATGCTTTGCTAGATACATGAAAGAAAATTAGGGCTTCTTACCATGCTCTATAATTAGTGGGCAAAAAACAGAGTACTAAAAGACACGAAGGGTTCCACTGATTGTCTTGCTAGAGTAGGTGAGCGGAAAAGAAGGATTTCATGTCTTACCAAAATTTGCAAACAAACCCATTGGTGGAAATTGGTCAATCTTAAGAAAATCAATACATTTAGAATTCTTAATGGATCCCTTTCCACCCACTAGGTCCATATGATAGGACAATTGTTCATTTTGCCCTTATAGATCCCCTTTTGAACTTTGCCCATTGATAGAATATGGTAGGAGGTCCTTATTTTAACTCCTAAAGATCCACATTGTTTTTTGGCAACTTAGTAGTTTTGGCCAGCTTTCTACAACCAAATTTTTTATTCTTTTCCTTTGAAAATTTCACACAAGATGTGTCCAAGGAGTAGCTTTAAGACACAAAAAGTTTCATAACTTTGGACTATATGGTTAAAAAGTTTATTACAAGATACGTTATTTTCATTGCTCGGTAGGCAACCCTGGCAACCTCCCAAAAAATCGAAATTATTTTTTTCTATATCTATATATACATGGAAAGCTTTGAATTATTCCCTTTCAATTAATGAGATGAAAGTTATGAGGAGTTTTTAGTTTGTGGATAGATATAGAATCTCTACTCTAAAATGATTTTGAAGTCCTTTATTTCACTTAATTTTCTATATTTTTGAAAAAGAAATAAAAACCTTCAGTGCAAATTGTTTACTACAACATTACCACTGTTGGGATTGGCATTTTTCAATTCTATAACTAAATTCTTAACAATTTAGTATTTTCAATCATTCTCTCCTTTTTTTCTACTTACTATGTTTTCCCTATATGTTGTATAGTTACAAATGATCAAAAAGTTTTCAAGCATGTAGCCAATTTGCTTTGAAGAATGAATCTAAAGAAGCACCACCATTTTGGACATTCTTTCATACAATTGACGCCTCCTGAAGTGCAAGCTCTCCATTTTTTTCCAAGGCCCCCAAAGGGATTTTTGTCAATTCAAGATTTTGCTAATATCTTGCAATCCGCATAGAGGAAATTTCTGAATTTCTTTTTTGCACGTCTTCTCAAACTAACGTACTACAAGATCCTACAATTACATGTGTCCAAAGAAGTTTCTTTTTCTTCTAAAAGTTGCTACTTGTACTAAAAATTGGCAGTTTTGGAGAGTTTTTATTGGCGAAAACATAGTCCAAAAACTTTGAGGGTTAAATCATTCAGGATTGGGGTTGGTTGAAAGAGCCATATAAGACAATTTTGTTTCCTGTAGGGGTCAATCCCCTTTTCAATGATGCCAAAGGAACCATTGCCTCATTGGTTAGGTACACAATATGAAGCTTCTGCATTATTGACTGAGTACCTATCCCCAAGGCAGCGTCTGTCCGTTCTTCTCACGTAGTCTAGTCTAGGGCTAAGGAAATGGTCGGAGCAGGAGATAAGTTGGTATCAATCCAAGTTGCATTTTGGCCGTACCCTGCTGCTGCAACGCGTACCAGCAGAGTGAGCAGCCACATTCACTCAAACTGCATGTGAGCAAATGAAGTCACATTTGGCAAGTTTCAAATTTTGGAGCACCAACTTGACGTGACGCAAGCATCAGTCAGTCTTGGAAGCAGGCCACATCAGACCAAATCTGATTCTCCCAAAGAGGAAAAATCTGGAAGAATATTTGACTGAACAGTCGCTAACTTAACTTCACTTAACTCAGTCAAGTGGCAATTCTGCCCACTTTGGGCACATGCTCTGGCCAACGTGCTGGGCAGTACTGTGCACTGACTCCTCCTTCAAGAACACTACTGTAGGTAGTGTGCCATGTGCTGTGCCATGTGCTGTTGTCACAGCTACAGTAGATTAAAAGGTAAAGTGTTTTTCTAAATTTTTTAATTTATTAAAACTTCAAAATTCAGAATCTTTTTGCACAGTAGGTTCACACACCATGAAATAAAGCTGGTGCACCCCCTCTTAGGAAAGAACTTTCCAAACAGTACCAAGAATGCGACCAGGGGGCATGGTTATGGAGATCTCACCGTCACAAACAAAACAAACAGCCTAACTGAAGGTATGGATCCTCATTCCTCAATGTGAGCCTCTAATGTTGAGGATTGATCCCCTTCTTATTGTCCCAACTGAGGATACATGTAAAAATTGTCCCCTATTTTGTGTTCCATAGATTTTGTGTTTCTTCACCTCTTGAAGGAAATTTGGGGACACTGATTTCAAAGATGAATTCAGAATTTGAAAATTTCATCCTGGGTGACAAATAAACAATTCTAGTGTTTTCCCCAAAGGTAAGCCATAGGGCGATAAGGGGGTCAATCTTCCCTGGCCTTACAGTTGCACCTCAAGGAACTTCAATCTTTATTTGTTTTATTCAAATGAAAGAGATTTTTGTGCAAGAGTAAAATACAAAAAATACATGGACTAATGCAGCTTGGAGGGGTCTTCAATTGTGACTTTTTTTTTTTGAACAAATTGAATCCATTGCAAAACAACAGGTACAAGACATCCAAGCCAAAGGCTGGACAGAACAAAGAACAAAGAACAAAGGAGCTAAATAAAATTACAGGGAAACGGTTTTTGCCTGTTCCAAACAATGGTGCTACCAATCCTAACAGCCAACACAGACCACCTTCAATTGTAACTTCCAGGGATCTCCGATTACATTTTTTATACATATCACATAAATATTTAGTGATGGAATCATTACTGGGTCATCTTATTTAACCTCTAAAGTTTGCATGGTGTTTTGGAAGAGGAAAAGTCCCAAAATTGCCAATTTTTGATGCATTGTCCAAAATCCAAAATCAAGTTTGAAAAAACCCACCAATTGTTCAAAAGTGTATTAACTCACGAATGACCCAAGTGACCATTTTCATGGTTGCCATCCTCTTTTTTGAACTTCCTGTTTTCAAATTTTGATTTTTTTAAAAATAAAAATAATTTCTTTAAATAGATTGTGTTATGAATCCAATAGTAGTAGTTTCATCAAATTCCGAATTAACCCCTAATCGCCCAGAGTCCAAACATGTGTAAAAGCATCCTTGCTTATCAAGTGCTATAAGTCTAAATTTCAGTGAAGTATTAAAATCTCAACCACACAATCTTGTAGTGTGTATGTTGTAGATGGTGTGAAACAAATTCGGGGTCATTTGACCATATAGATTGCAAGATTATAATATTTTAGTCTAGAAAAAAGATGCTGAAATTTTCTTAAAAACACATTTGGAGGTGAAATTTGATTTCTAAACCTACTCAAATGAAAAACATTTAACTACAAAGTGATTCAAAACCCAAAGACAAACACTTTGGTGAAAAAATATCATTCAATTGACTCATTGTGCTTGCAAAATTGTTTTGAAATGTCAAAAAATAGTGAAAAAAGTAGCAAAAAATCACATCTATGGTTGAACCTCCCTTTACTAAAATGCTTCTCAATCACTCGTTGCCTCTTGGATTGATATGAAATTTTAACCACAAAAAAATAGACTAGTATGTAAAACTTTTCCAACTAAAATGATTGAAAATGGACCACATATGAAGAAGTTATAAGCCGCGGAAGTTCATTGTAATGCAAAAATGTTTGCATTTTGAACTTCGAATTGCTCCCAAACATTCAAAACAACTTTTTTTGACATGAAAATTTTACCACAATAACTATACCTTAATAGGAACAAAACCCAACAAATTTTTGTGAAAAAAGTTACAAGCCCCCAAAGTTGCAACCTGTGAACTCAAATTGAACTTGTGAACTTCGAAGGGCTCTCAAAAACTCAATAAATCTTGGATTGATCTGAAAATTTTACCAAGGAAACTAGAATAATATGCGCAACTTTTCCAACAAGTTTTTATTGAATTCAGACATCGGATGCAAAAGTAATAGCACTTTGAATTTGACTGCCAGACAATGTGAGGACACTTTTTGTCCCCTTGGGCAATGAGGGTTTGACCTCTGCCTTGTGGAATTTTTCAAAGTTTAGGGGTGTAGTATAGTTTACAGCTCATTTTCGGTTAGGGCATGGACTAAAAAAGTCAGCCAACCAATGTAATTCTTGCCCACCTCAAAAAGGTTAGATCCATCCCAAAGAGGATGGATCCAAGAAGTTCAAGGTGAGAAGACAAGTGTCCCATTATTTATTTTTCTTACAAATACTACTCTCATTTTATTGACCACCATACATTGCAAGCTCCACCATGAATTGAAAAATGCTTGGAATGTTCTGAAACTTTACATGCACATTTCCAATTCTCATATCTTTCATTGAGCACAAGAAGACATCATTTCAAAATATTTTTATAAAGATATGCTCCTTCAAAGTGCACTTTTGTGTAGTTTCATTTATCCAAATAAAACTTCAAACTTCAATATCTCCTAAACCGTGTAGTCAAATAATCTAAAATTTTGTAAGGTGCTCAATTTCAATGTAAATTTCAAGATCATTTGGTTAAATTTGATCAAATGTCAAGAAAAAATGATCCAAAAAATTGCTCAAGCTCTTCGCAATTTGGGCCCATTCTAAAACCTACCTAAATTTTAAGTGTCCATTCAATGTGGGACTATTGTCCTTTAGAGATTAAATTATAGGACAAGATCATCATCACAATTATAATCAAGTACAAGAATCCAACTTTATTTAATCTTAGAAAGAATTTTGAGGCACATGATATCATGAAGAAAATATGAAGAGTTCATAAAAGAAACACACAAAAAGAATTGTTTCAAGATACTTACTATACATTTTGTTGGGTGTTAGATTGATTGCCAAGCTCCATTGAGGGCACTCTAAAAGCATACTCAATCAGATATGTTCTATATTGATGTTGTTGATTATCCTCCAAGCATATGATAGTCATATAAAAAAATCCCATAGTGGGTGGTGGCTTTGGTGGCCCCAAAGCACCCTCAATGGACACAACAAGAACATTTTTAATTTCTAGTTAGTTTAGAATCAAAACTTGAGATTACTATTATTGGAAGTGCATCAAAAAAATATTAAAAATAAATACAAGAGTATCCCAATTTGGATTTGGGATAATAGATAAAGCCTCCATTAAAATTAATCCCAAAGACAAAAATTATAGATGATGGTGGATCATGCCTAAGAAAGGAAAATCATATAAATAGCATAAGAAATGTAGCATACCATTTGTATGATTTTACTTTATTGGGCATGATTTGTCATAAATTCTATAGATCTTTTTGATCTTTGAGCTTGCTTGTAATAGGGTTTAAATCCATTGTCTAATTTCCAAATTTGGCTTTTCTTGGGTCTATTTCAAAGAATTTTTAATGAACATATAATCATAGTATTCTTCAATTCTAATTACAAATTAGACAAATGTTAGAAATGCTTTTACTTATTGACTATTTTGCAAGGTGCATTGGGGATGCTTTAATGCAGGTACTTATTGTATCATGTATAAAAGTCACTTGTGCAGACTTCTCGGAGTCAAATATGGAATCTTCAAAAAAAAAACCCTTCATCTATACCAATCCCTTATGGATTGGGGTTCCTTTCTCTCTAGCATACATGCGGAATAAATTTGACAATTTTCAAATGTTGATTCATATTCTTCTCTGTACTCAATTTATTCTTGCCCTTCTTGCTCTTGCTTGGTAAATATCTCATATTGGCTTAAGCTTAGCTTTTGTGTTTTGTTGTCCTCGGGTGGATAAGGTTGAAACAATGGTTGCTATTATGTGAGCATAGGAGTGTGAGCCCATAAACCTAAAATACTATACAACTATGTTATAGGTGTATATACTTTAGAAACCATCTATGATTATAGGATATATATGTTACAAATATCCATATTATAGGTTTTATGATACATACACCTTCTATAGTGTGGGGTATCTATATTACAGATACCTATATTGTAGGCTCTATGCTCACAAGCTTGTATTCTTCGGCTCACATTCTAGCATTGTTGAGGTAGAAACATCTAAAAAGCAACATTGTCAATTCTCCAACACCTAAAAATGGCCTTCAATTAACACTTCTAAGACTTGAAACCACCACCACTTTTTAGATGCAACCAATAAGAGGTGTGGAGTTTTTTGAAGTCACCAATGACATTTTATTCTTCAAGGATGTTCATTCAAGGTGAGTCTAGTGTATGTAAGTGTAGGCTACCCCTATGAGTTCAACTTTGAAAATTTGAAGAATGTTCCTACAGTAGAGTGTTTGAAAAATTCAAAACACTTGGCTTGCATTTCTCTTGAGCTTGCATTTCTCTTGAGTTTGCTCTGAATCTCATCAAATTTTTTTGACTGATAGTGGGACCAGTGTTTGTTGCTTTTTCCGTGTTTCTCCCTTCTTTTGACCTTCGCCAGATGTTGAAGATGCCAAACCATGCAGTGGCCATGAAGGTGACAGGAGTTTTGCTTGCCACATAACTTTAATTGAATCTCATTTCATGCGCGGCCTTCTCGTCTGTCCGTGGGGTCTTGAGGTGGGGGGTTTGTGTGGTCAGTCTGTGTTCCTTTTGTTTTCCCGGCAGGCCACCGGTGGCTGCCAGTTTTGTATTTTGCCCTTTGCAATGAAATTCCGTTTCATTTGTTTCAAAAAAAAAAATCTCATTTCATGCCCAAACATGTGGGTCAGTTAGGTTGTCCCACCGCCTCCCCATTTTCCGGTGTCTGAGCTCCTTCCCAGCAGATGCTACCTATGTGACCGAACTCTGAAAGTTACTGCTCCCTCGCATTATTATTATTATTATTATTATTATTATTATTATTATTATTATTATTATTATTATTATTATTATTATTATTATTATTATTATTATTATTATTATTATTATTATTATTATTATTATTATTATTATTACTGCAGTTGGGGAGTGTTGTACAGTAGTAGGCCGCGGATTGCAGACATCCGGCACTGCAGTGAATCAATCAAATCAGAGCCTACAGTAAGGTACTGGCTAGCCTAGCCTAGGGCAGGTTCAAATCTGGAGGGTGCCGCATTGCAAATATAACCTTTTCGTAGCCATTTCCGTCTGAAAAGGTTCCGCGGCTTTTGCTTGATTGCATAGGCTTAGTCAGACTGCACTTTTGGCCTGCCGGAGTCCTGACCATGCTCCTCAAAAAGTCTCAGTTTGGCCTCTTTCGATGGACTCGGGAGGGCCAGCCAGCTCCTCATCACCCACCGCCTCATGAGGCCTTCACCAAGCCATTCCTTAATTAGCCTTGCTTGCCTACCCTTGTCTTTGCTTCCTCTGCCTTCGCTTGCCTTTGGCCTTCCCCGCCCGTCTCTCTGGGCTCCGAACTCTCCTGCTCCACACAAAGAGAGCACTTTCTCCACTCCAAAGCCGGACTGATAGACAAATCCACCTCCACGCCCACGCTCCCTCCTCTTGCTCTTGCTTGCCCTTTTCTGGACTCAATCGGAGCGGTTTAGAGTTTTGCTGCAGAACTTGTGAAGTTGCAGGCGAGCAGTGGGATTTGCAGCAGTGCTGGGGGTTGGTACATGGTGTGGGTCTCGTGTCGGTGATGCATTGGGATTAGTCTCGTGGTAGGTGCTAGTGTGGGTTGCATATTGATTTGGAGAGTGAGTGAACGAGGTTGTGGTGCTGGATCCACGCAGAAGAGGGTGTAATTTTGTACTGAAAGTGTATGGAGAGCTTTTGTCGGAGGGATGCAGAACGGTTTTGACGCGCCTGGAGGTTTGCTTCTGTTTTCGTGGGACTGGGATTGCTTATCGAGCGAATGGAATTAGTCCCGGTGGTGGTGAATTGGAGAGCCCGCTAGGTTGTCGGGGGGTCGCTGGGAATCGGTAGCTTCGGGAGTGAATCCCGTTTCTGATGGAGACGACTGCCAAGCGTGTCCGGGTTTCGATGGGTGCTTGCGAAATGGCTGGTGAGAAGGTGACGGATTGCACTTCGAGCGCGGATTTCAACGGGCAGATTATGGAGGGTCTCCCTGACCACCTGGCGATGGAATGCCTGGCGCGCGTGCCGTTGTCCGGCATGCGCGGGGTGAGCCAGGCGTGGCAAAGCTTGATCTACGACCCCCACTTCCAGAGCTTGCGCGCGCTCCGCGGTGCCTCGCAGCTGGACTGGGTGTACACATTGGTGCAGAATGCCGACAACACGTTCAAGTGGCGAGCTTTCGATCCGTTCGCCGCGCGGTGGTACGACTTGCCGCCCCCGCCGCACCCTATGAAGTTTCAGCTCTCCAATCCCGACTGCATTGGGGTCTCCTACTCCGTGCAGTGCGCCAGCTCCGCCACCAAGCTCGTCATGGTGTCCGCGTTAAAGGCGCGGAAAGACGGCCGCCCGCGGATGACTCTGGTGCCCGCGCTCGACCACCCTTACATCTTCGACACAAGAACATGCTCGTGGAAGCAAGGCGCCCCGTTTAGCGTCCCTCGCAAGTGGTGTGTGTGCGGCGTTTCCGGAGAGAGCCTCTACGTCGCGAGTGGCTCAGGAAAAGAGTGGGACCGGGAGTTGTCCAAGTCCGTGGAGGCTTACAACTTGGTAGATAACAAATGGGAGAGTCGCAGAAGCTTGTCATCGTCCAAGTTCAGCGGGGAAGCGATGAGCGCCGTGACGAGCGACGGGAAGCTTTACTTCGTGAGCGGCCGCGGGGTGTTCTCCAAAGACGGCGTGGTTTATGACGTCGCAACTGACGTCTGGTCGGAAATGGCGCCTGGGTTGAAGAAAGGATGGACAGGCCCCGCGGTGGCTGTCAATGGGAAATTCTACTTGCTGGAAACACCGGCGGGGAAGCTGAAAGTGTACAGTCCCGAGGAAGATGAGTGGAAAACCGTCATGGTGGATGCCAAGCTGCAGAGTTTGGAGCACTTTGTGGCCATGAAGGGCAAGATTGTGGCCATTGAAGCGCTGGTGAAAGATGGCGACGCCTGTGCTGGAGGCCGGTTGGTGAGAGTCATTGATGTAGCCTCGGAGGTTCCTCGGATTTTCGACATCCCTGTTGAGGAAGGACGAGTGGTTTCCGTGCAAGTTCTGGCGATGATGCATCACCTGCCAAACCAATAGTACTTGGAGAATGTGACATCGCTTCCACAAATCATTTAACGCATTACAGCATGCTTGAAAAGACATCCAGTGTCGGACTCGAGGACACCATAACCTGGGTCAAGCACACATGCGACAATACCCTGTGGGCAGGTAGTTGCTTGTGGCGATGAAACCCAGAAAGTCGACGTTATAATGCTCATCTCGTCGGTCGCATTCTGAAGCTTGCGTTGGAATGGATGGTCTTTGAATAGCTGTCGGCACAGTGTAGACATGTAGAGCACTCCATTGTTTTCAGAGCAATCTGTACATTGGTCATTGTAAAGTAGCGGCCCTAGTGGTCTCTCTTGACACTTTTAATTCGTATTTTTCCCAATATGATTATCAACTCTTTATATCGCTGATTTTATGCTGATTTCAGTGTGCTTGATGTTCTGCTTTCTACAAGATTGATGTTGTCAGACGTTTTGCAACAGCTTATTGTAGTTGTGTGCTTCATATTGGACATGCCTATATTCTGATACATCGGAGTTCTGTGAGGTTGTTGCAGGTAATAATACTCTATTCAAGGTCATGGCTCGAAGATAGAGCCCCTAGGTGAGGGTACCCTGTCTGATGTGTCATCAATGTTGCGATAGTTTTGCTGTCTTTCGTTGTTTTGTCAATAATGTGTTCTATTCTTAGAGGCCCTGCACGCACGACACACTCAAAGACGTAGTTTTCGGGTCACCTGGTATAAGAATCTTTGATTTTTTTGCCATTTCTGGAAAATTCTGAGATATTTATACGTACATATGTTCATGTGATGTACTAGGGGTAGTCACGGTAGTCACTTCTCCAATAATGAAATTTCTGTGAAGAATGAGAAATTGTGGAAAGAAAAGAGGAGTCAATTAGGAGTTAGAAATCATGATGGAGGTGTGACACCTCTCCTTTTGACACCCTTTTGTTGGTGAAGAGAATGAGAATAGAGTCTAATCAGGGAATGAAATTTACAATTGCAAATTTTGAAGTTCTCAAACATGCAAAACATGGGATGGAGATTGTTGAATGTAGAAAATGTGATGGGTGTGTAGAATGTGAAGGCTCTTTGGAATGCTTGGTAAAGGCACGAAATAGGAATGCGAGAGTAGAACCCAAAATGTAACAAAAATGGAAATTTGTCTAGCAAGGTGAAAGTGAACTACGGAGGAGTGGAAAATTCTTCAACAAAAAAATTTCATGTTCATTCTTCATTTCCAAAAGAGAAGAATGATCATTCTTAGTCTTGAGAGAATGGGGTTTTCACAAGCCATGGAGAGCCTATGAGAGAGTTCCATATCCCCATTCTCTAAAGATTGAGAATGAAGGAAAGTGTGAAGGAAATTGTGACTACCCTTATTGTGCATACATTCATTTGAAATATGTGAATTTAATCTCATTGTAATGTGCATTTGCAGGTTTTAAGTCTTGGAATTCCACAATGGGTTTTTTGTTATGTCTCTCATGAAAGGTCATTTGGAGATGTGATTTCAATATTCTGTGAATGCCATGGAAGGTGGAGAGGGGGGACAAAGTCCCCTTCAAACAAAAACATGAACTTGGAGAAGATCAAAGGAAAATGGGCGGCATAGTGAAGTGCCTAATCCCATCCCAAAGATTTCAATATTCCACATTGGCGACTAATGAGAATGACCCCTTGAGGACCAAGTGTTTCGCTCAACACATTTGAAAATTCAAAGAGGGTTACACGAAACCAAATTTCAATGGATTTTGATACAAGATGGGAACATTCTTTCCCTTCATTGGATTTGAAAACAAATTCCAATCAAATGTAAGAATCAATAGTTATGCTATCTAAAAAAATTTGGTAGTTTTGGCAATTTGGGCATCTTTTGTTAAACCCTTCAACAACTTTAGAAATTTTGCATGTATGTAACTAATAAAATATGGCATAAAAATTTTCCAAAAAAATTTAGAAAATTAATTTCTCAAATCACATTTTAAGAGGAATTGAACTTTGTTATGTCTAGATAATTTAAAGAAAAATATTTTCTTCTACCTTCGAGTCTTATTATCTCGTAATTTGTGAATTTTTTGAAATTTTTTCTATACATTCCTAATGTATTTTTCTAAGTTTTGATTTCAAATAAATTTTTTTCTCATTACACAAGAAATCATCAAAAAATGATGAGTGTCTCAATTAGTTCATTTAACCTCCTAGCATTGTAAGGTGATTTAGAGTAAGCTAGATTCTATATTTGCTTCTAAAATTTTGCATGAGTGTACCTAGAAAGATTTCAAAATCAAGGGTGGAGAGATGCAAATTCATCAATAACAAAAAATTTATTCCAAGAGGGTTGAAGTCTGTTGACCCCATTTTATATGAATGAATAAAAGTTTTTTCTCACTTCAAATGTTTTAATTTTTCAATCTACTCTATCAAATTGGTTGCCTTTAGTTTTATTGCAATAATCTTAATGCTACACTTTGAAAAGGGCTCCAAGACTCAAAGTTTCAAGACAATAGTAGTGCACCAAACTCTATTTATAGCTCAAAACATATTAAAATAAAATGATTTAATTTCAACAAAAAATCCTAAACATTTTGTTGAATTGGAAGATCATTTGGGAGATGGAGGGAGTAGCAATATACTACATTTTTATACACTTGGAGTTACAAAAAATGGCATTTTCATTTTTCATTTTCATTTTTGGGCAATTCACTAAAAAATGGCATTTTTTGATAATTCTCTTGAAAAATATCCCCAATCCTTTACAAATTAGATTCCATAAGATCTCAATTTATCCAATTTATCAAGAAAGTACCAAATCATGGAAGATAGTTGTGTAGTTGATCAACTTATGTATCAATAAGCATTAGCTCTTTCATTGTCCTCTAAGGGACAAATGAATTTTAGGCAAGTTCCTACATACTCAACTTTCAACATGATTTCTTAAAACTTTTTTTTAAGATAGAAAAACACATTAGATTTTTTGGAATGTAATTTTTATTTCAATTGGTGTTGAGGAGCAAAAGTTATGCCATCCTAAATATAATTTGCACAACGTTAAGCAAAAAAAGAAATCAACAAAAACTTGAAATAATTTTTTTTCTTATAGATCATATTTTTGTCTACATGGGAAGCCTTGATTCATTCCATTTATATTAGTGATGTGAAAGCTATTGACAATCTTGTTTTCTGGGCAATGTAAACATCTTGAAAAAATAACTTATGGGATTCATTTTTGAATGTAATTTTCATAATTTCTCAAAAGAAATGTTTTGATAGGATTACATGTTCTTGCTAGAAAAATCTCACTATTGAGATTATTGTATTTCAATTCTACCTTAGAGTTATTACTAATTTAGTTTTTCATTCAATCTCAAATATCCTTCTACTTAAATTTTTCTTAAAGAATACAAATCAAGTGTTTCTTTTATATTTTTTTTGGGGGGAATATCAACTCAATTCATCAACCTAAAAGAAAATTAAATTTCAACATGTATTGTGCAATTTTTTTTTCAAAGCCATAAAATCTAGGCATGCAAGGTGCAAAAAATTTAAGTTTCTTTACTTTAAATGCAAATATCTTATAATCTGCATGGTCAAAGTTTTTGAAATTTCTTCCACATGTTTCTGTACTAGTTGAGTGCAAGATCCAATGGTTAGATATGCAAAACAAACAAACAATTTCTAAAGTTTTGTGCACTTTATAATAAAAATGACAATTTTAAGGGAAATTTGATGAAAAAAAAGGTCCTTGGACTCTGAGTGTCAAGAGAGGAGAATGGCTTGCTATTTGATCTTCTCAATCAACTGGAAAAAGAGACCATACAAATAGTTCACGTCTTCTCAATCAACATAAAAACCATCGCCTTGCAGACACTAGTATAGTAAACTTGCCAATCACTACACAACCAAAATTCAAATCCTCCTCTACATAAATATAGAGACTGTCATGTTTCAATATTTGGTGTGATTATTAAATTTCATGTTAAGATTCACGTCTGAAAAACAAAATGCAAAAAAATCTCTTCCTATAAATTTTATTGCAATGTAAAAGGCAATGAAGCTAAAATCTAGTTAAATATTCCTTGCACCCATTTATCGCAAGGTATGCCATCATTGGACGATGATACAAAATTTTATCTTATTGCAATTGAATTGGTAGTTGCATCATGTGGTTGGTGTTTAGTAAATGGCAATGGTTGTTGTATGGTTTTTGGATGTGTGGTAAATGACAAGTTTACTCTATACTCATATAGGAATACTTAAGCAACCAATAATATCACATCCTTTTCTTGAAAACCATTGAACCATCCACTGACAGTGGCACCCGATGAGATGGGTACTACGGAGAAAGTTTTTGGATCACGAAGTGGAGTTGTTGAAAAGTCTCATAGTCTTTAGCGGCATCGATGAGAAGGTTTTATAATTCCACAGCGCACCTCTACCATCGTCTCTTCGGAGACATCTGATAAAATTGGAACGATACAGAGAAGATTAGCGTGGCCCCTGCGCAAGGGTGACACGCACAAATCGAGAAACGGTCCAAATTTATTTGTGGCTTTTGTTTTCTTTGACCGCCGAGCCTGCTTTTGCTTCAGATTATTACGGTGATACCTTAGCTTTCCCCAAACCCTAGGTACTGTTGTCCTCATCTTTTTTGATTCAGAGCAGAACTTTCAAAACGTACGATGCAAACTTTAAACAAAGGTGAAAGGATCGTTGCAGGTGACGAAAATGGCAACATTTTTAGAGGGTTGCTTTTGATTGTACGGGTTTCTTAAGCCTAACCCTACTTTACAGATCACGATCAAAAGCAGCCCAGAGTCAAAGTCTGCTGAAAGTTGAGGCGTTGGAAAGTCAGAAGCCGAAATCGTGTGTATCTCCGCGGATCTAGAACTGGACCCGTTTCCAAGACAGTTACAATTCAAATTACAAACAGTAACACCTCTACCTCTCTAGAAATATGCTGATAAGTTAGTCAAACACGTAACCAAAGGTTGACAAGATTGCATAGGTTACCAAAACTCTTGCACAAGAAATTGCGTGCCCTCCTTTCGATGCGAACACGGCTAATGTTTTGAATTTGAGATACTGAGATTCTCAATTCACACTTTTTAGTCTACTACGTAACTGTCCACATCTTGGATTCCTGGATACGAGAGTATGCATGCATCTCCTTGAATCCAAAAGCCGACAGCTTCAACGGGGTGCAATCAATGAGGGTTACAACCGTTACGTCACCACAATCGTGAGGCAGCTGCTCATCAAACACTAACACCACTGGTGCTGATTATATATATTCTTGAATAACTGCAACTCATTTCAGCTTCGTCCAGCAAGAGAATCCGTAAAATTCAACAGAGAGAAGCTCAATCTAAGTCAAGCAAATCTCCTTGAAGCAGGTCAATCTTCAGCAAGCTGAAGTGGCCGTGGACTCGGAAAGCATTCCGAACAGATTATCCAAAATTTCACAATGAGAGAGTGCCTTTCCATCCACGTGGGTCAAGCAGGAATCCAAGTAGGCAATGCTTGCTGGGAGCTTTTCTGTCTCGAGCATGGTATCCAGGTACGTAGTATCTGCTGAAACTTATGTTCAATGCTTCAAAAAAATTCAATAATGTCTGGCCACTTAACCATGATAAGTAAACCAATTACTGTGAAACGCCTGCTTCATCCAAAAATATGTGAACAGAATATTATGAGTCCAATTTTGTGTCCAAGGTGAAATTAAACAACAGATTTTTTTGAGTCCAAATGTTCTGATGGTGCAGCCGGACGGGCAAATGCCCAGTGACAAGACGGTGGGCGGAGGCGACGATGCCTTCAACACGTTCTTCAGTGAAACGGGAGCAGGCAAGCACGTCCCGCGCTGCGTGTTTCTGGACTTGGAGCCCACCGTGATCGACGAGGTGCGCACGGGCACGTATAGACAGCTCTTCCACCCCGAGCAGCTCATCAGTGGCAAGGAAGATGCCGCCAACAACTTCGCTCGCGGACACTACACCAGTACGATCGAATTGAATCCTCCTTTCTCTACCCACGTGAATTCGTTCCATTGGTTCACATGCATCTCTGCACGCATAACATTCACAATAAATTATAAGCAAGGGTTAAATAAATTAATCAGCTGCTAGCAGAAGTAAAACAACATTCACCATCATTCAAATGCTGTTCCGAAATTGTTATCAAGAGTATGAAATGAAAGTACTGTAATACCACTCTCACAGTGCCCAATTGCGCAGTTGGGAAGGAGATCGTGGATCTGGCTCTGGACAGAATCCGAAAACTGGCAGACATGTGCACGGGTCTCCAGGGGTTCATGGTGTACCACGCCGTGGGTGGAGGCACCGGCTCTGGCCTTGGCTCGTTGCTGCTGGAGAGGCTGTCGGTGGATTACGGCAAGAAGGCGAAGCTTTCGATGTGCGTCTTCCCCAGCCCACAAGTGTCGGGTGCAGTGGTGGAGCCCTACAATAGTGTCCTGTCTTGCCATGGCCTTCTGGAGCACACTGAAGTGTCGGTGATGTACGACAACGAAGCCATCTACGATATTTGCCGGAGGAATCTCGATATTGAGCGGCCCACGTACACAAACTTGAACCGGCTCATCACCCAGGTACTGCTCGTCACCATTTGGCCTAATTCATGCTTCTGAGCAGACAATTCTTGTTCGCCATGGCTGTATGAGGCTGTCATTGCCTTCCACAAAACCGTGATACATGTAGTGGACTCATTCATGCTACATCTCGGTATAATTGATTCTCCAAAGCAATGTAGACACTTTCTGGTTTCCTGGTCGACATGTGTACATACTTGGAAGCAATTATGTGAGATTCGGGTCGTGATTTCAAGGATCGCTCAAGGCTGCAAATGTATATAAATGTATGATTAAGCTTAATACGTGTGAAACAAATTGTGCACCTGACCGGCTGGTAGTGTGTTGCAGGTGATGTCTTCTTTGACGGCGTCCTTGCGATTCGATGGCGCGCTGAACATGGACCTTACCAACTTCCAGACGAACCTGGTGCCGTACCCGCGCATCCACTTCATGCTGTCCTCGTACGCCCCCGTGATCTCGGCGGAGAAGGCCTACCACGAGCAGCTGTCAGTGTCGGAGCTGAGCAACAGCGTGTTCGAGCCCTCCAGCATGATGGCCAAGTGCGACCCTCGCCACGGCAAGTACATCGCTTGCGCCATGATGTACCGTGGCGACGTGGTGCCCAAGGACGTGAACGCTTCCGTGGGCACCATCAAGACCAAGCGCACCATCCAGTTCGTGGACTGGTGCCCCACGGGCTTCAAGGTGGGCATCAACTACCAGCCGCCCACGGTGGTGCCGGGCGGCGACCTGGCCAAAGTGCAGCGCGCGGTGTGCATGATCGCCAACAGCACGGCCGTGGCGGAGGTGTTTTCTCGCTTGGACCACAAATTCGACCTCATGTACGCCAAGCGTGCATTTGTGCACTGGTATGTCGGAGAGGGGATGGAGGAGGGCGAGTTCTCGGAGGCGCGCGAGGACCTGGCCGCATTGGAGAAGGACTACGAGGAGGTCGGCGCCGATTCCACCGAGGGAGACGGGGAGGACGAGGGCGAGGAGTACTAGGCAGTAGGAAAACTGGAGGCCCGACGCCATCCCTGCCATTCATTCCATTTAAGTGTTCTCTCTCTTTCTCTTTCTTGCTTTCTTCTCCGAGCTAGGACGACCTGGCTGGCTGACTGGCTGGGGACGTACTTCGGCATTCTCGCTTCGTACATTCTTTTCCAGACTTTGATAAGATTCGGACAAGTTTTGTAAATTCTCCCCCCGACTCCCACGTAGCACTGAATGCTCGTACTCCTCATTTTTGCAATTCAGAGGGTACCTCAGTGCCTGCCAGTAGATCACAGATGTCCGGAATCCATTCCAGAGGAGTGAGGAGCTAGGAACGTATTATTATTGATGGACCATGTGTGAGCTTTGAGTTCAGTTGAAACTCTTCTGTAAAGAGACAAGTAGCCAAGTAGGGAGGCCGTTTTCAGAGTCCTATGCTTTCACGGATACACATTGGTGTTTTGATGTTTAATTACTTCTACTAGAAAAGCTCGGTGTGAAAATTTTCGAATTTGATTGATCGAGTTCATCTCTTTTGCTTGCTCTGAAAGCGGAGACGGGGTCCTTCGATGAATTGTTAGAGTGGAATCGAGGTCGGAACCAGCTGATTTATGGGGCTTGAGTGGAGCCACTGGGACGTTTTTGGATCATGCAGCAAACTAAATTGCTTGCACCTTGATATAGCACCTGATATGATGTGGAGGAGTTGGTGAATTGGTAACATACACTAGTAATGCTAAGTTGAGTGGCAACACAACAGTGTCAAATGTTGTTGAAGGGAAATTACAGCGGGAAGTACAGAGGGAAAATTTCATCAAGCTTAAGGAGAAAAATCATTTGCAGACAGGAAATGTCATTGACTTCGAGGGGAAAACTCAATTATTCTAGATGAAATTTCCCCTCAATAATTCCGAAAGTATCGATTCAAACTTGAAATCGTAGTTTTGAATCATTCGAAACTCATTCAAAAATTACCCAAGTGTCCAATGAAAATTGCAAAATAAACTCGCATTGGGTATGAACAGACATCTGGACTTGCGAAAAGATCGGAAATGATCACAAAGCCAGCGTATCCTGGAGAGATTTCTGATCCTCTTGAAACTTCGGAAGTGTATCTCTCTTCAGGAAGAAATCTGTACTGCCACCACTTTGAATTTGCTACTTGAATAATTGAACATAGAGATTGTTGTAGTTCTCACCACCAAGTTATTTGCAACCTGGTACGTAGCATATGCGCTTCCATGTATTTGGTTTAGAAGAGTTCTCAATGGATTACCAATCAATCCATGGACTGCTGAAAAAAATGCCCTCATTCTACAGTGCACTTTCAATTGCGTCCAAAACATATACGTGCTTCTGCGCTTAGGAGAATAATCTGGAGTTCCGTTACAGACGAGCGGCCCATTTATCCCCCAAACCACCACTGACTGAAGAATTTCAACTGCACAAGCCTCCTCTATTAATCAATAAATCGACGACAGCATGCAGTATATCCAAGCACCAGTCTTAACAGTTCCGAAAAGAGGGACAATGCCTCCCTACTTGTCTCTTTACAGAAGAGTTTCAACTGAACTCAAAGCTCACACATGGTCCATCAATAATAATACGTTCCTAGCTCCTCACTCCTCTGGAATGGATTCCGGACATCTGTGATCTACTGGCAGGCACTGAGGTACCCTCTGAATTGCAAAAATGAGGAGTACGAGCATTCAGTGCTACGTGGGAGTCGGGGGGAGAATTTACAAAACTTGTCCGAATCTTATCAAAGTCTGGAAAAGAATGTACGAAGCGAGAATGCCGAAGTACGTCCCCAGCCAGTCAGCCAGCCAGGTCGTCCTAGCTCGGAGAAGAAAGCAAGAAAGAGAAAGAGAGAGAACACTTAAATGGAATGAATGGCAGGGATGGCGTCGGGCCTCCAGTTTTCCTACTGCCTAGTACTCCTCGCCCTCGTCCTCCCCGTCTCCCTCGGTGGAATCGGCGCCGACCTCCTCGTAGTCCTTCTCCAATGCGGCCAGGTCCTCGCGCGCCTCCGAGAACTCGCCCTCCTCCATCCCCTCTCCGACATACCAGTGCACAAATGCACGCTTGGCGTACATGAGGTCGAATTTGTGGTCCAAGCGAGAAAACACCTCCGCCACGGCCGTGCTGTTGGCGATCATGCACACCGCGCGCTGCACTTTGGCCAGGTCGCCGCCCGGCACCACCGTGGGCGGCTGGTAGTTGATGCCCACCTTGAAGCCCGTGGGGCACCAGTCCACGAACTGGATGGTGCGCTTGGTCTTGATGGTGCCCACGGAAGCGTTCACGTCCTTGGGCACCACGTCGCCACGGTACATCATGGCGCAAGCGATGTACTTGCCGTGGCGAGGGTCGCACTTGGCCATCATGCTGGAGGGCTCGAACACGCTGTTGCTCAGCTCCGACACTGACAGCTGCTCGTGGTAGGCCTTCTCCGCCGAGATCACGGGGGCGTACGAGGACAGCATGAAGTGGATGCGCGGGTACGGCACCAGGTTCGTCTGGAAGTTGGTAAGGTCCATGTTCAGCGCGCCATCGAATCGCAAGGACGCCGTCAAAGAAGACATCACCTGCAATACATTTTCATTTGCAGCTCTGAGCTTTATCAACTTCCGAATCATACATACCAATATTGTGTTGAAGTAAGTACTTGACACTGTAGCCTGTCCTACTGAACAATCGGACCACAAGAATGCCTGTTACGTTTAGCACTATGACAGTTGGGCATTGCAGCTTCAAATTGCCGTCGCGAGCAAACTGAATGCTGGCTGCTGACGAGTATAAATTGGGCCATGGTGACGAGTGCAGTACCTGGGTGATGAGCCGGTTCAAGTTTGTGTACGTGGGCCGCTCAATATCGAGATTCCTCCGGCAAATATCGTAGATGGCTTCGTTGTCGTACATCACCGACACTTCAGTATGCTCAAGTAGGCCGTGGCAAGACAGGATGCTGTTGTAGGGCTCCACCACAGCGCCTGACACTTGTGGGCTGGGGAAGACGCACATCGAAAGCTTCGCCTTCTTGCCGTAATCCACCGACAGCCTCTCCAGCAGCAACGAGCCAAGGCCAGAGCCGGTGCCTCCACCCACGGCGTGGTACACCATGAACCCTTGGAGACCCGTGCACATGTCTGCCAGCTTTCGGATTCTGTCCAGAGCCAGATCCACGATCTCCTTCCCAACTGCGCAAAAGACAGACAATCGTGCACAATTGAGCACCGTGTCAGCTAGCTATGATGCAACGCTATTAATTCATCCTCTTGATTAAAAGTGTCGGAGCAGCATTTGAATGATCGTGAATGTCAATTCACTTCTGGCAGCACCTGATTTAAATCTTTCACCCATTGCTAATATTTTCTTTTACATAATATGCTTGCACAGATGCATGTGAACCAATGGAACGAATTCACGGGGGTGGAGAATTGAGCATTCGTACTGGTATAGTGTCCGCGAGCGAAGTTGTTGGCAGCATCTTCCTTGCCACTGATGAGCTGCTCGGGGTGGAAGAGCTGTCTATACGTGCCCGTGCGCACCTCGTCGATCACTGTAGGCTCCAAGTCCAAAAACACGCAGCGCGGGACGTGCTTGCCTGCTCCCGTTTCACTGAAGAACGTGTTGAAGGCGTCGTCGCCTCCGCCCACCGTCTTGTCACTGGGCATCTGCCCATCCGGCTGCACCATCACAATGGACACAACACGAAACATTAAGTACTTTCAGGAGTTATTCAAACCATTCGAGATTTATTATTTTAACAAGAAGCACGTGATTGTTATGCTTTCTTATACAACTCAAAAATCAGTCAGCCGTGATCGGAAGCCTCATGTGCATAGACCTGGATACCATGCTCCAGACAGAAAAGCTCCCAACAGGCATTTCCGATTTGAATTCCTGCTTGGCCCACGTGGATGGAAAGACACTCTCTCATGGTTGCAAATTAAATTTGGTTGCTGCTCTTTGAAGTAGTGAGCCGGCACCTGCAGCTTGCTCAAGAGGCAAGAAGAAGCACAGATTGAGATCACGAGTGCACAAGTACTGCGCGCTTCAGCTGATGGTGCGTCCTCTCGATATCAAAGGCAGCACCTGAATGCGAATTGTCTTTGAGAATCTGGAGATAGATCTTTGAGAATCTGAAGGAGATCGAGGAGCTGTATGAATCTCTCAATTGCAGGAAATGTATAGGTTCAGTGACAGTTTGAGATTGGCGATACTGAAGGTGGAAGATGAGAATGCTGGCGCCGGCGGACTCATATACTAAGACATTACGGTTGTAACGCTCTTCGCCTGGGAGTCGGCCGAATCTGGCGGCCTCCGGATTCAGGGAGGCGCGTTGCTAACCCGGAAGATACAGGCAGTTACATCTCTGGTTAGTGTGAGTGGTCGCATTGATTCAGAACCCACTGGCATTCTCATGATCAAAGGATCTATGGATTTGAATCTGAATTGTTAGGGACAGACAATCGATTCCATTAAGTAGCCACTCTTTCAGTCTTTTCATTCCTCTAAGGTGGGGAATCCAATACGACTGCTATACCCCGGCGTGTATACTTGCCACAATGTTACCAAGATATTATAGGAAGACCGTAGAACCTCTGTAAAGTAATATTGATTGCCCGGTCCTTGCCTAAGCCAAGTACAAACGCCATGAATGCAATGATCCTCCCTAATGTAATATAACCTATCTAATGTAATATAGTCAGCCCAGTCCCCTAATACTTTAGAGAGTATTACTTTAGAGAGGTTCTACTATACCAAGATAAGTAGAGATCCAAAGGTAACGTATTTAAGATATACTTTGCGAATACTGGAGTTTATCTTAGAATTTCCGCCGCAGTACAAATTCTGTTACTACACTGATCAGTGTATGGGCTAGCGAATAGCAGTCGTTTGGATTCTCTACCATAGTTTAGTTGATCCAGTAGAGTAGAAGCGAATTTTGCAATCCGCTTGAACCTTGGCTTTGTTTTTGGGTGCTGGAGCATCTTCGTTGGCTTACCCGTGGTTGAAATGAATGGTTTCACCCTTTCGTTCGTTCGTCTTAAGATCTGGCAGTCACATCCTCGGATATGGAAGACGTTAGTGAGCACGATGGTTGAGGCCTCTCAAGCCCCAGTCTGGAGTCTGATCAAGGTTTAGGTCATTGCAGATCATTGACAGAGCAAAGCAATTGTATTTGAGTATAGAGAGCTGTCTATTTTCGCGGATCACACATTCACTACGAGTAGTCATCCGGTTACGCAGTGTTAGCCATAGCCAGATTGAAAGAGGCTACATCGTTCCACTGAGAAGCATGTGAATTATCTATCTCAAATTTTCTTCGCACATTAACTACGCTAGGGAACTTTCCAAATCATTCTAAAATATGCTTTCTGTATTTTGAAAGTATGTGTACCGTAGTACGAGACCAGAACCCTTATTGTAACGGTAACCTTTTGAAGCCAAGATGGTAAAATACAAAGAGGATATCTTAAGGTTTGTAGCGATGCATCTCCAAATCAATGTAGCGTCATTCGGTCCTGTGGTACATAATTTTAAAGGACTTAGAGACGGCCAGGCTGCAATTTGGTTCCAGTTTTTGGTTCCTTTAAGTTGATTTTCCATAGTTTTTGAAAAAAAGGAAATCATAGGATGTAGATTGCTAATTACAACATTACAACCATTGGGATTGGCATTTTTCAATTCTTAACAATTTAGTCTTTTGAATCATTCTCTACTTCTTTTTATTTACTATTTTTTTCCTATATGTTGTACAATTCCAAATAATCTGAAAATTTTCAAGCATGTAGTGAACTTCCCTTGAAGAATGACTCTGGAGACACACCACCAACATGGACATTTTTTCATACAAATGTGACCTTGTGAAGTGTAGCTATCCTATATTTTGTAGGGCCAAAAAAAAAGGATTTCTGCAAATTCAAATGCTAATATCTTGCAATGTGCATAGTGGAAATTTTTGAAATTTTCTCCACATCTCATCAAAACAACTTACCACAAGATCCTTCAGTAATGTATGTCCCAAAATGTTTTTTTTCTATAATTTGATACTTTTACTAGAAATGGCAGTTTAGGAGAGTTTTTGGTGAAAACATAGTCAAAGCACTTTAGGGATTAATAAAAATATCTTTATATTAAATCCAACTTTCTTCAATACATAATTTTGTAGGTGATTCTCTAGGGCCCACATGTCTTGTTGGTTCCTTTAAGTTGACAGGCAACGTAATCTAACCGCAGGGCATGTAGGCTTTGTGTTGCTAAGCAGGCTGTAAAAGCCCGAGACATTGTTTACATCAATGTAACTGAAATTTAGGTGCAAGCCATCGAAATTTTCTGACATGCGTGATGCAGAAGCCCCACCACTCCTGTGCATGAAGGTTTCTTGTGTTGCTCAGTTATCAAGCTTCATAAGTGACAGGGTCGCCGTGCAGAATTGACAAAGGGACTCTATAGTTAAATTTTGAAGTGCAGGTGATTTATTGAAGCATCTGAAAATCAACCAGTGTGCCAAGCACTACAGCAGTTATTACTTCTTTTGAATTTACGAGATCACTCATTAAGGGAGGCAACCTATTTCCAACCACTTAAGTGGTTACACTTATCTGGAGGGCGAGTTTCTGGGGGGGGAAATTTTTCAGTGAGCAGAAATAGAGTTGGGAAGGTTTCCATAATTTTCCAAATTTTTATTTTTCAAAACATAATTAATATGAATTTTTGAGTGGAAGATTCTGTTCCTCCCACTCTAGTCATATAGACCTTCATGTTTCCCACAAAGGTTGGTTGCAAAATCCACCAAGGATTGAGAGTGTAGTAAAACAATCACAATTTGCTACAACTACACGGGGAACTAAGCTATAATTAATCACTATCATCTCCTCTTGCATGGAAAGAGATCACTCTATATTGCCAAAAGGGGGCTATGATCAGGAATGGGTTGCCTCCCTTCGTAGTCGCTTATCTTTATTCAAATTCACTTCTAGACACTATTGTAGTACACTAGTACTATTATAGAGCATTGCAAATTTGGATTTCAAGTATTGTATAGGTTGCCATGTTGTAAGCTTTGACAAAAGAGGGAAAATTTCACTAGTTGGGCATAGAATTCTTGCAATTCGGGTACAAACACTAGTAGAAATATAATATGTATAGACTATATAAATGACTGAGAAGACCCGTCAATATTCAAATTCATCATGTGGGTCTTCTCATGAGTCATTTTGCTAGGTTATGTGGACCATGTTTCTACTAGTGAAATTGCTAATGAATCATTATGTAACCAATATTTTTATGCTATGATTTCACAAATTTACAACGACCTCAAAAATAAAGTAGTTCAATGCCAACAATGCACTACAATGCACAAAAACAAAGCCAAAAATGTAGATGTGACTACATAAGGTACATAACACATTCCCAAATAGAATTCACCACCTAAATCCAACACTTCATATCATAACCATCACATTTAGGGTCATTGCAAGAAACACCGTGTGTTTTTTGTAGCGTTCTGGCAAAATCTGGATTTCAAACCCAGAGTACTACGAGCACCAAGTAGCCGAACTATCACAACCGCAAATTGGAAAAATCTACAATTGAAAGTATTGGTGTAAGTACTATGGACTACTTGCGAGTACTAATATAGTACTGTGAGAAAAAAAGATAGAGTGTCTCAAAAAATAGATCTAATGAGGTATAAATTAATAATAAATATAAAATCATGAACAAAAAAATAAAAAAATTGGCCATTTGTGAGGACTTGACGGTGATCAAATTTCACCAAAAAAATGAAGTCGAAACCATCTTCAATGTTCGTAAATGCTTTGTGCAAGGGAGCTCTATTTGCATTGGCCTATAGGATATAACATAATATATTTTTAGATGCCCTTTAGTAGGCATATCCCAACCTAGTGTGGGAATAGACCACCAAAATTTCAACTCTAGATCATTCAATTTGGGTACTACGAATGTAGTAAAAAACCCTAAATCTCATAGTGTTGACAAATTTAAAAAATTAAAATTTTAAATATAAAATGATTTTTTAAAATTTCTAAAAAATAAAGAATCTTATTACCATCAAATTAGACATCTCCTCTAGAATTTTTTCGTCCATTAGACTTGTGCTTCAAAAGTTAGAGCCGGTGATAACAACATCACTCCAATTGTGAAGGAGAATAGGACCAATGTTTCTTGCAATGACCCTTTAAAGATATTGAATGTATGATTGTCATATTTTAAATGTTTGTTTTGGGTTGGGTGTTGGCTTTGGGGTGATTGCAAGAATTAGTGATCAATTTTATAGGGTTTTGTCAAAATATGGAGTTTTGGTGCTTAGTACTAGAAGTACTAGAAGGAAAACCTTGCTATTCAATTTTCATCCATCGATGATATTGTAGATTTGTTGTATTATCCACAAGTATCAAATTTGAGTGCTTTGCAATCTTTATTGTACTCACTAGTACTATGGCCCATTTTTTCATGGAGAAGGGGTATGTCCAATTTTTAATTTATAATAAATTGAGGAGAGTTTAAAAAACAAAAAATTGGCCATTTGTGAAGACTTCATGTTCATTAGATTTACTAATTCACCAAAAAAGTGGCCTTAAAACTATCTTCAATATTTAGAAGTATATGAGCAAGGGTGATTTGCTAATATAAATATAGAGGACATAAAATAATACATTTTTAGATGCCCTAGGCAAGAACATGCCCACCTACTGTGGGAATAGACCACAAAAATTTCAACTTCAGATCATTAATTTGGGGATTCATTCAAAACTAAAAAGCCCTAATCTCAAAATGTGAGGAATTAGGAAATTTGACTTTTAATTATAAAATGATTTTTTTTTTTTTTTTTGAAAAATAAAGGATATGATGATAATGAAAATAAAAATTTCCAATTAGCTCAATTCATACTTCAAAAGTTAATGTGAAGGACAGCTCCATCACTCTCCGTGTAACACCAAAATCAACCACTAATTCTTGCAATTCAATCACCCTTAGATAGATTTACCCTGAGGCAATTTTTTCTTTTTGAGTTAAATTCGCTTTTTGTGGGTGTGTAATATTCTAATGAGTTAGGTTTGTAGGAGTTGTAGTTGGTCCTCAAAATTGACAAGCTTTCATAATGCTTCTAACTTACAAGGTAGCTAACATAGATTGAGTCGCTCATAAAGCTTGGCTGAAGTGGTGTGTGGCTTCCAACATGGTTGCTAAGATAGATATGATGGATGACTAGGCACCATTGATGTAGCTTACAATGTTTGATGTGGTTACTAACATAGAAACAGTCATTGACGAGGAATGGCTAAAACGGCGTATACCATCTACCATGGTAGGGAGAGAACCAGTATTTATTAGTCATTTACAAGTTTGATGTTGTTTGTGGGAACTTGCTTAGGATGATGTGGTAGAAAGTGATAGGTCGTTTTTTGTGACTTAAATTTTTTTTTTTAATTTAATATGACTTATTTCAAAAGTCATATGTTGGTTACATAGTAGTTGTATATATAACTATTGCAATCATTGATTAATTATTTGATGGTTGGAGATACATAAACAAGAAATAAGAGGATTTCAATACAATTTTTTTGAGTCATCTTTATGTTTATTATTAGTAAATGATTGCAACAAAGATGTTTATATAACTACACTAAAATTGAACTATTATTACAATATGACTATATATCTGAGTTATGACTTCATGCCCAACACTTCTTTTTGCCTCGTGGTCTATTGAAAACTATACAGTAGAAGAAAACACTGTTTCCTTCAACAAAATCCAAGTAATGCGTTTTTCAAATTTCTGCCAAAAAACACAAAATTTGTGTTTTTTGGCAGAAATTTGAAAAACGCATTACTTGGATTTTGTTGAAGGAAACAATGTTTCCTACTAGTGATAGCTAACCACCATTGAAAATGAATTAGGCGTGTCTAATGAAAATCCATGACTAAACAAAAGAAACCAACAATCACCTAGTAACTATATAAGTCACTAAATGCAAACCCGACTACTTGCATTTGTCGTCTTCTATTAGTTTGGTATTATCTTCAATTTTGTCATTAAGGATTTTTGTATACATACAAAATAAAAGTTAGCAAAGCAAAAATAATTGACAAAGGCATTTAAAGTAAGCAAGACATCAAACACCAAAAGCACAAAGAAACAAAACAAGCAACGAAAAAACAAAAAGAATATAAAACATTTCACCCAAGAGCGAATCATTTCACCTAAACTCTAATTGTAATAGAGATAGATAAAATTCCCACTATTTATTTTCAGTAGTTGCAGATGCAACCTACGGCTACTACATTACAATCAACTCATTAGATTCTATGACTACAATATGACTATTCTATAACTAATCATTAACTAGTGCAATGGACTCACATCATGCCATGTGTCAAACATCACAGAAGTGGGATGGCGGCCACCCTAAATTGAAATCTAGGGTTTATTGTCTAAAAAAGATGCAATCTAGGACGTCCATTTGTTGCTAACATGCAAATGATGCAATTACAACATGCTATGTCTCGGATGCTACTAGCTTGGTGGCATATGACTAGTTCTAAAACTAGCCAACATAACTCAAAAATGACTATATTATGACTACAATGATTAGTGAACAATGATTGTATGACAACTACACCATGACAAGTCCTAGTCATACGTGCCAAGTTTGAATTACAAATATCCCAACTAAAAAAATTCCATATTGTCCTAGTAGTTGTCACGAGACAATTAATCAATAGGTATTGATTTCATAGAGTGATTATTTGACAACTATAGTATGACTACACATAGTTCACATCACCAACAATGACAACAATGTATGATAAACCATGGACAAAGAATTTTGTATTCTTAGTCTCACCTTCTTGTCATGTAGTAGTCAATATTTAGTTGTTTTTGAGCCCAAGTCATTGTTTCATTGATTACAAACATTTTCTTTTTTGCTAGTGATATGATTGAAATAGTAACCAAGCAATCATTCATAAAATGACTAAACCAAAACTAAATTACAACCTCTCCTAGTCAAACATTGTTGTGATGTGGGCCATTTACTAGTTAAAAGATAGGCATCTCACTATATCTATGTTGGTTCCAAATAGGAAAGTAGTTAGTCTTGTTGGGTGGTAGTTGAAGGTTGAGGACTATTTGACTTGTTGATAGAAAGATAGGGCATTTATCCCATATTGTTTGTAGCCATGAGTCCTTTCTATGGGTACTTATAGGGCTTGGCTTCTTTCAATTAAATAGAGAGAAGGAATATATAATCTTTTCCAAGGTGAAATATATTTATCATGAAGTGTTGTGGTTGTATTATTAGAAGTTGTTTTAATTTTTTGTGTTCTAGTTAGAATTGTTTTTCTATTTTGAGTTCTATTGAGGTTTAGAAGTGAAAGTGAATTTGCTAAAGCAATAGTAAGCTAGTTTGAGAACATGTGGAAAAAATTTCAGAACTTTCCACCATGTAGATTGCAAGATATTAATGTTTGAATTGACAAAAATCCTTTTTTTATCCCTTCAAAAAACCTATGCATCTGCTCTTTGATTTTTCACAAGATCAAGTTTGTATGAAAAAATTTCCAAAATGGATGTGCATCTTTGAATTGATTCTTCAAGGCAAATTCGCTACATGTTTGAAAAAATTCAAATCATTTGGAATTGTACAACAAATAAGAAAAAATAGTAAGTAGAAAGATGTAGATAATGATTCAAAATACTAAATTGTTAAGAATTTTGTTATGGATTTACAAAATGAAAATTTCAATGGTTGTAATGTTTTAATAAAAAATCTACATCCTATGATTTTAATTTTCTTTTTAATATTGAAAATTGAATTAAATAAAGGACTTCAAAGTTTATTTTAGAGTAGAGAATCCATTATCCATAAGACCATAACTTACCACAAACTAAAACTCCTCATAACTTTCACCTCATTGATTAAAATGGAATGATTCAAAGCTTTCTCCTTATATATAAATTTAGAAAAAATAATTTCAATTTTTTATTTTTGAAAAAAGTGATTTTTTTTTGTCTGCCCGAGTTGGGAAAGAAACTACATATCATACAATAACTTTTTAACCATGTAGTCAAAAGTTATGAAAATTGTTGGGCCTTAAAGCTACTCCTCGACTACATGTTGCTTGAAAATTTCAAAGAAAAAAATGAAAATTTTTGCTCCAAGTGAGTCGCCCAAAATATCTATAATGCCAAAAAACCATGTTTGGGGCTTTACGGATTAACTGATTTTATTTATAGTGGAAATTCATGCAATGCATGAATATTCAAGCATGCACTAACTTATTGATTTACAAATGGAGTGACCCTGTAAGTTAGTGTCACAGGCACCAACTTAAGTAGGACAAATCAGTGTAGATCTGCAGGTACATGTATTCTACGGTTTTGTTTGTCTTCTTCACTTCTGGAATTTGGCCATTTTTCTTGGGTCTTTCCTTGATCAAGGACTGGACAGAGGAATGTTCCAAAAGTATGCCCATTTTTTCAGTCACATGTGATCAGTGAGAGTTTTTGGTGTGAGCGACATCTTGAATGACTTGATGAGCTGGAAGCCGGGAAGTTAAAACTCGCGTTTATGCTCACTTAGCACAGTACCAGATTCGAGAGTTCCCATCAATGCAAAGCTAAGTTTAGATAACTTATTCATTCGTACGAATTCAGCATGTATGTCTCGACATTTGAACCCAGGAATGGACTTGCGCACTTTGCCCTTATCTTGAAAGTGGACACCTCACTCCAACTTCATTTTTAGAAAGCCATGCTTTCAACGCCGTTTGTTCAGACCCAAGTTTTGGAGCTCACTGAGTTGAAGCACTTTCAATTATCTATCTCATTCCGTTTCATTTGTGTCAAAAAACAAACAAACAAACCATTATCTATCTTATTCCGTTTCATTTGTGTCTAAAAAACAATCAAACAAACAAAAAACAATTATCTGTCTCATGTATCTGGCAACTAATGGTCACATTAAATGAAAATGACGGGCTTTCAAACCACGTAAATCTCTCCAGACATTCAAGAGCACAGAGGCTTCACAACCTAGAACTGATCTGAGGTTGCAGACGTAACGGATATTTCGTTAAAGCGGCGGTATTCCACAAACTTGGCACTTTGAGGTTCAGACTATGCGGTCTGAAATCTATACCAGTCCTAGAAAATAAACGGAAAAATGGCATATGAATACCGCCATTTTAACGAAATATCTGTTACGTGAACTTTTGATCGATCGTATCTGACTATTAATTGTAACGAATTGTTTGCTTTCACAGGAGAAGTAGAAACACGCAACTTTATGAGCCTGAGTCAGCTAGCTAGACGAGATTCGATTCAATCCATAGTGGTGAGCAAATCGATCGATCAGTTGAGTTTCACAATATTGGATCTGAATGGAAATCAATTTTGACATGACAGAAGTTCTGACGAATCTCAGCCCATCTCTGACTAGCATGAAGTCTTAAAAACATTTTTTCAGAAATTTAGCGAACTCAATCTCTTGGGCTCTGCAGAAGAGCTAGCGTGCAATACACAATCATGCCCAAATTAAATCTGTCAAAGCAGCAACAGATTCGCTCCTGATGGCAAAGTATTCACACAGAAAGAATTTCCTTCCGCTTGGCTACGATGCAGACTTCATCTGTTGTACTACGCAATGAGTTAAAAAACAGATGAAGAATCTGCATCATAGACTAGAGGAGGGGAATGTGAAGAAAGTCCTGCATGCTTTGGTCGATGATGCACAAACCCCGACCTCCTGCAACAATCAGCTATATTCCTACGACATCCGCAACCCAAAGCTAGAGCTACGATCCATGTATAACTCATCACTGCTGGTGCTGACTGTAATGGAACACACGAACTTCTGATTCAGTGGCTTCTCGATCCCAACTCAAACTGGTCACAAGAATACATGCAATCGATCATGTTCAGTATCACCAATATGTAACTGCGAAGTAGTTACACTAGGTCTTCCAGCTACAACTGAAGAGCTAGCTCCTGAGGAAAAAGGGAGGGAATATAATGCTGGTAATTCCGGCAAGCTCGATCGATCATGAAAGCGGCAACCATGAGAAACATGAAGATAGAAAATCCAACAGCGAAGTTGGGAAGGTTAGTCCGCGGGTTACACTGCCATACTGCTGATCTGCACTGGAGCCTCGAGCGTTTTATTTTATATTAATATCTACTCCGTACGTAGTACCCGCCTGAAGACAGATGGTGGGCGCAGAAGGAGGCTCCAATTAAACTGAACTTGGCTGGAAAAGGCCAGCTTGCAAGGCTTCATCACTTTGGGACTTCCTAAAGGTGGCATTTTGCATGCATCCACACTCCCTCGCTTTACCGTCAGTAATAAGTTAACTCATACGGAGTGACGTACATGACAGGACCCCAGCCAAGTGCAACATTTGGCCATGCAACGCACTTGTCTGCTCAAGTGCCACCATCACGCTGATGCAGTTTACCGTCATTCATCATTGCCTGCGAATGGAGCTGATTGACGCCAGCCTTGAGAAGTCGGTAATTATTTTAATTTAACTGAAGCTTTAACTTCATGACAAAGCAAAGATGGCCTTTCGACGCATCTGCTGTACGCGGAAAACCGGTCCCCGGAGCGACTTTTCGCTTTCCGCTTCAAGAAATATGCACTCATTGAAGAAGTTCTTTTCCTTTTATGTTTGCTTTTTTTTCCGAAACTGAAAAGGATTGGACTTCACCGGAAAGGAAACCTTCTAAATAATAAAACTTAACTTAAGTTAATGCATCACCGAAAAAGTGCTTTTCCTGTTTTGTTTCCGGCCAGCTGAGGCCAGCTGTTCTTTTCTGGACCAAGTAAAGATGGCTACGATTCTGGCAAATAAGCAGGTGGGACGGTGGATCTTAGCTTTATAGTTTATTGGCCGACGTCGGTGCAGGATAGACCAAGAATGCGAGATCTGGTGGAGTGGAGAAAGCGAGATATGGAGGGCCGAGGGCAGCTTTTCAATCAGTAATTAACCCCTCAAAGCCCAAGGAGACATTTTTTGGCCTCTCACCTGTTCAGCAGGTCCAAGTTACAACTTCGTATTTGTACATTCTAAGAAATCTATCTAAATGAATTTCATATTAGGATGTTCATAGTGAATGGGGAAACTCACAAGTACAATTGACATCACATAATAAGCTTGATGTACAATGAGCACTATCAATCAAAGTTCAAACTTGTGGAAAAGTGCAGAAATTGTGTGGGCCTTGAGGGGTCAACCCTTAAAAGGACAAGCTACTCACTATGGAAATCAGCATGTAAATTAACCATATAAATTGTTAGCTTAAAAATGCATGAGCACTCATTGTAAGTCAAACTACTATAGAAGACCTCTTTTCACCCAATATTTGGAAGATGAATAGTTGCACTCTTATCTTCCTGGGTATCTTCCATAGACTCATGGAGAGATTCTTTGTCATTCAATATCTCTTAAAAGAATGGAGTCTATGACCATGTGAGCAATTTGGATATCCCTCCCTATGTGTCCCTAAGAATTTGTACCTTTTGAGCACATTGTCACAAACGGACACTTCTTGCCAATTCATTCATTCACTTGTGAAATGAATGAATTGTTTAATTGTGCTTGTAAAATACATTTTGTATCCCCTTCCCCACATTTATATCTTTGGGAAAGTTGTCATAACTACAATTGTTGTGGAATACAGTACATGTCATCAATATTAATATTCCATAACTCATATCAATATATATATATATGTCATAATTTATAAGTATCTACGTCATACCTTTGTCATATCCATAAATCCTAATCTCAAAGGCCAAGATCTTCTCTCAAAATGTCGTAATCAATGGCAACAATTTTTTTTCCAAGAATGTCCTATCGACGACATGGGAAAGGGGGTGCATTTTTTTCTTATACAAATCAACAATTGTGGTTTTTTCCATCCCGGTAGGTATACTAATGGTCTTGGGTGGGTTTGTTATCCTCTTTTTGCCATATTTTATGGTCTTTTTTGCCACCATGTATAAGTGGTAATTATTTTATTTAATTTTTCAAAGTTGAAATCACATACCTTCTATAAGTTATAAAAGTTTCAAACCTTTTAATGAAAACTTGAAATTATTGTGAAAAAAAATAATATAAAATACAATATATACTTGGAAATTTTAAAAATTGCACCACATATATATTATAACATGGAACATCATGGTGTAATCCAAAATTCTATGTCATTTTATAATTAGAATTTTAATATACTATGATTATAGGCCCAAAATTTAGATAGCAATAAATAATTTAATTTTATAATTTAAAAAAGTTCAAGTTTTAATAGAGATTAAACTTGATTAACCTCGTTTCATTAGTTGAGATCAAATTTAGATATGATGAATTTGTTGTCTAAAATTTAGTTTTAAAGCAAGGAAGAACAAGTTGCTAAAATACACCGAAAAAAACATTTTTCTAAATCCATTTTGGGGGCATCTTCTTTCTTCGAGAAGTCAATAGTACCCTAATGAGGTAATTTCGACCAACCTCTAATGCAAACACATTCAAAGTATTCTAAATTTTCTTTTAAAAAAATTGTAGTTCTTTGTCATGTTTTGTTCACCTAAAACCATGTAAGTGCCACTTTCTTGTCTCTATGGTTCTTTAAGGGTCAATGGACCAAGTCATCACCTACTGACAACCAAATTGTGTGGACAACACGCTGCTTTTAAGCAAACTATAAGAGCATCCCCTACAATACTTTAAATTTTGGTTGTCCAAATAGATAAAAAGTGTCCCTCCAAACTACTTGACATTTAAAGCATGCCCTAAAAAACTTTGTAGTGCAACTCCAGGCCGCAATACCTCGTTTCACAAAAAAAAGACCAATTCTATAGGGAAAGTGAGTCAATTTGCAATCATGACAATATTTTGTTTCGTCTCTTTCTTGTGAACAGCCACATAGCATGACAATCATCCAATATCAGCCGTCCCTCAGTAGTAGCATGTTTGTTACCAAGGGGCAGAAGATCTCATTCTCATTCTCATTCCTTTTCTTGCCAAAACGTCTGAGACCTTCCAACTAGCACTCCAAGCAGCCATTTGGAGGACCATAGAGATGCTCCCTCTTAAGTTAAGTGGAATGAATGGGCACCGCAGCCATTCAATAAGTTAGCATTTTTCTCTTTCTATGTGCATTGATTCCATAAAGGTTCACTTGCTGACCGCGTGTGGTGTGGCACTTCCTCGTCCAAGCAGGAGCTGGCTGGAACTCAGACAAATTAACTTAATGTCCCCCCCCTGTATGGTTGAAAGTAAAATGCCGGTGAAAAATTCCAACCCAATCTTACTCATGTAAAAAGCAAGCGGCATCAAATTGCAACAGTTTGTTTGAGCCATTAACCCCTAATGACCCAGGTGTTCATTTTCTGGTTGCTGGCCCTCTTGTTTGAGTTGCCTGTTTTCAAATTTTGAGTGTTTTAAAAAGTGGAAATTATATCTTGAATAGGCTGCATTATGAATCCAATGGCAATAGTTTCATCAAATTCTGAGTTAAACTCTGCCTTGTGGATTTTTTTTGAAACCCAAAGTTTATTCTAGAAATGAACCGCCTTGCGGAAATTTTCTAAGTTAAGTGGTGTAATATAATTTATAGCTCATTTTTGGGGGTTCTTTTTGAGCACGGACTAAATGGTCAGCCAACCAATGTGATTCTTGCCCACTCCAAAAAGTTTAGATCCACTCGTAAAGGGCAAATCCAAGGAGTTCAATGAGAAGAGGCAAGTGTCCCATTTTTTTTCTTACAAACACTACTCTCATTTTAGTGAACATTGTGCATTGCCAAAACCACCATAAATTGAAAAATGCTTGGAATGTTGTGAAATTTTAGATGTACATTCTCCACTTTCTTATGCTTTCACTAAGCACAAAAGGGCATCATTTCAAAATATTCTCACAAAGATATGCTCCTTCAAAGTGTACAGCTATGTATTTCCATTGACCCAAATAAAACTTCAAACTTCAATATCTCCTAAACCATGTGGTCAAATAATCTGAATTTTTTGAGGTGCTCACTCTCAATGTGAATTTCAAGATCCTTTCGTTACATTCTATCTGATCTCAAGAAAAAATGAGCAAACAAATTTCTCAAGTTCTTGTCAGTTTCGGCCCATTTTGAAAGTACAACCTCTTTAGGTCATTAGGGGTTGAAAGAAGGAAAACTCTCCAAACCAAATTTGTCTTTATCATGCTCTTTGGCAATGCATTACCTACCCTCTCTTCTAGGGTTCCATAAATGTTGTATGATGTCATTTTGGAGTGCAAAATGTCCATCCAAACTTTGAACCTTGCAGGTCCCAACATTGAGTTCACAAAAAGTGTGACCACCTCTAATAGATTGATAGAAAAGACTCTAATTCATCCCCTTACTCATCTTTAATCACCATATTGTATGGACTTATGATACAACACATTATGATGTTATCAATAGTACCTAAATCCCACTGGTTGTATGAGTTATTGATGATCTTCCAAAGAACTTGCAAGACTTTGAACACATATTCCACATCTCTATGGGCCCTAACATGCATCTTTGAATAGTGCTCCCATTTCTCATCTTGAGGCTCGTGGATGGGTAGTAAAAAATAATGCTTCTACATATCCAAATACATACTATTGGCAAGCAAATAAAAGTGTTTGTATATATCATATTCACCTCAAAGTTCATGTTAGTGTCTTCTCCCTCTAAAATGTTGCTAATGGGTGGGGATTCATCTAGTACATTTATATTGTTGTTGCCATTGGGCAACCGGAAGAATGCATACTAGATGTGAAGGGACTAATCAACAACCACCTCAAGAATGATTCTCATGACGTCACCATCTCTTGGAATTGTCTTTGCCAAGCTATTGGATAGTTCTTCTATGCCTAGTGTATACAATCCAATTTGCCAAACATCTCGAAAAAACTACAAGATGTATTTATCTCTATTTATTTTTGCAAATTGGTTCAAGTGGGTTGGCACAAAAAATACTTTCAAAACAACCTTGAATTGCCATGGTAAAGCTTTCAATTCATAGCTTCAATTGCGGTAGACTCATCCATATGCAAATACTCATTTGTAGCATCAATGGGTATACCGTACACCAACATATGTAAACTTGCAATGCAATTATGCAAGGAGGATAATCTAAACCTATGTAAACTATCTTGCTTTTGAATGAACTAATTAAGCATCAAAGGTACAAATACATCCTACAATGTCGTCTCATTTGAAATGGATGTCTATACTTGACTTCATGAATAATGTAGTCATTATCAAAATAATCTAATTGCAATCATTTATGGCAAGCCTCTCATTCTTTGAAAACATTCCTCCAACTTGGACATCTACCACCTATTAACCCCTCATCGCCTCAGGGGACGAAATCCGTCCCCTCAGAATTGAAAAATGGGCTGTAGATCCCGCAGATGGCTCAGATTTGCTTGTTTGAAATTGGAATGCAGTAGGTGAGCGGGTGCTCTGTCGAATGAATTGTACTCCCGGTCTCTGATCATGCGAATCTGTTAGCTTCGAAGCCCGAATTAGCCACACCCTGAGCTTCCGCACGAACAAATTGTCCTGAACGATGCAGAGTGACCGGGAAAAGCCGGTTGGAGACCGTTGGTGCCGAATTGGCTTTGGACACCTTCTTCCAGGCGGCTCAGGTGGATCAAACTTGTTTGATTGTTTTTGGCAGACTATAGAACCCTCACACTGCGAGGGTGGTAGTTCAATGTGGTGACCTTGCTATCGATGGAGCCTCTGGAACAGCTCTGTAATGTCGAACTTGAATTCGAATTTTTTTCCAGCTGCGTTTGTGATCTTCCTATGGATGCACGCTTGCTGTTGTTGCTTGAATTGTGAACGTGGAGCCAGCCGTGTGGACCGTTGTAGTCACTATTGCTTCATGATCTCGGAACTAGGCGCATCTGTGAAGTAAATGGTCGCAACCCTCCCAATTGCTAAATGTCCATTGCAAGCGGCATTCATGTCAACCTGCTTTCACCCGTTGCTTGAGAGCCCCATTTCAGGTCAACCGGTCACCGTTTGTGTCTACTCCAGTGTTCAATCCAAAACTTTGCACAGATGGTCTACATTCGTGGTCCAGAAATGACGGAGGACTCTCATGTTTTTCATGGCCTCCCTATCCATGAAATGCTTTCAGGAAATTTGGCGTCGTTGTAGCGAAATTCAGCTCCGCGGCAAAGAATGTCGGCCAAAAACAGGATGTAAGCTTGACTGTGTTCCACGATCAAACATTATAAACGGAAAATCCGTCGCAACAAATCCTGATCGAAGGTGATTTCTCGACTCTGTTCCTCCTGAACTAACCCCTCATCGCCTGAGCTCAGGCGACGAGGTGCAACTCAACACCATGATAGTTTGAGATTTGGAAGAAAATAGAGAGTGTTCTTCTCATGGGTGTGAAATTGGGTATTTGTAGACAGAAAAGTAGTTGTGAAGAAGTAGACTCTATCTGAGGTATATAAGTAGCATCCTTTTATTTAGGGCATTGACTCAAGATGCCCTAATACAAAGCTAAGGACACAAAGTATTCAATGGATGATTTTCTCTATTACTTTAAAGACAAGGAATGCACCTATAGGTCCAAAAATTGAATCATATTTGAATGAGTACCTATCACTAAGGCAACATCCTTCTAAGATTAATCTTGTAACAATGTTGCCGACGCTAATGTTTGTTGAGATGATTTCACTAAGACTGAAAGATGGAATTTCTTTCTTTTGGTATTCAATTTTAAAAAAATCTTGCTTTCATTTTCAATGAATACTATTGCAAATTCCCTCGTCACGGAATTTTTTATTTTTCTAAAGAAGAAGATGCTTAATCCACAAATCACCCTTGTAGTGTACTTTGGCCATTCTTGTTATTTACTCTTGATATGAATTTTAGCCATTAAAATGATATTTTTTTAATTATTTGAATCCAACAAAGGAAATGAATTTGATCAAGTGTAGTTTTTACTCCAATTGAAAATTTTGAAAAATTCACAAATTTCAATTTTTTACAACAATATGAACTGTAGGCCCATAACCATGGTTTGTTGATTTTCTAATTTTAGAGTGACATGGTAAATTTAGTTTATACCATGATTTTATACACTATAACATGCATCTAGGGTGAAAATATCATATTTTTTTAGTGTGTTTTGTATTTGATGACTTTTCTTCATTTTTTTCTTAAAAAATTCATTGTAATTTCAAATTTTCTCAAAAAAATTTGAAAAATTTATGACTTGTAATAGATATATGACTTCATTTATGAAAACTAAATATAATATTTTTCATTCATATCTAGTTGCAAAATGCTAGCAATGATGAATAAGGAGGCTTAAAATTAGTGATCATGGTCTATCCTTCCAAGGTTAAGTGAAGTTCATTGAAGACCAAAGTTTTGACATTTGTTAAGGTATATGCACCTAAAAGAGACACTCTCCTAATTGTGCCACCTAACTACAACTATCCAAGATATCAAGCTTGAAATTTTGGACATTTGTAGTTAGGTGGTGCAACTAAGAGAGTGTCTCTTTTAGGTGCACATACCTTACAAAGGCCCTAGAGATATCATTGGACATTCCACTCAAATAATTTTGTGCTTAAATACTTTTCCATAGAAGCCTAAGAATAGATGATCACCTAAAATTTCAAATTTCCAAAAAAAATTCTAAAGATTTTGCACTCATTGCTAGAGATGATGCAATCTTTTTTGAATTGACTATAGTCATGTCTAAGAGCATCACCACCAATTGCACTTCATTTGACCATGGCATCAAGAAGTAGCAAGGCACTCATTACTTTGTAAGATGTGTTGGTGTATAGAAGCCCTAATGCTTTGTACTAACCACCCCTTAATTAAAGTCCTTACTAAAGTTCTTTCCCTTTTTCTCATGCCTCTCACTAGCCTCCACATCTTCCACTAAGGCCATAGTCAAAGTTGACCAAGTTAGAGAGAGTGTAAAACTACCCACTACAAAGGCCTTTTTATTGTTGAGCACATGTGGAAGGGATGAGAGGATAACACAACTTGTATTAATGTTGTACAATGCAAGAGTATTGGTGTAGAGACGTTTTTCTCAAGACAAGCATAGAAAGCCTGGAGTGGTGTTGCTAAGGCTGTTGGTAAGGCCTAGTGATGATGCTCTAACACTTGGTGCATAGCAATATTTACAAGATTCAAGATTCATAACCTTGAGAGCTTGCTTGACTCCCAAATGAAGAAAAGAGAGCATCACAATCCGCCCAATATGGAGGAGCTTGAAAGCTTCAAACTACATAAGATCAATTTATGTAAATGAAGAACCCCTTGTCCAACCTAAGGGATGAGTTGGTCATTGTGGAAATCATTGCTTAAAAAGTTTCCAAGAACATTTATTGGAAGTCAAACTATTGTATAAGACCTCCCCTTGTCATACAAAATTCCAAGGATGAACATTTGCACTTTTGTCTTGGATATAAGGATTCTTTGTCGTCCATTGGACACTTTTAGGTTGTTGCGTTGTTACAAGGTTAACCTATGAAGGATGGAACTTGTGACTATGTAGTCAAATATGAAAGTCCTTCACTATGTATCATCCATTTCTTTGTTATTTATGAGTGGATTTTTAATTTTTAATTTTTTAGAGATGAAATCTTATGTTTAATATTTTATCAATAACTTTTTCAATTTTTTTTGTAAAAATTCAAATTGCTATGAATTGTTGAAGAAAAATGAAGAAAATTCATATCAAATACAAATCATACTAAAAAAATTAAATATTTTCAAAATAGTAGTACTTTATAGTGCAAAACATTGTGGTCTATTTTTTTAATCAATCCATATTTAGAAAAGTGGTTAGAAGATTTTCAACTTCAAACTTCACTAAAATGCTTATTATGATGAATTTTTCAAAATTTCCAAGGGGTGTAAAAACTACATTGTATGAGCTTCATTTTGTTGCTTTTTCTCAAAAGCAAAAGAAATGGCTTCAAATGTCAAAATCAAATTTTTTAGGGGTAAAAAGCTCACAATATTGAAATACATTGGACATTGTATTATTTTTTTGATAAATGACACCGTTTAAAATTTATAAAAAAAATAAAATGTCTTGAACTCAATTAAACTCAATGATGTAAATCAATAAAGTTCCAAAGTTTTGAATCACTTCCTTCCCCCAAAATGAATGAAAAATTATTTCTTGTCTCGTAGAGGCACCAAATCACTACAAAAAATCAAGGGTATAAGTGACTAGTCCACAATGACTGCAAAGTAGAGCAGGGTATAAATGACTAGTCCACAAAAGTCTGCAAAGCAATCATTTTGTAGTCAATGTTATGTTACAGTCATTGAAGACACTTGTTTTTTGTAGTGAATGTCATCAAAAGGCTATTTTTTGGCCTCCCATATGTTTCAAGGTTAAATTTAGTTTGGCTTTGGACCAAAGGAATCGAGGCTTTGCCTTGCCAAAATTTATTATGAGGAAGTTTAAGTGGCTGCCTTGAAAAGTATGCAAATGCTATAAGCCAACAACCTCTTGTAATATAGATGCTTGTTTCTTTTGAGTAGTATTACATGCCACTTGCATTGCAAGTGGTATGAATAATCATCCAATTTTTGGAATTTTCAAACATCCAATCCATCCACCAAGTAAGTACTTTCATCCATAGCGATATCTAAAATTATTATTTAACTTCATTCAAAGCTTGGCAAATCTTATATTTCTAAGATTGAGAAATTATTAGCAATATCATTTAATTTTATTGGCCCTATTTTTGAACTAGTGTTAGTACTAGTAACCATTACAAAAATTAGGTTAGATTTTGCCTAAAAATGAAACATTATTTCTCCTATTTTTTGTTTCTAACATAAATTTAACATAAGTTTTAAATTGTAAACAATTTGTATTGAACAAATGATTCATACGGTTCCAAAAAGGATGATTTCCATAGTAACCAATGGGAGATTCTAAGGTTAAATAGTACAAGAAGGAGGGCCCTTTACCTATGTTCTTGTATCTTAGGGTACAATCGCACTTGGTGTTTATAAGCATTGCATGTAGAACAGTAAAGTAGTCAACAAATGATGACTACTGTTGAAGTTGCCATGTTGAGTAGGCAGCTTGAGGGCTGTGATAGATGTTGTTCGTGGAGAGGCATTATATGACATTCCTGTTCACATATGACAGGTTTGGTTGAATTCTGGAAGTGCAGTTTGCGACAAAAGAGTCCTCCGGTGTCATACCTGAGGGGAGGCTAGGGTTACAATGATTTTGGCTGTAGCTGCGCAATCTTTGATAAATGTAAGCTATCTTATTCGTTTAATTCTATGCACTTGATGTGCATAAGCGCCCTGTGAAGTGTGAATTTCAGATTGTACCACATTTTGTCTGCATGAGTAACATTCAGGGTTTTGTAGTCATTGTAAAGACTTTGTTGACCTGTTGCATGGATGCAACTTTCTTCTCATCAATCCAAGTAACACAACATTGTTGTCTATCGATTCCGTCGCCATCTTGGCCACACTCTCATCATTGCATCAATTTTCTGCTACACCTCTCGACTATCACGAACAATTGACATGTGCTTGTCCTCAGTGTGCCGAAGCATCAACTTTGACATCTCAAAATACCGGTCATGGATTTCTTTGATTATCCTGTGGAGTTTGTGTCCATAGCGAGGGCATCGGTTGAATCAATTGATCGTGTAAACTAATTTATCAATTTAGCACTGTTTTATCTTAATCACCAACTCGAAGCCCCTTTAACTCATATTGCTCTTAACCGTTTCAAATCTACATTTTGGTTTGTTGATGTTGCTAAAATAATTGCGTAGATGAATACTACTGTCACACCCTTATCTCCTTGGGGTGCCCGAAGTGCCTTAGTGAGCAAGGGGGACCTTGGGGATGACTTCCCAAGCCTTACAATAGGCTAGGAAGGGAGAAATGAGAGACTCCCGAGCAAACAGGGCATAATAGCGCCTTGGTTATGAAGGGCATAGTGGCATGTCATACATGCTTGGAAAGCTCTTGAGAAGATGCTTCTAACCTTCCAAAGAATGCATGATTTGGACTAGAAGTTATGGCCGTTGAAAGTTGGGGGTGTCCCGGTGGCGCCGGAACACTTAAAGGCTAGGTGTGAGGGGTTCTTAAGGAATCACTCAACCAAGCATGGCATGTAGCATATCATTGAAAAAACTACAAAGACAAGGAACCTATAATGCCAAGCATTACGAGGTTATAAGACATGAGCCAAAAATTATGGCCAAGAGAAGGGTCGTGATGAAGGCGTGATGCCACTCCTAGTGAACCCAAATCTTTGGAGGGCCATAACTTTGTGAGCACTTGTCCAAATGGGATAAGTGAATAGTTCATCGACATCTACTCGTTGCGTAGATACGTTGATTAGAAGTTCGAGAGTCCAAATGGAGTAGGAACTTGGAGATTTCGGTTGGAAACGGGTGATCTTCCAAAACCCAAGGGGGTTTGGGAAGTCCCTTTGATCTACAAGGGGGGGGGGGGGGGGGCTACCGAAGACTATAGAGAGTACTATAGGAGGGGTTGGTCTCCCTCCTCACTCACTCTTGGAACCTTGGTGAGTCTCGGTGACTCATGGGTGGTGACTTCACCATTAGCTTCAAGGTTCTTTGGGACACTTGTGTGTGTGTTCCGAGGCACCGGTTGGTTGGAGTTTCACTCCTTGCTAGGCCTTTGGTAATGTGTCCCGAGTTGTGAGTCCTGATTAGTGTTGGTGTGAGAGTAGCAAATGCACAACAGGCCTAGTATGAAGTGGGGTGACAATCAAGGGCGGTTAGGACCATGGTGAGTAGTGCCACCATGAGTCTTAGTACAGTAAGATGGAAGTTCCGCCCCGTGTCACCAAGTGCCATGCCAAGTGCCATGAGTGGGATGTGCTAGAAGTCACGAGCATGAGGACTTAGCAATGTAAGTTGGAAAAGGGAACTAATGCTATGAGTGCGTGGCATGTCCAGTGCTAGTTAGTTGGGCCTAAGTGATACCGGTCTTGGAGCGTGGTGAGCCCTGAAAGTTGTAAAGGGCTCTTGAAGTCTGGTTGGAGCTGTAAGGTGTTACTAGAGTCGCAACATCCTTCTAGCCCTTGAAGGCAAGTTTTGTCGGATTGCGGAGAATATGAAGCCGTTTCGATGTTTTTGCCCTTATCGTTGTCGTGTCTTGTCTCGTTCATCCTTCGTCATCGGCACCGTTGTCGAGTAGAGAGGCCTTGCCTTGGGAAAGCGTGGGGCTTCTAGCTGCAACTAGATGTGGTTCAAATAATGAAAGATCCCGTGGCCAAAGTCACAAACATAACAATAAATCCCCCCCAATGATGCCATATGAACCAAATACTATCACCCTTCCATACACCCCTCCAAAGATGCCATGGAGTCTCAATATACCCCATGCATGGTAAAAAATTGTGGAAACAAAGTCATATCCTTTATGAACTCCTCTCGAAGAAGTGTCTGATAGTTGATTGAGTCCCACGTTCGCTATACAACTCCAAACTAAGAGTGTGATATGCCTCTGAAAAGCTAACAAAAAGTTCTACAACCCCTTCAAAATTCATTCAAAACTAAGATACTGTCTGACTTTTATGGTCGGTCAAAGTTCACCCTTCCCAACTCAAAGGCAGCTCACCTATACTTCACTCTCAAGCCCATAACTTTCTCATACTACCTCCAAATCAAGAAACTAAACCCATTTTGGAAAGTTAACATGAACATCTACAAGCTCTCTAAGTTTCACTCAAATACAAAGTACTGTCCACATTTCATACCCTTTCAAAACTCACTCACTTGGAAACCTGAAAGTATCCCTTCACCCTTTCACTCTCAAGCCCATAACTTTCTCATACTAACTTCAAATCAAGAAAATAAACCCATTTTGGAAAGCTAACATAAACATCTACAAGCTCCCCAAGTTTCACTCAAATAAAAAGTACTGTACACATTTCACACCCTTTCAAAACTCACTCTCTTGAAAGTTTGAGGCAGCTTCACAACACTTCACTCCCAAAATCATAACTTACACATACAAACTCCAAATTTCATGAGTGATAGATTTTCGGAAACACAAAAACAAGATACAAAAGCTCTCAAAATCTCATTACCAAACTCTCCATGTACAAAGTGCTATCCCCTCCCAAAGTGAAGGCTTCCTTAAGTAAAACAAGGAGGAGGAAGAAGATGATCCTCAACCTCATCCGCCAACTCAACCTCCATGCCATTCACTCAAGTTAGTGGATTTTGGCCACTAAGAAGCCACATGGGCCATAATACCCACATGGGCCACTTCCTCTTCTCGATAAGTCTATCCATATCATCTATGTGGATTTCTAATTCATTAAAATAAAAATAAGGAAAAAGGTAAAACAAGCTTTACCTTTTGTTTTTACAACTTCAACTTAACTAACTAACATATTAAAATATCTCTAGTATAGAAATCAAAGAACTAAGTGTTTGTCAAATAGAGGTAAAAAAAAAGAGTTCAAGTGGAGTATAACCCTATTTGTTTCTTGAAACTCTACAAAAAAACCCCCTCCAATTTAACAAACAATTATGCATTTTCACATAATGAACACATTTACAATACGACACCGTTGTCGCCATTGTGTAAAGAAAGTTGAAAAAATTGGTAGGTGGAAAGCAAAAGTAGACCCCACACAATGCCCACACCCAACTCAATGAAGAAGTGGATGAATTGAGAGTATATGAGGCGGTGTGCAATGGGGCAAGGATGGCTTTATATAGTCAATTGACAGGTGGCTGCAACACAAGGTATGGACATTATTGACCCAAGCGTGGACGTCATTAAATACTAGGCGTGGACTTCATCGAAATCAGGCGTGGACGTAGTGTCGAGGCGTGGATGTCAGGGCAATGACACAAGCGGGGCAGAGGTGCGCAAGCAGCCCTGAGGTGTATAGGCGGATGGGTGTGGACATCATCGTATTAGGCGTGGACGTTGCTATCCTGGGTGTGGACATCATCATGGAATAGGAACTCGTGGGGATGCTTCGGAGAACGGGCGGGGACGGAGGTGGAGTGGGGACTATATAAACTGTCCCTTCTCCCTTTTTCATTTGCCAAGTTCACGCCCTATGCCTCACACACTAGCTCGCTTAGCGGCCTAGGTGGCGTGAGTTTGGTGGGTGGTAGGGCTTGGCCCTTATAGCATACCTAGGGGTTTTGATTTTTTTCCCCCTAAAGACTGGAAAGAGCATTGTGGGAATTGTAAAGCAAGAACATTGAAGGAATTCATTTCTATCATGGCAAGAGAAGGGAGTGGGTCGTCGGAGAAACAACCAATGTATGTGGATTTAGATGACCTTGGTGAAGAAGTACTTCCATCAATTGATGTGTCAATGGCCTTGGGTTCATCGAATCCTTCATCATCATAGAAGAGGCACAAAAAAACCTTAAATCCGCATGTACCCCCGCATGAGTATGTGGTTGAAAGTAGGGCAATAGCTTCTCAATTCTATAGTTGAAGAAGTTTTTCAATGTTGGCAAGGTAATATTTTAGCAACGACGAAGAAGGTTACTATAAACTGACACAGGACTTGCGGAAGGAGCTAGAGTCAAAGTTTGAAGCATCTGAGAGATTCAATAGTTACTCGGATTATTGGTTGCACACAGACTGGTTGGATAAACATGTGGTTTCATTGACCACCAATATCGTGGCAAATTGGTGTTACCATGCCAATAAAAAAGAGGATGGTAGTAATTGGGACATGCAGGATAGAGAGTTTGCTTCCAAAATCAAGATGATCCAAGATTGGGCTCAAAGATTTTCTTCTTCGTATAAGAAAAACAAGCACCATGGAAACAAACAATCGAAAATGAGATTGAGGCTCACTGCATGAGTGGAACATTTAAGTGGCTTGAAAGCTTTGTAAAAGTGGTGCCAATGCTTGACCAAAAAGTTGCTGGTGCATATGGGAGTGTCAAGAAGGTGATGATTACAAAACTTAAAAACATTCCCTATTAGATTTTTTTTGCAAGGAAGACTTTGAATACCAAAGATGAAAAGGAAAAGCGTCAAGAAATCATAAATGAGGCACGGGGGTGTTTGGTGAAGCATCTAGGCATCATTAGACTTTCGTACTTGCATCCAAAAACGATGGAAGGTTACACACTTTGGTGGAATGGGGGATTTTTAATTTCTTTCTTGGCTAAATACAATTCAAAAGTGAAGGAATCAATGAATGTGGATGAAATTATGCAACAACGAGATACATGATTGACAATGGAGGAATTGGGGTGGATTACTACTTATCGTAGAAATCAAGTGAGCTTAGCACTATCTTTGCTCGTTATTGTGGGGAAATGCCATGATGTGAAATATATTCACAATGATATATCTACATCCAATATTCTGCTCCATTTTAATACTTGAAAAAACAATACAATATACATAGGGCTTTGTGATTGGGGAATTTCTAGCCGAGTTGTAGAGAAAGAGCCATCGAGGTATGGTTACCGGTCCATGGAGGAGATTCAGAAGGTGAAAGATGTTTGAAGGTTTGTGGCACCAGAATTGTTCTATCTATATGAAGAAGAAGGCTCAATGAACTCGCTTAAGGTCATGCAACAAGAATACCTATACTCTATGGCTACAGATGCATATGCGACAGGATGGATAGTGGCTCACATTTAAAAGGAAGAATGGGATCCAAACTATTTTACGAAGAAAAATCCAGAGCAATACTAGAACCTGAGGTTGAAATTGGCAGGCCTCCAAAAACAAGATGTGGAAGAAAGGGCGTCTCTGCCAGATGTTCTAGATACATTGAGGAAGGCACCGCACTGTTGGAATATGCCTAAGTGTTGTTATCATATATAGTATTTTTTGGTCCTTAGTTTTTGAAGTTCATCATGTGGTGGTTACCTTGAAGGCAAGTAGGACAATTTTGCTCTAATCTTGAAAGAGGATCATGTGTACTTGGCATTTGCCGAATACCAAATTGTATATAAAACTAACGACTTATTCTAATCCCTATAATATGCAAGTTTTTCTTTTCTTATAACAATTGCATCACTTACAAGAAATTATGAATGTGTATGAAGCACCCAATTTAAGTGAAAATTGAAAAATTGCATGGATATAATGAGAAGTCATTTGGCACCCTTGAAAATGTATGGACTTAGAAATTTAGTGCTTCAAAGTAATTAAAATGAAAGTGTCATTTTGTCCTTGCAATCTTTCGTCTGCACCTCTACCAACCTACATCCGTACCCCAACCGACCTCCGTCTGCGTCCTATCTTCCGTCCGTGCCCCTACCACTCTATTGAGTTTTGAATGGAAAAAGGCTTTACTTAGATGGTAGAAGATACCAAGGCCTATGAGTGGGCTGAACATAAGCTAAAAGCCTTTCACTAGTTATCCACAAACCATGTGGGATAACTAACTACCTTGGGTTGCCTTTGACTACAAACAATACCCAATGGACTCTAAGCCTAACTAAGAGTCTAATGCTACTCCTAGGGTTGTATGTACACTATCTACATTAGAATGCACATGTTCTTCAATACTCCCACTTTGAGAGTGGTCAAAGGCTCGAAGGCTCATCTTCTCAATCAAGTTGTGGTATTGGGGCTTTCCAAGAGCCTTGGTCAACACATCAACAACCGTAGCTTGAGTAGACACATACTTGAGCTCAATTACCTTAGCCTCCACTCGATCACGAATGAAATGGTGTTGCACATCAATGTGCTTTGTCTGAGAGTGGTTGGTGGGATTCTTGGCCAAAGCAATGGCACCTTGGTTGTCACACAAAATTTGTGTACTCTCCTCTTACATAAGGCTAACATCAGCCAAGAGCTCCCTTAGCCAAATGGCCTCCTTGGTGCATTGGCTCATGGCTATGTACTCCGCCTCCGGTGTAGAAAGAGCTATGGTGGGATGCCTCTTGGAATTCCATGAAATGGCACCTATTCCAAGCTTGAACACATAGCTGGTGGTGGATCTTCTATCCCCCTCATCACCAACCCAATCCACATCACAATACCCATGCAAGCTCACATAGGCACCTCCAAGTTGCAACTCCAATCCAAGTGTGCCTTGAAGGTTCTTCATCACCCTCTTGATAGCTGTTCAATGCTTGGGGCCATACTTGGACATGTGTTGGCTCACAACACTCACCGAGAAGGCCAAATCAGGCCTTGTGGCTACCATGGCATACATCAAATAACCCACGGGTGCCTTGTAAGGCACACCTTGCATTTCAACCCTCACCTCCTCCAATTCTTCATCCGCGAGCTTGGGAAGCTTCTCATGAGTGTCAAGGGGTGTACCTATGGCTTTGCACTCCTCCATGTTGAACCGCTTCAAGATCTCTTCAAGGTACTTGTGTTGGCTCATGGTCATAGTGCGGGCAGCCCTATCCCTCTTGAACTCCACTCCAAGGCAATAGCTCAACTCTCCAAGATCCGTCATCTCATACTCCTTGTGGAACATAGCCTTCACTTCAAGCATCTTGGTCATATCACTTGCAAGGAGGATCAGATCATCCACATAGAGAATCACAATCATCAAATGCTCACCACTTTGCATGGTGTACAAAGAGTGATCAGCATGGCCTCTTTGGAAGCCCTTCTTTGCAAACATGGCATCAATATCTCGATACCATGCTCTCCCGGATTGCTTTAGCCCGGGAAGGGCCTTCTTCAACTTGCATTTGAGATGCTCTTGTCCTTCTTGCACAAAGCCTTGGGGTTGATCCATGTAGATGACCTCCTCTAGCTTGGGGTTGAGAAAATCCGTCTTGACATCCATTTGATGCATCTCCAAGTCCATGGTTGCCTCAAGAGCCAAAATGCACCGAATGGTGCTAAACTTGGCAATGAGGGCAAATGTCTCATTGAAGTCCACCTCTTCCACTTGGGAGAACCCCTTGGCAACCAGCCTTGCCTTGTACCTCACAATCTGCCCCAAAGCATCCCTCTTGGTGGAGAAAACCCACTTGCAACCCACACTTGATCTCTTGGAAGGAAGGGCTACAAGTTCCCATGTTCCCTTGGCAATGAGGGCCTTGTACTTCTCTTACATGGCCAACTCCCACTTGCTTGCATCTTCGCAACGCAGCACCTCTCCAAGTGTGGATGGATCTCCAAGGAAAGCCACATTGGCTTGTTCTTCATATTGGGGGGGGGAAGAATGTGATTCAGCCACCAATCTCCAAGGGGCTTGTGGGTCCTTGTTGGATAATGTGGCTCCTTCATGGGCTGATCTTGCTCTTCCAAGGGCTAATCATGCTCTTGCACCCTTGGTGAAGTACTTGGAGAAGGGGCTGTTGGTCTCTTCACTTGGGGTGTGGCCACCTTCTTCTTAGGTTCCACCAAGTCTTCATCTTCCTCTTCTTCATCTCCTTCCTCTTCTATGTGCACTTTTGGAATTGTGCCCACCATTTGGGCTGGTCCTCGACTACTCCCACTTGGGCTAATCTCTAAGAGCTTGGGATCAACTCCTCCATCCTCCAAGAAGGTCACATCACGACACTTGATGATGGCCTTGGTCTCCACATACATCAGCCTATAAGCCTTGGTTCCCTCACAATAACCAAGGAAAAGACACTTGATGCCCTTGGCATCCAACTTGGTCCTCTTAGCACTTGGCACCAAAGCATAGGCAATGCACCCAAAGGTGCATGTGAGATACATGAGGCCTAATTCCACTCCAAGCTTCTTAGGGTGTCTTGCTTGTCAAGACTTGTGTGGGGCACCGGTTCCTTGTATACACCGCATTGGACACCGCCTCCCCCCAAAGCTCAAGCTTCAACCCTTGGCCATGAATCATGGCCCTTGCCATCTCCACAATGGTGCAATTGGCATGCTCCACTATGCCGTTTTGTTGAGGAGTGTAAGGTGCTGAAGTGTGGTGCTCAATGCCATGGGTCTTCAAGAAGGCCTCAAAGGCCTTGGATACATATTCTCCTCCATTATCCAACTGCAGCACCTTCACCTTGCACTTGGATTGGGCCTCCACAAGGGCCTTCCAAGTCTCAAAACGCCCAAACACCTCATTCTTGCACTTCAGCATGTACACCCAAATCTTGCGTGAGAAATCATCAATGAAGGTCACAAAATACCTTGCTCCTCCTATGGATGTGGTCTTCATCGGCCCGCATACATCGGAATGCACAAGCTCCAAGGGCTTGCTAGCCCATGTTGCCTCATCCTTGGGGAAGGGTTGCCTTGCCTGTTTCCCCTCAATGCACCCCTTGCACACCATAGAACTCCAATCATGCTTGCAAGAAGAGAGGTTCAACCCCTTCACAATGTGTTGGAGGCTCTTCATGCTCTTCACATTTAAGTGGCCAAGCCTCCTATGCTGAAGCTCCACAAGGGCCTCATCAGCTGATCCTTGGGCCACACAAGCCATGGAAGTGCCATTCACCTTGGTGAAATGGAAGTGGTACAAGTTGCCCTCACGAGGGGCTGATGCAATCAAAATGCCACTAGGTGCCCTCACAACACACACCACCATGTTGAAATGCACTTTCAAACCTCCCAAAGACAATTGGCTCATTGAAATCAAATTGGCATGTAACTTGGGGACATGGAGGGCCTTCTAGATCTGAATCCTCTTGGTCTTCCCCACCACTTGCACCTCCACTAGGATGTCCCCCATGCCAAGAGCCTCCACCATGCCATTGTCTTCCAAATAAATCTTCTTCCCCGAAATGGGCTGATAGGTGTGGAAGGCATCTCAATGGCTGGTCATGTGTTGAGTAGCCCCCAAGTCCACAATCCAAGTGAATATGTTGGCCTTCTCCCCTCCTCCATGGGTGGCAAAAGCGAAGTCCTCCTCTTCCTCCACTTGGCAAGCTTGGTGTGCACTCCCCTTGTTTTTGGCTTGGCTATCTTTGCAATGCTTAGCAATGTGGCCTGATTTGCCATAATTGAAGCACGTCCTTGTCTCCTTGAACGCCTTGGTGTTGCATCCCTTGTCATGTCTTGAGACAAGGGCTGATCCCTCCCCTTGGGCCTCATTCTCCTTGCGCTTGGCCATCTCATGCATCAAGCGTGAGGTGACAAACTCCATGGTCAGCTCCTTGGTGGGCCTTGTCTCCAATGCGGTGATGAGGAACTCATAAGACGGTGGCATGCTCTCCAACAAGGTCATCACCACATCTCCATCCGTGACCGGGGCCTCCAAGCAAGCTAGCTCATCCGCAAGAGCCTTGATCTTGTTGACATGGTCCAACATGTCATCCTCCTCTTGCATCTTGCTCGTGAAGAACTTGCGTCGAAGAAAGAGGATGTTGGAGAGGCTCTTGGTTTCATGGATGTTGCAAAGGGTGGTCCATGCTTGGGCTGGTCCCTTGCAATGTTGGATGTGTACAATCTGCCGGTCCACAAGATTGATGGCAATGAGAGCAAAGGCCTTCTTCTCCTTCCTCTCAAACGCCTTCTTGGTCTTTGGATCAGCATCTTCACTTGGAGGCTCCTCACTCCCATCCACCACCTCCCACAAATCCTTCTCCTCAAAGATCATCTCCATCTTCAACTTCCACATGCCAAAGTTCTCCCCATTGAACTTGTCAATGATGTGCACACCTTTTCCTCCACTTGATGCCATGGTGAAGCACCTCCCACTTGTTGGCAGCACCCCAAGTGTCTCTAAGCTCAATTCAACCTCCAAATACTCTCTTGGGGCGAATTGGGCTAAAATGCACCAATCAGCCCTCACAAAGACCTACCAAGATCCTTGCAACCCTAAGAACGCCAAACCACTTCTCACAAGCACAACACTTCTTCTCTACACCAATTTAGACCCTAATAAAGCTCAGAACCACCACATGGACATTATGGGTTGGTGCTACTTCAAAACCACAAGGAAACTCACAATTCTCCTCAGAAATTGGATACTCCACACTCCAAAGATCTCAAGACTTCCAATCAACGCTAGATAGAAGCTCCCACTCACAATGAGCACCTCATGGACAACAATGGCCTCAAACAGCCCTACTTGGCTCACCAAGCCACTCAAGAACCCTAATTGGGTGTCACTCACTCCCAATGACACAAATTAGCCCTCTTGAGTTCACAATGTCCACTATTAGGTCTCACTCACTCACATAGGCACAAACCAGCCCTCTTGCTTCACAAAGTCTACTACTTAGTCTCACACACTCACAAGGGTACAAACCAACCCTCTTGGGTTCACAAATTCGTCTCACTCACTTACAAGAGCACTACTTAGCCCTCAATGGATGGCAAACGCCTCATCTAACCCAAAAATGCTTCCAAGCCTCACAAAGAACTCTCACTAGATTGCAAGTCCCACAATCACAATCACCAATGCACCCAAGTGCACAATCAGCCCCAATGGGCTGCCAATGTACACTTCTAAGCACAAACTCAAACTAGGAGCATGCAACTAGCCCTAACTAGGTCTGATTACTACCATGAGCCACCTCAAATTCAAAATGGACTCAAAACCTCACAAACCAGCCTACAAAAGCTCAAAAGAAAAATGCACTTCAAAGCCTTTTTTCTTTTTTTTTGGAAAATTTACTCACACCATATGGTTTGTAGGTGAAAAAGAGCCCAAATTTAGTATGCTCCTCCTAGCTCCAAGATCTTCTCCAAATGACTTGAATCTCTCCCTCAAGCACACCTCCAAGTGCGTGGGCCCATAACCTATTGAGTTTTGAATGGAAAAAGGCTTTACTTAGATGGTAGAAGATACCAAGGCCCATAAGTAGGCTGAACATAAGCTAAAAGCCTTTCATTAGTTATCGACAAACCATGTGGGATAACTAACTACCTTGGGTTGCCTTTGACTACAAGCAATATCCAATGGACTCTAAGCCTAACTAAGAGTTTAATACTACTCCTAGAGTTGTATGTATACTATCTACACTAGAATGCACATGTTCTTCAACATGATCTACGTCTACACCCCAGCTGACCTCCGTCCGCGTCCCTACCTCTCTATGTCCACACCCCACCAACATCCACGCCCCAACCGACTAACGTCCACGCCTAGCGTCTACGTTGGCAGCCAAGTGGACGCAAGATAAATCCATGTTGGCTTTTTTTACCTAACCAATAAGTCAACTATGTGTTGACCACATCGGATGGGCAAGAGCCTCTACTAGAAAGGTGGGCGGTCTGTCCATCCAATGTGACAGCCTTGCATGTGGCCCCTGGTCATGTGATTGGTACCGTTGGAAAGCCCTCGGCAAGGAGGGGTGCACGGGCTTTGATTCATGATGTTTGGACTTATGGTATGAAAGTTATGGAATTTTGAAGGTTTTTTTTAATAAAAAGATTAGAAAAATATCTTTACTTTTATTTCAATTGTGGCAACGGCACAGAGCACACTAGTTACTATAAATTTTTGAGTGGAAGATTCTGTTCCTCCCACCCTGATCATGTAGACCTTCATGTTTCCCACAAGAGCTGGTTACAAAATCCACCCAAGAATTGAGAGTGTTGTAAAACATTCACTATGTGCCACAACTGCACAGGGAATCGTGCTGTAATCAATCACTGTCATCTCCTCCTGTGTGGAAAGAGAGCAGTCTATACTGCCAAAAGGGAGCGGTGAGTCAGGAATGGGTTGCCTCCCTTATGTTAAAACAAACTGGTCCAGTCATGTCATTGGGGTGTTTATATCGTTTACTTCTTTTTTTGCTTGAAACACATGGCACACTAGTTCCATTGATTATATATCGTGTACTTTTGGGGGCAGAAAAGGTCTCCTTTGAAAGAAGTGAGGCACTGTAGATTCAGAAAGCGGTCCAAAGGCCGGGGCCTCTTCCCAAGACCAAAAAGCCCAGTGTAGGCCCGGAGCCAGCCGACGTGGCCTCTTGTAGCAGCAGCGGCGTGAACCTCGGCCTGATGCAGCCCTGCTTTTTGCAGCTACAGTGTCTCTTCACAATCCGGCTTCAGATTTGGGGCTCCTATAAATGCCTCCGACCGAGATATGGTTGATCACTCCACTAGTCCACTTGCACCCACACTTGCACCCACACTTGCGCTAAGGATTGCCCCCACAGCCCCACTAATATATCATCAGCTTGCTTCCGGATCGAATTCGATCTTCAGTGCGAATAGGAAGGTACCGTGTAAACGACTACCGTGTTGTTGCAGGCAAACTCTCATCAATGACTGAGATGGGGCAAAGTTGTAAGTATCGATCGTGTACAGCATGTACGAATGATGGAAACGCAATTCTCATTTCCTTCCACTAGCCTATGATGCAGATTCTTCATCTGTCGCTCTGTCTGTCTCCGAGTTACGAGACGAAGGGTCTGCATCATAGCCGAGAGGAAGCAAATTCTTCGGGCACAAATCTGAGGATCTCTCATGGACCATTTTCAATTTGCAACAATCTCTGATGATTGCCATCCATGTCCTTGCAATAGAAATAGAAATAGAAATAGACATCCTTCGTCCATTGTCGTCTTGTGTTAGAAGTTGTTAGTGGTTGTCGTCGCAGCTTGAATGTTTCGTCATATTAGTTAGAATGGCCAAGTTTCACTACAAATTGGAGATGCCTGTCTAAAACAGGATATACCAGACTTATTTAGGGCTCTATGCATTGGATGTCGTGACTTTGATGCTTTTAATCACACCATTTTAACGAATAGGGCTCTTGTTGCCCGGGTCTTGGCATCCGTATCCGTGTCTTTGGTTTTCGGAGAGGTACATTTTTTAATTGCATACGTTGTTCTAATGATATTCTTTGTAATGTAACTGCTTCTTTTCATTTCATTTCATTTTGGGGGTCTTGTTCTGTATTGTTTAGTTCCGTGTGTTTCAAAATCTACTTGTTTTCTGGTAACTTATCTGAATGGACAGTGTTAGTGTGGTGCGGATCTGGAAACTTGTGTCTGTAGGAAGCTCATTGGTTACACTCCACTTGGTTACGAGCTTTCTGGTTTGTTTGTGATCTTGTCGAGTTCCCTGCAGAGCTCCCTGTTCTGTTGAGTTCCCTGCAGAGCTCCCTGCAGGAGTTTTTGATCGACTCTCTTCTATTTTGTTGAGGTGCCGCAGTCTGACCTTTTTCTGGTTGGCGCCAAAGGTTTACAAAATTGCAATCCATTCTTTTAAATATTAGAGAATCCTGGTGCTGATTATTGCATGTACGTCTTTAGCATTTGGCATATTTGTAGAGTCTCAGTGAAGTTTGAGTGTAGGTAGTGAATTTTATTGTGAAATCAGTCAGTAGTGTACAATCTCTTCCACTTAAGTATGTACGTGTCCAAGTCTATCTCTGCGAACTTATCTAATCCTCTAGCTACTGTGCTGATGGCCTTGAGATATGTACTCTTTGAAGGGAAGTCCTCTTTGTGAACTGAAGGCTCAATAATGTTCACACACTTTCTGTCTCAAGTTCATTCGAGTCACTGACGCTGTGACGCAGGGATGACTTTTATACTTGTGGCGCTAGAGTTGGAAGCCAACTCATTAATATGCAGATATATCCATGATAGGCTCCGGGTCCAATGTCGAAGTTTTTCTTGAGAATTGTGAATAGCAAATTGGAAACATCAACCTGAAGCAAATTCAGTTAGATATTTCCAATCTCCAAGTCAACTGCGCACTAGCCCCAATTGTAAGAGCAAGTTCTGTGTCGTGTTTCTTTCCCCGAACGGTCAAATTCACTCATTAAGCAAGTGTAAATGCCCCTTGAGTTCGATCAATTTGTCCTGGAATTGACCTTACTTGGGACTTGGGAGGCATCAGTGCATGCAGATTACATTTGCTAATTTGCACAGCCCCGAAGTTACCCTAGTCCAACTGAGTGTACAAACTGGAAACATCATCTTGAAAAAGCGAGTAAATGAATATTCCTATAAGATAAGTGTCTCTTAGTTTGTGTCAATTTTTGTTGACACGATTTTATTTTGTGCAATTATTATGATTATGTTCTTCATTGCCTGCGAGATTCCGTAAACTTTCAAGCAATAAGTGAATCGAAAGAGACGAGTCGTGCCAGATACATTTCATATTCAATACACTCAATAAGAAATGGATTGAATATGTGCAGGCGCGTAGACTACAGAGATTTACTGTAGAAGGCATGAAGCGTAAGAGTCGCCCATAATTTACAGTTAGTACATTGTTCTACAGAGATGTGGATGTAGACTGAGTCTCTGACTCTCTGGTGACTTGGTATTTGTGAATTGTGAATTATTTCTTTGGATAAACATTAATTTGCATCAGCCTTATGCATCTGGTCAGCGAGAAAGATCGTTTGTCATTTTCTCGTGAAGCGGGAACCCCAAGTTCATGAGTGTACTCTATGTAGATGTCCATACAACCTGCAACGTGCCAATCGCCACATTTGTACAGTGGCAAAATTTCAAGAATTTGAGACTTTTCCAAACGCCCATATGGAACCTGAAATCTACAGCAATCCTAGTTTATCCCCCAGTGCACTTCCAATGTCGCTATTTTTACACTGGGGAACACGCTATTTCATTAAATTTGACCATGTCATGTATTCTTTCCGTGACTGAATCAAAAACATTATACTCATGCTCACTTACTGTATATCCAGATAACGACAAGTTCTAAAAGACTTTGCAGTGGATTATGAGACTGAATGCACTTGCACGCACACGAAAATGGCAGAAAAGGTTGAAACTTTGACATATCATCAAAGGAAACTGAAAACCTGAATAAGTGAAATGACTCAAATGAGCGACAGTGCGAGACCTCCATCAAAAGTATTCTTTTGTCGGATTATCAAGATGAAAAACGTCATAGCCAGCTCCAATCTTCCTCCGCCGCAAAGTTTGCTCATTTTACAGTGTGGAGTAGCACTCAGCCACTCACTACGTTTCACGCTCATTGCTTTATCAAAAAGCTGGCCACCTTATTTGGCTTTCCTAAAAACCATGCCAGGTTTCGCTAAGTTGGTTGCCCCTCTAAACTAGGGACTATTTTAAAGAGCTACAAACTTTTGGAAAACTAATTCCATTGGTTGGTCTTGGGGGCAAGTTTAGCTTATCTCAAACCCCAGGATGCGCAAATTGTCCTTTTTGTTCAAAAAGAGCATCACTTGTTCACCACCCATCTCCATTGGGTTTAGCTTTATTTCTAAACTTTTTTTAGTTCAAAGTTTCTTGAAAAGAGTTATTCTACTATAGCTAAAGGAGGTCTGAAATTCTACTTTAAACATAATAATTCCTACTTTTTGACAATGAGTGGTTAAGTTCTCATCTTCAAATAATCCCATACCCTTTGAAGATTCATGGTGAACAATGGATTTCATTATAAAAATGACGCCTCTACCTTTGATTCCCCCAAAATGACCTCAATTCTTTCAATGTCTATTGAATAATCCCTTCATTTTGCCATCAATTTTTTTTTTGGTGGTATATGGTTAAATGACATTGGTATTTGATTCATACCAAATGTCTTTGGATTTTTAGCAAACCATTTTTACATTGGTTTATTGATTTATTTCTAATTGTCTACATGGTGTATGGATGAGAACTTTGGAGAGGAAAAGGCAACCTCTTTGAAGGCTACTGAATGCTATATGTTTGTTAACAAACACTAGGTTAGAAGAGGCCTTAAGTGAGTTGGCAGCATTTGGGAAGTTTTCAAAGTTGTCTTGGTAATTTCCCTCCTCTTTGTAGGGTCATTGCAAGAAACACTAGTCCTATTCTCCGTCACAATGAAAATGACACTTTTGTTATCTACTATAACTTTTGAAGCACAAGTCCAATGAACATGAAATTTCTATTGAATATGTCTAACTTGATGTGAATCAAATCCCTTATTTTTTTAAAATGAAAAAATATATGTTTTGTATTTTAAAATCATTTTTGTTAATTTATCACAAAGTGCAGTTTAGGGATTTTTACTACATTAGGAGTCCCCAAATTTTATGATCTAAAGTTGAAACTTTTATGGTCTATTTGTATAGTAGGAAATCATGTATCTACCAAAGAAAATTTGAAAATCTATTATTTTATGTCCTCTACATGAGTGCAAACAACAATCCCATTGCATACAAGTTTTGAACATTGAAGATGGTTCTAAGATCATTCTTTTTGTGAAATCTCATTTTCATCAACTCTTCCCAAATAGCCAATTTTTCCTTTTTTTCATTGATTTTCCTATTTCTTACAAATTAAAATGTGAAAGTGCCAATTTTCATGAGATTTTGCACTTTTCTAGTTCTCCTACCTAGAGATTTTTTTCTATGCTTTTCCTTCGTAGCATACCTTCTTCTTAAAGGTTTAAACATTAAAAATATTTTTTCCATTTAAATACTTTTTTTCGTTAAAATACTTTTTTTCATTCAAATTATTTTTTTCTAATTATAAAGTACTATCCAAAATAGTAAGAGTACTATGGAAAATGCTACAAAAAATGCATGGTGTTTCTTGCAATGACCCTACAAAAAGAGTTGGGATATTTTTGTTTCTCTCAAGGGCACCAATTGCATTCTCTTCCTATCAAAATCTCCCAATTATCAAATTTTCACTAGCCACTTTCCTTCAACTTCTAATTTCCAAAGATCATAATTCTCCTCTTTCAAAGACATGTTGGTTTTGAAACTAAACTCCAAATTTCATTCCATCAAATAGATAGGGATGATGGAGTAAGGGCTAGCTGCCACAACCAATCCTAAAGCGATACCCACCCCACCCTGTTTAAGCACTCCAAGTTCCTCAATGGCCAACCCTAAAGCAATCACTAGAAGAAAGAGATGTTGTAGTTAGCACAATCTATATGATGTTATCTTGTTTCCAATGCAAAATTTTGTACTGGAAACAGAAAAAAATTGTATTAGAAACAAGAAAACATCATGTAGATTGTGTTGATTCTAACATAGTTTTCTTCTAGTGAATATTGACCTTGTCTAAGAACATACACACCTCCAACAACCTATGTATTACCATTGGATTTGAAATGACAAGCAACTACAATCAAACAATTTTGTGAAAGTGGCAATTACATATTCACCTTTTCTTTTTGCACATTGGTTGGTTGACGGTCCTACTAATTTATTTTATCTATTTTGGGATCCCCATTTTCACAATCCAACTGGTCATTTTCATAGAAGCATTGGCTAACAAAGAACTAACCATCATCTTTACCCATACATTGATCCGGCGGGTGACAATCTAGTGGATGAAGTGCCTTTTCAAAAGCTTACACTTGTAGAAAAATGGACCGCATAGACTTAAAATGAAGACCCACCCTAATTCAAGTTTGTCAATTTATGATGAACTTGACCTCACGTAGGTCTTAATGTCAAGCCTAGTAGAACCATGTTTCTACTAGTAATTACTTCAAGAGTCACATGAAATGGATGAAGAGCATTCAATTTAACATTTAAATAATTTTTATTTATTCTTCTAGCAATGTGACTACCACAATCCCTTATCATATTCAACAAAAAATATTTGTTTTTTGAGAAACTTGAATTTACAAAAAATTGTCAAAGAAGTCATCAAAAATTCATAAAATTAAATGCGTTGATTGCTAGAATCATTGGAAATCAAATGAAATATGCACGAATTGGTGAAATCATTGGAAATTTGTCAATTTTAGGGTTTCATTTCAAGGCTTCAAGGTACATTAGTCTCTTGTTCTCTCTTTTTTTTTTTTTCTCATTTTTGTATTACGATACTCATTTTTAGAGCCATATAACAAACGTTGCAACTATTGCAACAACTGAGAAAAACAAGAATGAACAATGAAGAGAAAGAATCCTAAACTACACTCCCATTCTCTTTGTTGAAGCAAGAACTATCATTCTCATTTACAACTCAGCTTCTTAGTATTATAAACAATGGGAAAAAATAATCATTTCTTGCAACAAGGAGTGGAGGAAAATTATCATTTCTTGCAACATTTCTTGAAAAAATGGTACAATTGTCACATGTGGTAGATTTTTACTTTAGTGGAAGATGAAATTTTCAGTTAATATTTTTTTTCCACCTAAGTAAAAATCAGGAATATTATTAATTATTTGGCAATTGCTGTCAAATCTAACAAAGGACTACAATAACTTAAATGGTCACTTAATGCTTCATGATTTTTGTACATGGTTCTCTATTCATGTTGGAGATGAGAAGTATAAAAATACTTGCAAGAGTGAAAGATTTTGTTTGCATTCTCGTCAAGTTATAAATTATTCTGCCCCTAAAGCACCATATCATTCTCTCTTGCACCATGATCTTTTAGGGTTTGACAAACCTCCTTAGAAGCATTATCTTCTTTGCACGGGTGATAATTAAAGTATTTTTTTATTTATGGAAAGCAACCATTTGTTGTTTAGGGCTATGATTGTATTTTGACTCTACTATTACAAATGTCATAGATTATTCTAAAATTGGAGTGCGATTATAGCCAACCGCAGTCACCATGATTTTGTGACGTGTTCCATAGAGTATTGGAGAATATCAAGATCACTGCAACTTACAACCATTCACAGTTTTGCACCCTTGTTTTTTACAATTCTTGCAGGCAAAAGAAGAAATAATGGAGGTTTGATATTTTATATACTAAAGAAAAGATATATATGAATGTGCATCTGACATTCTGTGACTTTTAAAATTGGATTGCAGATATATCCATCTATGATTACAATAGAAAGGATCACGAAGTTTTGTGTATGAATTGGATCCACTGCACTCTGAGCCATACTCCAAGGTGTAGTATAGGGGAGGCAACCCATTTGTGACCACTTAAGCAAATATATGTATCTGCAAGGGAGTTTTTAACAGTGGGAAATTTTCCCATGTGCAGAAATAGAGTTCACAAGATTTCCATGATTTTTAGATTTTTATTTCTCAAAACAAAATTACTATGAATTTTTATTTGAAGATTCTGCTCCACCCCATATTGGTCATACATATCTTCCTATTTTGGACCAAGGGCTGATTGCAAAAGCCAACAAGGGTTGGTTTCAATATTGAGAGTGTTGTAGCCAATCATAATGCACCACAACAACGCCAAGAATTGTACCAACATTAATCATGTTAATCACCTCCTGATTGAAATTACTACACCTTATGTTGCCATAATGGGAGAGTGATCAAAAATGGGTTGCCTTGCTTTCCAAACTGCATCTATATTGAATACTAGTATGGTTGCAATTGTAATTAGAGGGAGTTAACCCCCACAAAACAAGACCTATCACCAAAGCACTTTGCCAAAAATGATAAGATTTTTTGATCGATAGGTGCTTTCTCTATTTTTGCAATAATCTTGAAAGTCATCCATTGGCCACTTTTTGACCTCAACGTCCTTCCAAGGTTAAAACTTGAGATGACTTCAAAGTTAAAACACAAGGTGGAGGATAACTCTAACAAACACAAAAAGAGGGGTCTAAATCCAATCTCATATCAGGATCTTCAAAGCACAGATACTGAAGTCTACAACAAGACACAATGAGAACAGAAACACAATCTCCAATATTATTAGTTCTACATTTCCATGTTCTCTTCTCCCTGCATTTCCCCTTTGCAATCTCCTGAGTGAAAGAAGAGTGAATAATTGCAGAGGCTCACGCGAATAAAGAGTCCTTAGGATAGTTCCACTAACTTGCTCGTGAGGACCTACATTACAAGTGCTACCCTTTCTGCCTCCTCGTGAAGATCGACTCTATGACTTCTTAGAGAAATTTGAGCTGATTGAAACAGTTCCAATTTGCAGGGATCGTAATTCACAACTACTCCTTAATACAATACCTCAACCCACAGGTCGCTAGGTTGGTTAAGTAGATCCTTACCGAACCAATTCAGCCATCCGGGCTTCAAACCTGTTCTTTCCAACATCCAAATATTTCCCAATCTGATCTGCCAATTCCATCAACACTCATGCACCCTTAAAACAGAAAATCAGAATTTCTCCATATACTTTCTTACATAAGCGCAGGAAAATGATGCAATGTCATCTCGGTAACAGTAACATGCCATGCACATTCTTACAACTTAACAATACAGTACATTGAAAATTTCAATTTCTTACTGAAAGAATATACAGTATGCCTCAGCTCAGCTCTGAGCTGATTGCATCGATGTACGTTGCAGATCCGAGCTAGCAAACAGCAGTGACTCGTTTCATAGCCGATCATGATGCTGCAGCAGCACCCGGCAATTGCCCCACATCGAACAAGGTGTGATCCAGAAAGGTCTCCGTGTTCAAGCTCTTCGGAAGCAGCCACCAATCCCTGTACAGGCACATCAGCCACCATCCAGACTGCAAAACGCTGCCTGCTTTGTAAGATCGAACCGAAAGTGAGTACGTTCTGTCGTGTCGCTCTTGCTGAAACTCCAACAGCGCCTTGTGTATTCTCTCATGTTCTGGTAACCCCAATTGAGCCCGTTCCGCTCCTGGAGCTTCCGTTAGGACAGGGTAGAGTTTCTGGGTGAGCAAGATGGCATCTTCCAGAGCCATGCATCCACCTTGGCCCATGTTCGGAGTGGTAGGGTGGGACGCATCGCCTGCGAGAGGGACACCGCCAGACACTTGAGAAGAAGGAGGGGCGGTGTTCAACCGATGGCGGATGGAGTTTTTGGTGAAATTCCCCAGAGGTGTGTTGTGGATGCACAATGGGATGTCGGAAGATTGGAAAACCCGGACACGCTCCAAAGACTCCTCCTTCAGCTGCTCCGGGGTGGTCTCCCGAAAACCTAAAAAGAAACGCAATGTGGAGAATGATTGGTACATATCCCCGATTCTGAACTCAGGATGAGTGCAAGTGGAAGAGGACCAGAGGAGTCACGGTTTGAAAATAACCTATTGGATTGATGATATTGCCAAAGTAATTAGCTGGGGTCAAATTTTTCATCACAGGCAAAACATCTGTTGACACTCTTGCATCTTCCTCGTCTGAAGAAAAGGTGCTCATGTATTCCAATCTTTGCGAATAGCAAGAATGTGGTTAATAATTCTAAAGTGGTTACAACTAAATAAGCCTTAATCTGCACTGAAGGGTGACGGATGAGCCGCTTCAAGAACAACGCATAGACTCAGATAGTGGACAAATGATGATGAAGATACTAATGTATCTGTTTTCTAATGAGATTAAGAATGGAAACTCACTGCATACTAAAAATCTTATTTGCACTAATAGAAGACGTCTAAATCCTTAGAAGATTTAACAATACGCTCAAACTAGAGGTCTAGAACGCTCAAGTTTGAGCGTATTGTTGAATTCTAGGTAAAACGATTTTCTTTCTATTCCCACAAGCTCGAAACGAAGGTTCTCCAAATGGATGGTCATTGAAGAACATTGCATGCGTTGGTCAAAAAATAATAAACTGGTAAGTATCCACATGACAAAATAAAAAATGCTAAAAAAAAATAAAGCTCAATGAGGGTTAAATGCCACTACTCTTACCTTCTGAACAATCGTTCCAGATAACAAACCAGTAGACTTTGGTGGCGCTGGAAGGAACGATCGCTGTGCGGATTCCTTTTCCTACGAAGTAACAAGTTTTCTCTCCAAACTTGTGGCCGTCCGGAAAAACTGCCATGCCACGGATTCCCACTTGCCCAACCGGTAGTGCCTTCTCAAGCCCCATCCACGATGCTATGATAGAGTTTTGACCATCAAATCCGAGCACAACCTGCATCCACGGCACCGTCATAAACTAGTAAGTACACAATCCACACAACTGTCAATAGGAAGCAGAAACGCAAACATGTAAATGCTATATTGGTGCAATGACAAAATCATCTTATATGATATCCTGGTTATCGAGTGCAAATTCCAACATTCAGCTGGAATAAATTTGTGTTTGAAGGGCACATTCATATGGCAGTGGACACTGAGTGAACAAAAGTGCAAACAGGGAAACTACGTGCTACTTTGCAAAAGTAGTACCTTAGTAGGAGTCGAGTATCAGGTAACTACTTATCTGCTCAAGAAGGCAGATGCTATAAAACGAAGGTAACTTATAACTTATGATTTATAACTTTAAAATGCTCCAGATACCAAATTTTCCTAGTTCGGAATTATGAAAACTAGCTCAACTAACCTTAGCAGAATATATGGAGCCATCCTGAAGCTGGATCTCCGTGACACCAGTGGTGCTTTCAGAATTCTTGATACTCGTCACTCGGGAATTGAATCGAATGGTTCCTTCAGGTAACTGGCCAGCTAGAGCTTCCAAAAGAAATTTTCGTTCCACGGCACGCATCTCATGCGGTCTGTTTCAAGACATGATTCTCCAACGAATTAGATGATTCCATCAACGAATGCCCAATCTACCGGTATTGTGTCTTAATCCAGTGGCTGATTTTAAGCTGAATCTATGGTGAAAACAACGCACAGACAATCCAATGAAGTCGAAGCTCAGAAAATCTGAGAATAGGTCAGAATCATTCTTACCCTCCTTTACAATCAGCCAGCACCAAACTTGCTATGCGATTCCCTCTTTGGTTGAATATCACATACCTGCAAGTGCAATCGTGAAGAACAGATTCAAATGCGAATTAGTGAATACTTACGAGGTTTTCAATCAAATTAGTCTGTTTCAGAATCTTCTTCATGATTCATGGGGAAGTCTCCCTCCGGTCACAGTGATCATACAGAGGCCTCATACGTGACCACTGTGATCATGGAGAGACCTCCCCATAAATCACGGAGAAGAATTTCTTTGTGATGCAAAAAAATCTCTTGAAAGTCTAATTTTACCGAAAACCCTGTTAGATTCTTTAAGAAGTCTTCCGACGTCTCTTATTTTCCTTCATGAAATTTTACAGCCTAACATGGTTGTACACTTAGAAATTTGCACTCAATTTCGAAAGGGTAGCAACAGAGGACATACTCGAGTATGTTGCAGTACATGTTCCGAAACTGCTCACCAATCCCAAGCACATCGAGAACGCGGAATGCGTTCGTCCAGAGAGTGATAGAAGTGCCAAGCGCTCTTAGGGTGTCTGATTGCTCTAGTACCACAGCCTTCAGCCCAACTCTGATATGTACCCACACGCAATCTCAATTAGGTCTGAAATTCTCAGAACATAATTTTTTCATTGTATTCACCCAGGCATATTCTCAAGATGGCTTACTGGCTTGAGGAGCTCTCCTTTATACACATTCAGCTTAATATTGCAAAACAAGGTGTCAATGGTTCCTTTCCATGCCAATTCAGAGGTTGCCCAATTGAAAAGGATTCTCTACAATATATGTTTTGAAAGCAAATTCAGTTCTGAAGTAATCTTGTACCTGTGAAGAGCGAGAGCACAGGCAAGGCCTCCAATGCCACCACCCACAATCACAATCTTCTCCTCAATGCGTTGTGGGGTACCCTGCAGCCGATCGCCAAAACTATCCATGCTCCCACTCCTCTCTAGAGACGTCGACAAATACATAAATTAGGGTTTAGGACCACTCCAAGATTCGAGTACATCACATCGTTTCACATGAGTTCAGCCATTTCAAACGATAGATTCACGGACGAAACAATTTACCAAGTTTGAAGGAACTATATATGTATCTACCTATGATAGCCACTTCGGACAGTCGTCAAACGCGATTTTCCCCTTCAAATCTGCCTTCAGAATAAATTACATTCTATAGTAGAAATGTCAGAATCGAAACAGTCAAGTGCTGAAAATCTTCAGAATGAAATACAAAGTAAGCCTTCAATCTTGAACACTGACTTCAGATACGGTGGGTTCAGGTAGGCGACTTCACCTATTCCCAATCAATCAAACACTGGGAGTGCAAGTGACCCACTATTGAGAGAGACGGAAAGAAAATTCTAAGCTACAATGAGAAGAAATCGAAATCCCCGCTGAATCACCTATCCCCAAATTTTCTCACCTTTCGAGTTGCAGACGTGACTTCCTCCCCACGAAATTTTCCATGGAACTGTTCAGTACAGCACTGTATAGTGAGCACACCCAAGACTGCTTTCCTGTCAAAGCGACTGCTGTGCGCTCACCATGACGTGATTCATCAATGTAATATCAAGACAGTATGCGCCCGCGAGTGAAACTTCTTCATTCAACGCAATAATCTGCTGACTTTCGAGGTAGTAAAGGAAACGCACCCAATTTGATCTTCTTCAAAAAATCCTGCACTGCTGACAACATCAATGTAGCTGGATAAGTACCTAGCTACTCGCACATCGATAGAAATTATGTAACTTAATCACATTTAGGTATAAATTTCACTGATTCCTTGAGCAGTCTTGGATTCTTGGCAAGTGTAATAACTTACTGTCAACCCTCTCTGATGACATTCATATCCTTAAAGCCTCTCACGTTGGACAAAAACAAAAGCAAATAAGTTAGAAGGACTAAGGTAGACTACACCCACAATTAACACTGCCCAAAAAGCGACACCTACATTTTGACCAAAAAAGGTCACTTTTTTCTAAATATCAATTGGATAAAATGTACACAATCTGAAAATGAAAATCTATGAGAGTCTAGTCATCTACATTGAACAGGGGTATTAAGGGGACCAAAAAATTAAAGGGACTAATTCTAGAAAATTGTAGATGTTTGAAACATGATGTACATCACCTGGACACTCCAATAACTACTGATGTACAATAAAGGTAGATATTTCTTTAGTGTGGAATGTCGATTCATTAGTATGGGTCCTCATAATACCCCTATTCAGTGTAGTGTTGGGTTTTAGTACATCTAAAGACATTTTATTTTTTTAAATTCTTAACTTATTCAAACAATGTTGAAATAACACATGCTAAAGTGCATTGGATTCCTCTTTTAGTTGCCAAGAAGGCCTAATAAAAATACTTTATGTTTAATCATAGTACCTACGCTTAGTTGTAATTGGGGTTAAATGTAGGTGCGCATACCTTATCATGTTGGAAACTTCTTATGTACACATCCGATTATGCAACTTCCACATGTCTAAATTTGGACAAATGAGACTATGAGAGTGCTAATTTGTCTTTCCAGACAGAAAATGGATTTAAGTAGGTTACCGCACTGTGATTTGTCTGTCATGGAGAAGACGAGGAGCAACGAAGGTGGCTTTGCAATCTCTTTCACATGGGCTAACTTAAGTTATAATATCTATGAAAATTTTCTCAGTCAGCTTCAGACAAAATGAGAAACTGCAAAGAACTTGTTTTGGTGTGTTCTAAAGTAGAGCTTACAGAAGCTGCCCACAAACAGCTTCGGCCATGAGGAAATACTTTTGAGATAATAATGATTTGGATGGAAACAATTGGCACAACTTCACTTCACTTCTCATGCACTCACTGAAGCATGAAACTTGCCCTGAGTTGGATCCATTCCAATTGCTTCGTACATTCCGGATTCCGAAAATACCCATCTCCTAAATTCAACTCGGGTGCATTTTGAAATCCAAGAAGAAAGTTTCCAGGTTTAACCCTGTAAGGACGCAGCAGTCTACGTTAAGTTAAGTGAAAGTGTTTGAAGGATGACAAAGAATCTTTCTATGAAAGGACAACTTTGGAATTTTGTGTGAAAAGGGGAGGTCTTGCACAGGAGTTTGCCCTCCAATGAGTGCTCTTTGATATTTTCAAGCAAATGGTTCACACAATATCAAAAAAGGTGATTTTCACGGTGAACTAACCTACTATCTAGAAGGTTAAGTGACCAAAATAACATAATTGACTATGTTTTCACCAAAAACACTCCAAAACTGCCATTTTTAATGCAAGTACCAAATTTTAGAAAAATAAGCATTTTTGGACACTTGTAATTGTAAGATCTTGTAGTACGCTTGTTTGAGAAGATGTGGAAGAAATTTCATAAATTTCTGCCTTGTTGATTGCAAGATGTTAGTGTTTGAATGGACAAAAATCCCTTGTCTGGCCCTACAAAAGAACATGGAGCTGCACTTTACAAGGTCACATTTGTATGAAAAAATGTCCGAAATGGTGGTGCTTCTTTGGATTCATTATTCAAGGCAAGTTGGATATATACTTGAAAAAATTCAAATCATTTGGAATTGTACAACATATAAGAAAAAAATAGTGAGTAGAAAGAAGTAGAGAATGATTCAAAATTTGTTAATGAAATTTTTAAAATGCCAATCCCAATGTTAATAATATTGTAATAAACAATCTACACTCATTGTTTTTATATTTTTCAAAAAATATTGAAAATTGAGTTAAATAAAGGACTTCAAAGTTTATTTTAGAGTTGAGATTCCACCCTACCCACAAACTAAAACTCCTCACAACTTTCATCTCATTAATCAAAATGGAATGATTCAAAGCTTTCTATGTCTATATAAATCTAGAAAATCAATTTCAATTTTTTTTTTTAAAAAGTGATTTTTGAAGAATTTTTTTGAGCTACTTGGGCTAGCGGTGCTATTTTGTGAGCCTATGAGCATGAGCCTATGAGCATGAGCCTATGAGCATTGAGCTCAGAAATTTGAAAAAGCAATAGAAACTTGCTAATATTTCAAAAAATAGATTTCATCTGAAACTTTGGATCAAAATTTATTATTTTTTGGAAATTTTAGTACCTACTACCATAGTTCTATTACCGTGGACCTATTACCGTGGGTTTATAGAATTTAGATGAAAATCTAATTTTGAATCTTATTTAGATGTATACATTATGAAGATGAAGAATCCAATTGATGTGAAAGATGAATGGAGATGGAAAGAAGTTTGTGTAGAATATTGGTTGATCGTTGTCCTATAAGAACATAGACCCTCCCAAGGTCAATGGAAATACACCAATAATTTTTTCTTGATGTGCTATTATTGAATTTGTTTAGATTTTAGAAAAAAAATTGTTGATAAGATTTCATTACATGTGTCGAAAGAACTTAACCACACTAAGTTTCATTTTTGTTGATCACTATGTTATAATAGCATGGATCTTCTCGGGGTCGATGGGGGAAGTACCTTCACTTATGTCTTAATATGTCAATAATTAGACTTGCTAACATTTTAGAAAAATATTGTTAAAATTGTTAAGATTTTAAGAAAATATTTGGTTGATAGGGATTATTTGTGTCAAGAATGAACTTAGTTACACCTAAATGTTGATTAGTTGATCATTGTCTTCTTGTGGGACCTCTCGGGGATCGAACTTTTTTGTCTTGATCAAATTGTTGTTTGATTGATCACTCCCCTCTTGCTACTTGGTACCTCTCGGTGCCGAGGGGAGCCACACACACACACGGAAATGTTTTTTTTTTAAATAAAAATAAATAAATAAATTCTTTTTTTTCTTTTTTTTCTTTTTTTTCTTTTTTTTCTTTTTTTTCTTTTTTTCTTTTTTTCCTTTTTAGATTTGAATTCCAGGTATTACTCCAAGGTTTTTTCACATAATCTACTGTTTAACTTACAAAATAATAGATCACATAGACACTTCCAAAAAGTATTCTATGTCTTTCTTGTTATTCGTAAAATAAATTCCATAAGAAGCTCATCTTTTGGGAATTTGGCTATAATAATGCCTTACACATCAGTACTTTAAACATATTGTTCAAATATTGACACAATTTTTGTGTTCTGTTTCCCCTTATCAATGGAAATTGTTCATGTATTTCAAAAAAAACAAAAAACAAATATTGACACAACTAATAATATCTTGTTCATCCCTCTTATTCATACAACATACGTAGTTTAACCACTTGGTAACAGCATCGGATATGACACCAATTGAAAATTAATTTGACGGCGTTTTGGGGGCTTGTGCCTTAATTTTGCAAAGTAAAGAAGATTTTTTGGTTGGTTGCCCACTATGTGAATGCACCAGGTACAGTAAAGTGGTGTTTACACCAACTGAGCCATCCCAAGGCTGTTTTGTTTACAGCTTATGGTGTTTCGAGCAGCTACTAGAGTTTTAACTGATGAGCCAATTTGGGATTGAATTATACTAGTTTGTGTTCAAGTTTAGATCAGCGTTGTGTTTTCTAAGATGGTGCTGGGTTCTCAAAATAGTGGCCAACATGTAGTGTATGAGTCTCAAAAAGTGTTTTTGCTTATTACGATTTAGTTTGTTTTGTGAGCATGACTAAACTTTTTCTCTAGTGAACAAACAATAACAAGTTGTGGTATCCTTAAGACACCTCGTACATGTTGATTAGCATACTAATTGTTTGCTCGTTTGCATGGGTACAGATGAGGGCTACCACCTCCGAAAGATTTTTTTAGAAAATCTCCAAACCACATTATTGACAAGTGAAGAACCTGAGTTGTTAATATATGCTATGTTTGGATTTCCATATCCATTTGCATTGTCCTATACTTATCTTTGCTCAAGGATAATAGTAGCAAAATCATTAATCACTATTGCAGTTTCAAAAATCTCTCATGATTTCCTGTTTATTGGCAAATGGGCACATAATACGACAGAAGTAGTGAAGCTTCCTATACTCGTTACTTGACTTTCACTTTCTCTTTTACTTCGTGAAAATGATGTTTGTTCATACCATTTTTATTGTTGGCTTGGGCTCCTTATCTTCTGATAAGGAAACGAATAGGCTTCAATATGTCTGATCTTATAGCTATTTCATTATAATGAAATTACTATGGATTGAGAAAAGTGCCTTCCACAGATTCTTGCAATACTAGTTCTATTTGGACTTAAATACGACAAGGTCATAGCATTGCAATACTCTCTATGAAAAAGATGATTTCTTGGTTAAAACAAGAATAACTCCTATTTCCTAAACTGAGTATGAGTTTTGATAGGGAGATAGAATCTACCCTGAATCTATCAGGGAAGTATCGAAAAAGCATTTTATCTTTCCACAATAGGGGGTCTCCCCTTGGTGCCGAGGGGTACAAAGCAACAAGAGGGGAGTGATCATAAAAAAACTAGTTTTCAATGGAACAACCATATTTGATTTCAAAAGAATCCTAATTAATCATTAATTTTTTTCTTCTTAAAATTTAGTGAAGTCCAATGAATGGTACATCAAGGTTGTTCAAGGGACCACAATAATAGGTCCATGGCAATAGGTATTAATAAAATTTATTAAAAATAGGAAATTTTAGCCAAAAATTCTAGATGGAATTTCTAAAAAGTTGTATGCTTATAGGTTCACAAATTCACAAACTCACAAAATAGCAATCTTGCTACCTGGGCTACCCAATGAACAATGAAAAGGACATATTATGCAATAACTTTTTAACTTTATAGTCAAATGTTATGAAAATTGTTGGTCTTTAAAGCTACTCCTTGGGTACATGTTGTGTGAAAATTTCAAAGAAAAAAATAAAAATTCCATTCATAGGGAGCTGCCCAAAATCACTATGTTGCCAAAAAAAATGTAGTTTGGGCATTTAGGGGTTAATGAGATTACTACCAAACTAAAGAGAAACCCAATCCAAGTCATTTTGTAATTTTACAAAGTTGGGAACATAGGGTAATACGTAATAATTTGTACTATATTCACCTTGAATGGACACCCTTAAAGTACAAAATGCCTCAACTCTCCTTGGTTACTTCAAAAATTCCTCATCTCTCATTGGTTGCATCTAAGAATTTGTGTTGATTTTGAGTCAAAAAGAGTTCATTTGAGCCTATTTTTTAAATGTTGGAGAACAAGAATTGATGCTTATAAATGTTTCTACCTCGGGATGTAGAGTTTTCTACCATCTACACCACAATTTGTAAATGCTTCTTATAACAATGAGTATCTAATCCCCTAGGTCCCTCAAAAATGACCACAACCTAATTTGAATGTTGTACAAGTGTGCATGATATTCTAGAATGTAATTTTAGAAAATATCATTTTTTAGAGAAGATCATACAGTCTTCCTTCTCTAATTTGCATTGTAAAGTAGAAGGTCTATAAATTGTTAGGACTCTAAATGTGTCCCCTATCTAGAAATAAGTGACATCTTCCTTGTAAAATTTGTCATTAAGCATGTAGGTAGACTTAAAGGGACAGTTTATGGACCTCCTACTTTACAACCATGTAGCCCCCCATATACAATTGTAGACTTTTCAATGAAGGCAATATTGATAATACTTCATCATAAGCCTACTTGACAAAAGAAAAGGAGAAGGGGGGTACCAACTTGTCCTATGATGTTGGTCAATTAGATTTGAAGAGAATATTAAAAAAAATTCATAATACGTAGGGAATGTAAGAACAAAGTGTTTAATTAAAGTAACAAGAAATGTAGAGGTTGATAGCAATGTTTTTTCTTGCATCATTTTTGGGCATCTCCAAAGGAAGCTATTTACATCCACCAACATCAAACATATAAAAAAATGGATGAAAATATACATATTCATCCCAAAAAATATTTTTTCCTACATGATAGAGTGGTATTGTTTTTAGAGGTTATAGCAATTGAGAAAATCATTGAAAATAGGAGATGCTATCACCAAATATTCCTTTGAAAAAAATTGTATATCTTTTGAAAAAGAAATATCTTCTCCCTCCCCCCAAATTGATTGGTAGTGATAATGATAATACCCTATTATCTCTAATATCAATAGATATTATCAAGTTTCAAACTACCCAAATCCATAAATGACATGATAACTATTTTTTGTTTGATGAATGACAAAGAATTCTTTTGCTCAAGACAAAAGTGCAACTATTCATCCCTGAAATCTTGTCCATAAAGGAGAGATCTTCTAAAAGAGTTTGACCCCTAATGAATATTTCTTTTTTTTTGAAGTAGATGATGTCATATGGGTACAAAAGGGATGATTAGTCCATAGTCACCAAGCCGGCGTTTGACCTCTAATGAGTACTTTTGTTTTTTTAAAGTAGATGATGTCCCTTGGTTCCAAAAAGGATGATTAGTCCATAGTCACGAGCCTGACATTTAAGGGTTAAAGTAGGAAGTCCATAAAACACTCAATCTCTAAAACCATCCACCTCCTAAAATGTATACTATTTAAACATTTTTCTCTTATTGAACCAATAATGTATAACTAATGTACATTTGAGGAAGTGGAAGCATTTCAACTTCAAAAATTCATGACTAATTCCATGAATCTCCGAAAAATAAGAAACAACTTGGATTAGATGACAAGGCTATTGGTCTTCCAAGGAAAATTTCCTGAAAAATATTTCAAGTTTAAACTCCCCAAATTATATTTCAGCTCTTAAATGGGCATTTTATAAACCTCCTACCTTAGACAAAAGTTACAAATCCAGATATTGAAGCACTGAAATCATCTAAGGTAAGAGCACCCAATGGCATCCCTGTACCCAATGGCGTCCCCTTCTAGGCCAAGAATTCATTTTAGAACATAAATGTAGCTGGACTATAGACATCTTATCATTTTAGGTCAAAAAATTAAGCTCTCTACTGTCTACTTAGATTTACAGCCTGAAATGATTATGCTCTGTAGAGTCTGACGCCGTTGCGTACAGGGACGCCGCTGGATGCTCTTACTTTAGCTTTCATTGATCAGAGTGTCACAAACTTATCCAAGACCTGAGAAGAACGGGTGGATGCATGATTGCATGTGTCAAAGATTTGTCAAAAGTTAGAAGAAAACAAAGGACATCACGAAAATGTCAGAATGTTGCAAGACAAGACCCTCTACAAACTCAATTCCTAACAGAATATACCAGCCATAGTGGAGAAAAGTTCCCTCTATTGTTAAATGAGATGAAATGGTATAGAAAGAGCACGAGATACAAATCCACAGCCTTTCTTCAAGCAGACTGGAGAGTAAGAGATAAAAATAGTTTACATGGGCCTGCTATCAGGACAGCAATAAAAAACCGTATGCTAAAATCCACCCTTCTGTATCTCAATCCATCTAACTCTTTATTCTAGTTCATTTGATACAAAAGAAATGTACTCTCGTCCTGAGACGACCCTCACTTCTCCAAACTGCACTCTGTAATGCTTAGAATCCTCTCACTAGGAGAGGAAAGAATCATAAATTTGCTACTGCTGCACATTTAATCTCCGGAGAACGGCAAATTCAGTTGCACATATACATGACGGGATGCAAATTAATCTACTCCGCTGAAATTTCCGATGCAATGGTTCTACCCATTTGATCTAGTAATGATCCAACCGAAGATGCAACATTGGATTCAATAATACCGGATAAAATTCCCGTCGAAGGAATTGATTCAGCACGTCTGAGTGCTGAGGGCGGAGATGTAGACCGTGTGTTGTATGACCCACATCCTAAGCATTTTTGTCCAACTACGTGATAATATACATCACTAAATCTTCCGCAGTCATTGCACAGAACCCACACCTGCAGAAAAGAACAGATATTCAGCAGTCTAGAAGAAAATTTCCGTATCAAAAATGTTGCAGTACTCAGAATCTATCATGTTTCAGGCTCTTAAGAAATCAAAGCTGTACCTTCTTTTGACGATATTCTTCAGGCATTGGAGTTAAATATACTTCCTGGTCCAGTCGCTCCCAGATTTTCGACATGTCTTGAGTCGACTTTGAACAGATAGGACAGGAGAATCTGCTTCACACAAGAGAAAACATCATCTTTCAAGAACACAACATTTCATCGTAGATACTTGGGATTCACACAAACTGCAAGGCGGAAAACAATAACTGATCAACATGCGAAGGTTCAGGTTAAGAGCAATACTGAGAGTGCATATGCATCTGTCCCAAACAAATTTGGTGCATAGTGTGACCACAAGGTAATACGGAAATATCCATCACCGAGTCAAATAGGTACTGCAGTGCAATCCACATCAAGTTAAAATTAGAAGTTCACAATATCCTTTCCTGAAAGAGAAAAGATTAACAATTTCCCCACAAGCGTGACTACCCCAAGGACATGGCCTAAACTCATCCCAGTGCATGACTCATTGCTAGCCGGGAAGGAGGGAAGGTGTTCCGATTAGATCTCCAATTACCTCTACACATACTGGACAATTCTGGTGCATGGCATTTTCAACACAGGGATGGTCGTTCCGGAGTGCATTGCTGTAACATGAACCTGCAGCATTCCAGATTCAACATAAATTAAGAGGACAACATACATATCCTTTTGGTCCAAAGTACCTGAATAATCCCCAACATCGACTACACATGATCTGCGTAAGTGAAACCACACCTAGAAAAGCTGAGTCTGTAAAGGCATCAATCAAAATTCTAACATGTCGGAAGTAATTTGGGAATGCAACAGAGACTGTCAGGAGTAGATCGGTACCACAACGATCACAGTGAAAGAAATTTTCGCGGCCACCAACTCTGCATATACCACAAGCATCACAATGGTATTGCTCCTTCACTGTCTGCCAACATCAAATTAATACACTATATTAGTGACCATGCCACCAAAAGACCTACATTCGGCACTTAAAGAAAGTTCCAGTTTGTAAAGGTAGGATTACAATGTGTCATATAAAACGTGACGCATACTTGTACTCTGTGCAACTGTACCCCAGAGATATTAATAATCAGAGTTCTGTTTAGGAGAAGGAAGTAGGGAATACGCTTGGACGCCGAAAACTTCCATTGGATGGCTGCGGTTACTCACTCATGCGGCTATTAATAGGACCTGGGGATAGGGTTAGAGAGCGTACTAACCTCATCATCATAGAATTTGCACCTGGCGCAGAAGTAATCACCCATGGAAACACCACAATTTTCGCAAACCTGCTTTGCATCTTGCTCATGATCACAGAGCGAGCAAATGACCTGGAACATCAGGAGTACAAGTCTCGGACCCTTTCAGCACTTTGCCATTATCAATTTGTGAGACCAGCAGGGATGAGATTCCATGATCATTCATTAACTTCTTCCCGGATAGACCCAGCTAAGTTTACGAACAATCCTCAATACCTTAATACTTGTTTCTCAATTTAGAGACAAACAGGTGGCATTAAACCTTCAAAAAACGTACCTTCTCAACACGCTGCCTTTGAATATCATGGCGCTTAGAACCGTCACGCTCGTTGTTGTTCTGGACAAGACCCAAGAATTGTCAATGAGAAAAACAGGCTTTCATTTGGAGGTAGGCATACATATAATGAAATCCAGAGATTAAAATTGCTTCTCTGGACACCTATGTAAAACTAACTCAAAAACCCTGCATAGTAGAGCAGACTATTCACATGACAATAGGAGCCGATAGATTCCAATCTGAAGATGCATCGACCCATTCAAATGAAATCTAAAGTTCTGAATGGAGAATATTTAAACCTTTGCTTCATTGTGACAATGACGACAATCAAAGATCTCATCGCAGCATGGGGCTCGAATTCGACATCGCCTTCTATAATGCTTGCAGCTGCAGAAAGGCACTGTATAGATTGTAAAGAAAAACAGAGGGCTCATGATAAGAATTATCACAACAACATTCTTAATGCAGAATATCTGCAACATTATTCGATTGCGCAAGGAAGAATAAAAACTATCTTGATCACTCGCAGTTCAAATTGCGATCCACTGTCATGGGCATCTTGCACTGATAATCTCATTCACCTCTTATAGATTAAAGTTGTATTCACTGTCCACAAACCTTAACATCCCCCAAGATACAGTTTCATTTATTCCACTTGGCGGTTAAGTAATTACAACATATTTAGCAAATCTTACTGCGCCTCTAATCATATCTGTGCGAAGACACCATGAGCCCCTAACACGTCTTGGTGTTATGTTACTTCATAACACCAAGACGTACCCAGAGCCTGAAACCTAAATTGACGGTTCACCTTCTGACAGTCCAATTTTGCTCAGAAGCGAAGCTCTTCCACGCGTTAGAAAAAATTCCACCAAATTACAGTAGTCGCTAGCCTTCATCATTAGAAATTCCGAATCCCAGAACTATCTTTTTACCACGTATTAAGACGAATCAAGGAATAAGTACCCGAAATCCAATCTCCCAACGGACAGTCTATCTTCCACGTCCACCTTCACTACCGATTCCCCCTCCTCTGTCGATTCCACCCGCTCCATTGATTCCATATCTGTAACCTCGTTTCCTTCAGGATCTCGCACAATTGAAACGTCCCTGCAGTTAAATGAGCAAGAATGTAATCAATGTGACCGAAATCGGCAAGGAAGCCAGCACGAGCGCAATGATGACAGAAGCAAACATCTACACCTCCCAGAAATCCACTCAGCCAACCTAACACGACACGAACTAAATATGTGAGCAATCACACTATGATCAAAGACCACAAAAATCTCGAACTAGCAGAGAAATCCGGCTCTAAAATCGTAATGAGAACAGAAACACCGCAGAAACAACACCATAAAAGAGACGCGCAAACGTCCACTCCCAGCACCGTACTTACCTCCGTCAAGCACGCAGCCGGCACAATTTACCAATGAGGCTGGCTTGCGTAAACGAGCACTAATAAGCCCACCTCACGGAATCAGAACACCTGAAAGACCGCCACTGCACAACGAAATCTTCCTTCCACGAGAGAAAAAAACCCAATTCTCTTTGAGCAGCCGTCAGGAATTAAGTGTAAACGAAGCTTCCATCCGCACTCCACCCGAAGAGTACACTAAGCTTCTCGTAACTAACAACAAAACCCTTCCTCCTGAAACCAAAAGCATCATTCAACACCTTACGTCACGATATGATCAACAAACGCTGGGCCCCGCTAACAATCGCCGAAAACATGAATCCAGCTCGACACTCAAATTTCCCAAAGACGCGAACCCCAGACAATTATGATAAACTCAACTGAAAATTACGAAGCAGAGACTGATGAGTGAGCGCAACGGCGGCGGTGACGGATGCGATTTAGGATTGTGCATTCAGGAATGTGCTTTGCAACCTAGCGAGGGACTGCAAACGACCACTCTGCAGTACTGTTGCTCTGGTTCAGTTACTTCCGTAAGCGGGCGTGGATAACTTTCTAGGCGGTAAATTGGAATTTCAATTTGACCACGTAGCTTTCACGGCAACCTTTTCGGTGTGCGCCAAACAACAAGTACCTCGCAGCACCCGGCGCCTGATCTACTGTAGTCACTGGACTGCCAGTGGTGGACTCTAGTCAGTCTGTACCGCGCGGTTCCTGCGCTTCCTAAGTTGTGAAAGGACGGGAGGGTGGGGTGGCGGACGCCGGTTGGCGGGAGTGTGTGGCACAAGCGTCCGGGATCGTGCGGTTGCGTCATTGCTGGGACATAGTCGTCGAATAGTGTCGTGACCGGGAGGCTCCCGCAATCCCGCGGCTCCTGCCCGCTGCTGCAGGTTCATCATGGCAGTTGCTTCTGCAGGCAATCCTTGGAATCTCTGACGTGCGATTTGAGCGTGCCGCCGGTGTAGTCGCAGTGGTCACGAATTTTGCTTCCAAATTACACTCCGTTGGGCATATCTTTTATGCTGTCCTATGATGCAACTGCACTACCTTAGTAGGAACATGGGCCATGTAGACTTGGGAAACATGCACCAAAAGATTCACAACTAGTCAAGTTGGTCATGCAGGTCTTTTCATGGTCAATGTTTCAACTAGTGTTGCATTACCTTCAGTGCACATGGTTTGTATGTGTTTATTAATAATTAAGTAGTCCCTTTGTCCCAAAATGATCTCCACTTTGTGATTAGGATAAAGGGCCCACATCTTGGCATGTTCTCATAATGTATGTTAGTAGTCTATGCAATATTGAAAGGGTGGAGTTGGTCAATCCATGTAACAACGTTGGAAAAAAATGAAGTAGGGTTCTCCTCAATGGGTTTCGAATCACTCTTTCCATCCAAAGTTAGCCACTCAAGCCACCAAAAACACCACTCAAAGTGTCAAGGTTAGAGGCTCATCTAAATGGGTGACAAAGCCTCCCTTCTATGAAAAGAGATGGGGATCATGAGTGTCACCGAATTGGAAGTTCAATACCGTTTTCATTGATCCTTCTCTACTTTATTCCAACTTTGTAAACCAGGGACTAAACAAATGAGTAGCCACTGGTGTTCCTTGAAAATGCCCCCCAAATTCCACTTTTGAGTGCTCCGAAACTACACTTAGGAAAGGGCTCCAAAACTCATATTTCTAAAATGGTAGGAGTGTATCAAACTCTATTTACAATTCAAACAAATTTTGAAAAATATTATTTTCAACCTTAATCCAAAACATTTGTCTAACACGAAGATTATTTTAGGATGGAGGGAGTAATTATTACAATTGTTGCAACATTGGCAACACCTTATGTCTTGCAAAAAAAATATAGTATTTTCTTTGCTTTACCAAATCTTGATTTTAATGTTTAAAGGTGTCAAAACTAGTGAAAGTCTAATTTTGGTTGTAGCATGATAAGCTTTTACAAATTAGATTTACTTCTAAAAGGATGGACTAGGGACCATGGAAATCATTCATTTCAATATCATGGAAATCATTGGTTTACAAAAATCCAAAAGCACTCATTGGAAATCAAACTATTGTAGAAGATCTTTCCTTTCTATACAAAATGATGGGAATGAATTGTTGCAATTTTGTTCCACACAAAAAAAATACTCTATCATCTATCGAACACTACACATCCATGTCAACATTTATAGGTTAATCCTAAACCACAAGGAAGTGCAAGTCAAACTCCTTCATTTTGTTTGCTCCCATTTAGCAAATGCATGTGAAATTTTGTTTGTGAAGATGAAATCACACGATGACTCTCCTTTACTTCTCACAAAATTGAAATTTTTTGTTGAAAAATTGTTTTTTTTAGAGAATTTCGAAGAAAAGGTGAAGAAAAATCATATCAAACAGAAAATTATCTCAAAAGATCTTTCACCATATATTTGTATGATAGTGAAGAACATCAAAGTGTAAACAAAAATTTAATTGAAATAGAAACTAAAATAGATGACATTCAATTCTTTTGTTTTACTCAAATTCGAAAATAATGATTTTTATGGAGGAAATTTAGATCTAGAACAAGGATTAACAAGTTCTCAAAATACACTAAATTAACATATTGTATAATCTATTTTTGTTGCATCTTCTTATATAAAAAGGTCATAAATATCTTGAAGACGCAATTTCCAACATCATCCAAAGCAAATTCCATTCAAGCAATTCCCCAAATAAGAGTTGGATGAAAAATTCTTTATAAGAATTGCATTGATATATTGTTCTTAAGTCATCTAAACACCAATTTTTGACGTAGGTGTTTAGGGTTTAACCCCCAAAGGAACAAGGTGTGTTTTTTGGCAACATAACTTTGGGGGGCAGGTACAAGTGTACTTTCCATGTTTTGGACCCAAACTTTAATAGAAGGTGTAGATGAGGAATATCTATCATGTGTACTAAATTTTAGGGCATTTGTAAATATGAGTCAAAAGTTATGGCCTAATATGTAGTTTGTTTATCAACTTGGGCAGTCTGGGCAAATCTGAAAAAATCATTTTTTTCAAAAAGAAAAATTTGAAGTTGGTTTTCTAGATTTATATATACATAGAAAGCTTTGAATCATCTCATTTTGATCATTGAGTCAAAATTTATGAGATGTATTAGTTTGTGGGCAAGTATGGATTCTCTACTCTAAAATAAACTTTGAAGTCATTTATGTAACTCAATTTTGAAAAAAATTTGAAAAAAATAAAAACATTAGATGTAGATTGTTTGTTACAAAATTACAATCATTGGGATTATGATTTTTCAATTCCATTAATAAATTGTTAACAGTTTAGTATTTTGAATCATTCTCTACATCTTTCTATTTACTATTCTTTTCCTATATGTTGCACAATTCCAAATGATCTAAAAATTTTCAAGCATGAATTGAACTTGCATTGAATAATGAATCTAATGAAGCACCAGCATTTCAGACATTTTTTCATACAAATGTGACCTTGTGAAGCGCAACTGCCCGTTTTTTCATAGGGCCCAAAATAGGATTTTTGACACTTCAAATGCTAAGATCTTCCAATCTACATGGTGGAGTTTTTTGAATTTTTTTCCCATATCTTCTCAATCTAGTTTACTACAAGATCCTACAGTTACATGTGTCCAAAATTGATATGTTCAAAATTTTGGTACTGTATTGAAAATGGCAATTTTTGAGGGATTTTGGTGATAACATAGTCAAGGAGCTTCAGGGGTTAAATGAGCACTTCTAGAACAATCCTCTTAACTATCCACATGTGCATAGGTTTTACATTTTTCATTATTTTGTAGTCATGTAAAGTCCTCATGGTGAATCCATTGATAGTGATAAACATAGAAAGCTAACAAATACAAAAATTTACCTTTGTCACCATCCATCTCTAATTTGGCAACAGTGACCTTGTCACGTGCATTGTAGATACAATAGAACCTTTTTGAAGTAATAGGGTTGAGATTGGGCTTACTATATTACGTTAGAGAGGGTCATTGCATTAGTGATGTTTGTCTATTGCCTAGAACGGAACCAAGCAATCAATATTATCTTAAAGAGGTTATTACTTCAAAGAGTTTCTCTTGTACAGTCTTTGCCAATACAAGGATTCTTTAAGCCCATAACCAATAAGCTATACTCATGCTTGTATGTAAACATGTTCGCTATGATATACTACAATCTTCAAGTCAATAATGGAAATCAAATCCTACATGGAAGAAGTCAATATTAGTAGAGCTAATCCTTAAAATGAAAAATGAAAAAGAAAAACCCAAAGCACCATTTGGTACCGATATCCTATTTGTGTGTGTGTGTCTCTCTCTCTCTATATATATACACTTATATTTATACTAAAGAACATAGTAGGGAGAAGGAGGGAGGGTGGAGGGTAAACCCCAAGACCATTCCATTGGGAATCCTCCACCAAAGTTCTCTAACAAATTAAATTAATTATTAACAAATTAAAAAAATATCATTCAATAAGTTAAGAAGCGTAACTTGTAGTCTACAAACTTTCTTCCATGATTTTGACTTGAAAGTTCTCTACAAACTTTAAGAAAAAATTCATTCAAAGAAATCAAGAAATAAATCAAAAGAAAAAAGCATAGGTCACCAAATATAGCTATCAATTTATCACCAAGAGGTGTAGTCAGTGGTTAATTTTGTATACTCAAAAAATTTACAAATTTTTATCATGAGATGGGTACACTAGTAGGATCCTTTATTTTTTGGGGACGTTAGCAATGAATAAGAATGTTTTCTAGAACAAAAGTAGGAAGATGGCATCGCAGCCATGGGCGGTAGATTGAGTTGGATGTTTGAAAAATTGTTTGGATGTCTTTGGCAAAACAAGTTGATGTCTCATGCGATGGTGATGTTCAAAAGATAGTGAAAAAAATACAATGGCATTCTATACAATGTCCAAGAAAACATGGAATTGTCACATTGGCAAGGGTTTTGGGTTTAACTATGACTAAATTAGTCAAAGTTATAGTGGATTAAGATAAAACACTAACTAGATGTGAAAACATGTACAAGGAAAGGGCAACCACATGGCATGCTTTGTAAAAAAAAGAAAATAAATGGATATATACTATGGATGAAAAGAGAAGCTCTTTATACAAGTGGGTTAGTACAAACCATACAATGGTGCTAGTATGTGAGCCCAAGAATGCGAGCTTGTGAGCAATGAGCCTACATAATAGGTACCTATAATATAGATACCACACACTGTAGAAGGTGTATGTATCATAAACACCTATAATATGGGTATTTGTAACATATATACCCTATAATCATAGACGGTTTCTATGGTACATACACCTATAATATAGATGTGTAATATTATAGGCTCATAGGCTCACACTCCTATGCTCACATAATAGCAACCCTCCAAACCATATGGGATAAGTAAAATGAGAATTGTATTTAAAGTAGACTATCTAAAAATATGTCCAAATGTGTGAAACAACGTCTAGATGTGTAATGGTCAAGTTCCCACCTCAAGTTATCCCATATATTTTGTCTAACCATGGATGAACAATGGATTTCAATATAAATATGCCCTCTCTTCATTCTTACTGAATGGCCATGAAGTAATTATTTCACTTTGCCATTAAAAACTCTCTTGATGGTAGGTGGTGAATTCTAACTAAATTTGACATTTCATTTTTTTTGTTTATTTTTTTGACTTTCTTATAAATAATTATTTTTTCCCAACCTTGCCATATGGATATGGGATGCACCAATCTATGCCTAGAAAGAATCTAGACATCTAAGTTGGCATTGCCAAAAATAGTATTAAATTTCTCAAACAGTGTGACATCAGGTGCTACTTCATCATTATGTTGGGTGGAAAAAAAATCCCATGTGGCACTGCCCACCCCTATGGCACTTATGTGGAGGTGATGTGGCATCCACATGACACACTTTTGGCACATTTTTTGACCATGTTTGTAGAGACGTCATTCTAAAAATAAGGCACATTTTTTCAAATTTCTTTGTGTTTTTGTCAGAAAAATATGGGTTCTTTCTAGTGATGAGCTTGTATTACAAGAAAATTGAACCCCTTAAAGGGCTTTGAGTTTTTTTACTAATTTTAGTACTACTTGAAGTGAGTATGAGTTTGTCCACATCCTCATTAGTACCACCATGTAGGACCTTTAAAAGTTGATAGTGGCCACTTAGCATGTGGAAATTGGTGGGAGGCGTGTGTGTGCTAGCCATCCTCCATGACTAAATCAATAAATTTTGGAGATGGATTGGGTAATAGAGATGAGATCATGGAGATGAATTGGATAATTATGATGAATATTTGAGCCCATCTTGCAAATCTTGACCCAATTAGTGAGTTGAGAAGGCCCTTTCCCATCCAAATTTTTGCATGATGAAGCAACCCTTTCTTGGGTTCATTTTTTCCCTAATGGATAGTCTATTTTAGTGTAATTAATCATGGAATGACACCATGGACAATAAGTGTATGATGAATGACTTTGGAGCTTTATGAAGAAAGGAGACCAATACATTTTCATTCACAATTTAGGGAGTCCAGAGGGGAGAGGATAGGAGAGCGAACAATGTATGTTGTCTTTTTCATTGAAGTTGTTTGGATTTTTCTAGAAGGGAAGATTCAAAAAAATGGAACACATATATTCTAGCACACTTGTAGGATTCAAGTACTTAAAATACAATTTTTTGAGTGTGCTCATGTTTATTTTCAAAATGTAGTGTATTCAAAACATTGGGAGTGTAGTTTGGGGGGGCAATAGGCAAGTGGGCAGTGGCACATGTCATAGGTGTACATTTATTGTTGGAAGAGACAATAGTGGTCTGTCGAGTTCTTCCAATCAATACTTAGCAAACATATTCAAAGGAGCAAAGGTGGTTATGGACCTATGGTAGTTGCAAGGTTGGCTAGGTGCCCAAGGAGGGGAATTTCAATCTACAACTATTCATCATAATTACAATTCCTTTTCCTAACTACCTATAGTACTCAAGAAGAGGTGATAGAAAATTGTATCATTTGTAGCCATAAGCTACCATGTATGTGTGCAATAAGTGTCCATATTGCAAGCATTGGGTTGGCCTAGTATTATTGTGCATCATAAATACTATAATGCTAAATATTGTAGTGAATGTGGTATGGAGGGCACCAAATGAGCAAGCATGAAAGCTTTAGACATAGCTTGAAGTAATGAATGCAAGGTTTGTAGTTTCTAATTCAAGATCTAGACTTATGGAATTCTCCCTCACATGCATTACTTACTTCATCATTGAGCTATTCACAATTCAAGCACATCTATTTCACTCCTTGCTCACTTTGCCATTTTTAATGCATATATACTTATTGTGATTGAATTGCCAATATAAGGTGTTTGTAGGTTTGAAATTATAATTGTTGTGCACCTACGATGTTGTTAACACCTTTGAAAGCATTTGCTCACCATTTTGAATCCTCCCTCATTTGTGACAAACAATTTCTTGAGACAACACATCTTAAGGTACTTTGTACTTTTGGCTCAAGGTTACCTTTCCCACTTGTCCATCTAGGGTTAAACCCAAACTATGGAACTAATCATTTTTTCTATTCTGTATTTTTTTAATCTATTCAATGAATGTCATTGATCAAAAAATTGCAAATTTTGCAAGTAAATTTTAGGAGCCTACAATTTTTGATAACCTTTGTTGTAAAATATTCCTACTCTAATTTTTGTTGCACTTCTTTTTTGCAGTAAAACCTTCTTCTCGATTGTAGAAATATATAAACATAAACCACTATTTCTTGAAAAGAGATAACCTACATGCCTTCAAAAATTTAACCCCCACCCCCACCCCCCTCATAAAATATTTTCTTAAACACCCCAATATATGATATATGTTGATACATTCATATGCATATACATATTAGCACAGGGACTCAAGCATGGCATACAAATATGGTATACACACAATATACAATTACATAGTGATAAACAAGCATAACTTAGACTAGGTCAATTTTGAAGAAAAAATCTATCATTGATTATAAAATAAATGTACAATTCCACATGCACTACCTTTAGGGAGTATCATGCATCCTATAGTAAACGGCAAACAAGAATTTGTGAATAATACAAATGCTATAAAAAAAATCAAAGAAAATCTTGTAATTGTTGAGTTTATACACAAATGAAAAATATAGAAATAGCACCATCATTCCACTCTTGTAAAAAAAAGAATAGACAAAATCCTTGGCAACAATTTTTTTCCCCAACAACAACAAAATTTTGCTACCTTCTACAATAAATCCACACTTTCCAAGCATTTTCAATTCACAAAATAGGATCAACCAACAAACCATTCAACCACAACATCTTTGCATAGTAGCATGACTCTTGAATGAAACCGAAAAGCAACGCCTAAAATGATAGAAGAGTAGGAATTCAAACAAACACTACTAAATGGAAAACATATTTAGTACACATCTGAATTTGCTTGTAGTAAACTCTCAATAGTTGTACCAAAAAATCAAATAAGAAATTGTAACCAAAAAACCTTCAAATTTTGTTGGAATTTGTGCTTTTACGTATGTCTCTATTTTGAAAGGATAATAGTGCTCAAATTATTAAGTACAATTCAAAATTGTCATGACTATTAGAGATGTTCAAATTTTCAACATCATTCAAGAATTTACAACACAAAAAGATTTTTGGATGGATTCGTTTCATTTGTTGCATACCATAGCCTCCACAACTTTTGTCAAAAATTAATTAATTAAAAGGGTGACTAAATATAACTAATTAAAAGGAAAATTAAAGATCTTGTTTTCCCAAAAAACTATATACTCTTATTGAAAAAGCCTGAGGTAGGTTTGTTTTTTGTGATATATTGCAAAACAAAAATCCTTTGTTTTGGTTGCACTACAATATGCACTTAGCTAGTTCACACATAATTATTGAATTCACTATTTTATCTCATTCATTTCATATGTATTTTAAAAGAATGATTTTCTTAATAACCATGATCTTGATTATTATGATTATTGTGAGCACTTTATCTATTAACCTCTAGTGAAAATGGCATCTTTTTGTCAAAAATTGTCAAAAACTCTCACTTTTTTAGAGCATTGAGGAAGAATGGGTGAAAAAATGTTTCTTAAAATGCAATTGTACTAGATTTCTACAGGAATGTGTGGAATTTTTTTAGACACTTTGATTGCATAGATTGCAAGATTATAGTATTAGAAGTAAGGAAAATAAGTTTACTACTAGACCTATTTGAATAGGGTCAATAGACTTTGGCTTCTCTAGGAGTGAGATTCTTGAAAATTGAAACATAGATTTTTCTTACAAATGTATACAATAGCATATTAATTAAATACATGACAATTTCAAAAGCAAACTCATTGGTATTTAGTACAAGTTGGCCAAGCTGCCCAAAAAACTTTAAACAACATAATTTTTAATCCGGGGCACCCAATTGACTGAAAACTTTAATTTCCCCATAGAGGGTACACATCTACAACTTGTATCAAAATTTCAAATGGTAGACAATTGTTGTCCTTGAGGGATGTTGGTGTCAAATAGTCAAACACAAGATCAAGCTACATTCATTTGTACCATTGGTGAGGGCACATTATTAGTGTTATTTCTATATTTTTATTTGTCGAAAATGAATCCTTTTAATGATATTTATCTTTTACATGGGGCAAAATTTGCATAAAATTAATTTCTTTTTACTTTAACATTTTGTTTTCATATACACGAATACTTGTAAATATGATGTGTAGATGTCTAAAATGAGATCGAGCTAAATGTTTGACCTTACCAATAACATAAATCAATGCACATTAGTAGACTATAGGCTCCCAAAATTGCTTATACATTAACTTGAATCCTCTTTTTTTTCTCAAGTCTTATTTCTAGATTTTGTAAAAATAAATCTATGGGGAGTTTCATCTTTACCATAGTACTTTTCATCCTATGCATGAGATAACACATATATACAAGAATAATTTAATCTTATCACTAGAAGAAAACAACCTTCATTTCAACGAAACCAACCCAACATAAAATGCAGTTTTTTGCCCAAAAATGCAGAAACTGTGTTGGCTATAATGCAGTTATCAAAAAACTGTGTTGTAGCCAACACAATTTCTATGTTTTTGGGTAGAAAACTGCATTTTATGTTGGGTTGGTTTCGTTGAAGTAGAGGTTGTTTTCTTCTAGTGTATGTATGGGAGAGCTTTAAGTAATTGGAATACTTTTAACACATGCATCAAAGTTCCTTTAATTATAGGGGTATATTTTAATATGTAAGAAAAAAAACTAAACTTTTATCCATTAGAATATATTATAACCTCTTTATTCACATCAACACTTTCATCCTATATATGGAAATATTGTCAACTTTGTGATTCATTTTTAAATCATTTATGAAATAACACTTTCTCATGGGATTCTTTTTTATTCTTGATATAGTGAAACTCATAAATACAAAAGTGTAAAATCTCTACTACTATACTTCATAGTCAACATTTGCAAAATGGACATCAAAATATTTGGGGAATTATTTTTTCAAAAGATTAAACATCAAGATTTGTTTTGAACTAGCAAATAAAGATCTTGCAAAATGTTCCTCTTGAAACATTTGTCAAACCTTCTTTTCTAGAAAAACTTTAAAACTTTAGTAAGAAATGTCGACCTTCACCACTAAATATGTTATGTATAGAAGTACTCTTTTACGACAATGTGCCATTGTCCGCTACAAGTTCAACCTAGTGTATTACATTAAAGAGTAGTTAGTAATGCAGTTTACCACAAGTTTCTTTTCCTAAGGAACCTATAGGATTCTATTTCGAAGGAAAATTAAATTTTTTATGAAGAGAAATCAATAAAAAGACAATCCCTTCATTTACCAACTAATATTTGTTGAGCTCAATGCAAACTAGCCTTAATTGTCTTGAATGTCCATCTCCTCACAGTTGCACAGGCAGCGAGTTGAAGTCCTTCAAACTCACAGGAAGCACGGTTGTCACGGAGAGGGAGATCACTGACCTTTAACAGGAGCGACTCCGTATTTCTCAAACGTGACAGCAATGGATATTAATTAGGGTTTTGAAACGGACTTAAGAATCGGTGTCACTTAGCTTACAGCCATCAACTTAGCCATCCTCAGCCACCTGCTTTCAACAATGCAATGTCAAATCATAAAGCAATTGACAATAAGCTTAGATCGACAAAGCTGAGTGTTTGGCACAATCATATCAACTCCGAAGCAGAGCGATAGAATTCGTCTCTGAATTTCTATGACTCACTTAACAATTTTGCATACCCTCACAGTGGCACTACCGTGTGACCTCTAAATCACATTCTCTTCTCCGGGGTACGCACTGAACCAACCAAATCTTCGTGCATAATCGAGCAAACTTAAAAGCAGAGCTTCCATGCATGATAACGGACCATTCGAGCAAATAATGTGGTAGTAGAGGTAATACAGGACCCATCACCATGAAACTTTAGCAATTTTGAAATCGGTTTCTGTAACCAGGATTAAACCAAGCCGAAGGTCTTAACAGTGAGTCTCTTTCCCACTCGTAGTTGTGTAACTTAGTTTGTGCGAAATAAACGTAACTGTGGGTCTTTCAACCAAAAAACCCACATTCAGTTCACACAACAGTGAGATAATGAGATCCCTGATCAATTATCAGGGTTAACCAGGGCAGATATCAAACCTCGAATTCATATCTGCAGTGTTACATGATTGTAAAAATAAACTTGAGACTTGTCACGCTTGGGGCAACCAGATTTGGTGCCGGCCGACAGGCTCAATCCAGAGTTTTGACTTCTGAAATTATGTCATTGCAAGTTAAGTTATACGGTTCCCTTGAGCTTTCGCTCCATACCACCGTGCCAGTTTCTCAGCTGGAATGTTCATTTGTAAAGATTTATTCAAATGTAAGATATAACTTGAGTTTTAGTTCCCTTTCAACTGCGGTGGTATCTCCTGCCACGTGAAGATTCACGTCACTCAGAGTGCCACGTTGCACGCTTGAAACGTATGTTAAGGTGGGAGGTCCATAAAGCGCTCATCTGAGAGCTGAAACCAGAATTTTGGGAGGTAAAATTTATTGAAGTATGTTTTCAGTAAATTTTCCTTGAAAGGCAAATGGAATTGGCATCTAACACAAGTCGTTTCATATTTTTTGGAGTTTTGTAGAATTAGTTCTGAATTTTTGAAGTTGAAATGGCATAGGGCTCTAAAATCGCCCACCTCTTGAAATGTACACTTTTTGTACATCATTGGTACAATGAAATGTAACATGATCAAATAGTGTACATTTACAGAGGTGGGTGATTTTAAAGCATGTGCACTTTTAGAACCTCCTACCTTATGTCATATTGTGAAATGTGAAATTAGCATATAATTATCACATTAACGAGGCAATTGAAAATGAAGTTTTAAAAACTCCATGTCCTCTGACACAAGCACTAAAGGATAAGAGCTATAAAAAAAAGCATCACAAGTTTCAACCTTTGAATACTCACACCAAGGTGATTGCCACATACACTTCTTCTAACATTTTTAGGAGAGAAAAATATAGTAGTAGTGCTTCAAGAAGACAAATCCTAAAGGCAACACAACTATTGATAGAGCTTGTCTACTTTTCTATATTATCACATTTGTTCATCCAAGAAGGTCACATTAGTGAATGTGATAGTCTTGATTGGGGACATCTATTCTCAATAATCTTGTCACAATATAGAATTTGTCATATTCGAGGTTTTTTGGAATGTACCTCAAGATTTTTCATTTATGTTTTTGCAAATACAAAAAGAGATGATTGCAAAATAAAATAAAACTCCATGGCATTAATCTTTCAAGGACCAAAAAGCCATATTCAATCTCACAACTTTTGAATAAGTTTGAGAAGTTCATTGATGATGAATGAGCTTAGGTAGAACGGTCTTGGTAGGGACATCCAAACCCACAATTTTTTTTTTCTATTGTGGATAGTTTATATTATTAGATTGATGAAATTTCTAATTTTTTTCATTGACAAGTGACAAGAGATTTCAATTCACTAAAGAATGGATATTGTATGCAAAAGTTATGAAGGATCAAATTTTTTCTGGTAGATGTTCTGAAACCATTTCTTCCAAAGTAGATACATATTGATTTTATTAGCAAATTTACACACTATGACTATTTCATCAAGGAGCACTTTCACCCCTTACCCCCCCCCCCTGAAATAGACCACATTTCCAAGATTGTATAGATGTATTATAAAATGCAACTTAGAATAATAATATATTGATGATTCTCAAACCATAGTTGTAAAATATAATTCATAGATCATATCAATCAACTATTACACAACTAATATTTCTCAATAAATTTGAGGCCCCAAAATGAAAATTCCTTCAATAATTGATTGTAAATTTGTGATTTTTACCAAAAAAAATTCTTGAAGTTCAAAATGTTAATTTCTAATCAATTATTTTCAAAGATTTAAGTTAATTTTTTTTTATTCAAGTTGTTTTTGAAGGCTAATTTTTTGAACGAAAAGGGTTACTTTTCGAAGTCACACCTACCATACCTCTTTAATAACATAATCTTTGCAAAACAAAGTCTTTAGAATCTATACCATAAAAATGTTAAAGAACTAACGCAAGACTCTTCACAAAAATGGATGTATGAAAAAAATGTATTTTTGTGTACTTGGGATGTGTTTACACGCATCCATTGTTCCAAATTTAATGCTTGGTCCTTTAGGGGCTAGGTCAAGGTGTGAATTTGAGTGTCTCTACATTAATAACCAAACTAAATTTGTTGTGAACCATGATTGTATGTCTTTGCAATCTAATTTTTTGGTTGATATTGATATAGACAAATTGCAACTAAATTTAAAATAAGTTCAAAAATGGCATTGGAATCCAATATCAAATGTACACAAATAGTTGGGAAAGGTTAAAGTTCAATTGTAGAGTTTCTAAATCCATGTCCTAATTTCAATGTACAAGCTAATACTGAATATTGTTCAATCGACACACTTGGTTGTAAGTGATCCCATCTGAACCCTGAATGCCCTCTAAAAGTGTTTGGTGTTGTTTTTTATTAAAAAAAATCTCTATGATGAAAGCCTATCTTTGTGATAATTGAATTCAATGAATTGAAAAATTAACTTGGAATTGGAATACTTTAGAAAATACTCATAACATTTAGTAGCTTGAGAGGGGGTTCCCTTTTCCTCCTGTTAGCTTTCATCCAAATTATCCATCCACTATTTCTTGGTGGGTAGAAGAGAAATTAGGTGGTAGCAATGGTGACCTAACTTATTGGAATTCTGAGTATTTTTTGAGTTCCAAGTGCATGTGACAAGTTGCCAAACTGTTGATTGAGCTTCAGTGTTGGCCTGAGGATTAATTTTTTGAGGAGACTGACGGAGCCCAAATTCACATCACGAGTGACTGAGGGAGAGTGTTGCACCTAAGCTTAACTTAATTGTTTTAGCATAACTGAACTGAATCTATTTTCAATTAATCATTCAATTTTGATTTTTTGGAACTGAACAATTGAATTAAAATGGAAATTATGCATCCCTTACTAAATCATTTTGTTTTTGTTGGAAACGGGGCAAGTGGTTGTGCCTGAGTACGCCAGATTTCACTTTGTTATTTTTCTTTTTATTAGTTTCCCATTTGAGAGGAGCTATTGTAAAAAAAGAGAATTCCCAACATCTACAACCAGGGTGTCATTAGTTAGCACTTTGAATGATTCAGTTGGGGAAAAAAATTAGGTGATATATCTTAATAGTATTAAAAAATCATTAAACATTAACATCTTGAGGTGATTCTCTAAGTTTTCAAAAAAAAAGCTCCAAAACTGCCATTTCTAGTACCAACACCAAATTCTAGAGAAAAAAATATTTCTGGACATATATAACCACAGAATTTGAATTTCGTTTGTGCAGTGATTGACAAGTTTACTCTAAATTCATTGCACAAAAATTTACAAAATTTGATGAATTTGAGGGGAAAAAATAAAAATAAAAAATTGAAGAATTCCAATTACTCTTGTGGCTTCAGTTCTGTCCGTCTTGGGGAATTAGGGGAATTTCTTGTCTCGGGAGTCCTATCAATGCCTGTGAATTGTAAATTGTAGTTGACCGAGAAGTCACTCATTCAGCTGACGTTATTTAACTTAGGCCTAATTCAACATTTTGCCACTCAATTTCTTACTAAAAAAAAGCTGAAAGTAAATTAACCCCTAAAAGCCCAAGGTTTTGGGGGGTCTAAAGACATCATTGCTTTTGAAGCGTTATAGATCAAAATGCCACTTAGGTGTAGAAATCTCAACCATACAATCTTGTAGTGTACATGTTGTAGATGATATGAATCAAATTTGGAGTCATTTGGCCATATAGATTGCAAGATTATAATGTTTTAGTGTTGAAAAAGGATGCTGAAATTTTCTTAAAAATATATTTGGAGGTAAAACTCGATTTCTAAACCTACTCAAATGAAAAAACTTTAAACTACAAAGTGATTTAAACCATTGCACAAACACATTGGTCGAAAAAAATATCATTCAATTCACTCATTGTGTCTACAAAATGGCTTTGAAATGTCAAAAAATAGCAAGAAAAGTTGCAAAAATCACATCAAAACTTGAACCTCCTACTAAAATGCTTCTCTGTTCCTCACAACTTCTTGTATTGAAATGAAATTTTAGACACATGAACTAAATTACTATGCGCAACTTTCCCAAAACAAATTATTAGAAACGGACGTTGTATGAAGAAGAAACAAGCTGTTGAAGCTCACTATAATATAAAAATGTTGGGATTTTGATTTTTGAATTGCTTCCAAACATTCAAAACATCTTGGATTGACATGAAAATTCTACTACAATAATTAGACTTCAAGGGGAACACAACCCAATAAATTCTATTGAAAACGAACATTGGATGAAGGAGATACAAGCCCCCGAAGTTCCAGCCATCAAATGCAATATGGTGAACTTGAATTGAACTTGTAAACTTTGATTGACTTCCAAAAATTCAGTACATCTTGTATTGATCTGAAAACTTTACTACACAAACTAGAAGAGAGAGCGAAACTTTTCCAACAAGTTTTATTGGATTTGGACATCTGATGCAAAAGTTACAGGACTTTGAATTTGACCTGAGGACACTTTTCATCCCCTTCGGCTGTGAGGGGTTAACCCCTAAATGCCCAAGTTAGGCACCAGATTCTGGTGTTTTGAAAACTTTGAAGTTAAGTAGAATCCAACCAAATTGCTATTATTATTAGTTTATATTTTGGGAGAACTCTTTCTGAAGTCTAGTTTTAGGATCAAAAAGCTGATCTTAAAAATGAAGGATTATGATTTTTCTATTCTAGATTTTGTGCAAAAATGCCCATTGCAATCTTGACCTCACGTAGTGTCGAGGGCTCTTGGAAATGAGCCTCAAATACACTAGATCTTGGAGGAAAAATCACATTAGAAATTCATTTTAAAAGATTGTAAAATAGATTTTGAAAAACCATGAATTGATTGGGGTTGTGCATGCTAATCCCTATAACCTCATATTTTTTTAGTGACCAACTTTTTAGAGTTGACATGCAAAAAGAGAATTGAAAATTTTTCATACTTTTAACACCCTCGTAATCAAACATTATAATATTTCAATCCATAAGTGATATTGTTATGTTTTCTTTTCCTATGTGATCTCTATCATGTCTAGTTTGAATTTGTACGGTTACAATTCAAAATAAATTGGTATAACTTATAAAAATGTTGACTTTTTATTCAATTTAGAACAAATTTCGAAAAGCTCCAAACAAGCCTTGGGCATTTAGGGGTTAAAATGAATAAGGTGACACCTCCTAAACAACAAGCATCATTTGAGGCCTGTTGCTATTGCTATAAACAAGGTTTTTGTCCTTTGAGTCATTTGGTAGTAATGTATATGGTGTATGTGTACCGATATATATTGTAGAAGATGGGTTGGGAAAGTCTCCAACATTTTTGTCATTTGAGCCATTTGGTAGTGATATATATGGTGTACAAATATTTGGTGTATGTATACCAATATATATTACAGGGGATTTCATTAAAATGGTGCCATTCCATACATCATTTTTAGACCATGCAGACTAAACCATAAAAATGCCAAAGTTGTGGAATAGCACTATTTTAACAAAATTCCCCATTATTGTAGAAGTTTGGTTGGGAAAGCCTTGATTTTCTCTGCCATTTAAGCCATTTGGTAACCAATACTATACATGATGTATAAATATTTGGTGTGCATATACTGGTGTATATTGTAGAATTTTGGTTAGGAAAGTCTTGAGCTTTCTTGTCATTTGAGCCATGTGGTAGTGTGTTGTATTTTGAACAGATAGTCACTCATGGATATTTAATCTGATTAATTTTCAAATGAATTACTCCACACATACCCTTACTTGTATTTTTTCCCCCAGATAGTACCCCTTCCAATCGATATGGGATTATTCTATGTCATATCCGTATTTCAGTTTTCATATCTGCATTCTAATCAATGGCAGCAAAGGGGTCCTTTTTTTTATATAAATTCATCCCAAGGCGCTGGATTTTTTGAACTTGGGGTGGGGGTGTCAAGGTGGGTGTTCACATCTTTTCAGGGGATAGTGGTATGCATGGTGTACAAATATTTTGATGTGCATATACCAGTGTCTATTGTAGAAATTTGGTTGGGAAAGTCTGGTATGAATACCGTATCCTTCCCCAAAATGACCAGCCCTAGTTCTTGGCTCTGTGACTTGGATGATGCATAACTTACTGATTGACAAAGACTTGTTGACAAATGGCACCGAGGTCAGGCTGTCACCCCCCATCCCCGGCAAATTACCAACTGCAAGACTGGGAGGCTCTCCCTGTGCTTGAATGAGTGTACCAACCTCTGTCTGCCCACACAGTCACGTGGTAGGCTACATAGTACATACTAATAAGACTTCCATACACCGTAAGTCGCGGCCCCGGTTATCTGCCGGCATACTTGAATGAAATGAAAATTTTCTGTTGACATCATTTGGAAAACCAACCAACTGAATGTGGTCAGGCAATTGTTTGCCATGCCTGTCAAATGGAAGCCTCTTTTTGTTCGATACAGCCAAGTATGCAAACAAGAAGTTTGTTGCAATCAAACAAGGTAGAGTTGGAGTTGCATGTGCAAGGCCATGGATGAATTGGCAACCTCATGTGCAAGCCTGCAACAAGCCGGTGTGGAGTACGGTATGATTGGGGCACAATTTCAGTATTGGGACTCACCAGACCATCGATTTGCAGCATTTATTATTTTGAAACTCAACATCTAAGTTAGTAAGTTGCATGATCATGCGAATGCATGGGAGTGGTAGTTTGAAGTTGCTAGCAGCTTCAAGATGTTGCAATGAATTGTTGCTGAGCTCATGTCAAGTCAAGGAAGAGAACACTCACTTGTTACGCTCTAGGTTTTCATTGTGAAAGTTGGATGAAATATTTAGGTGGTATTTTTCCCGGATGAAAACGTGATGGATTTTGTGACAGGAGTCATGATTAGGGCTGTGACATTGCGTACTTAATCTAATAGATGTGTCTCAATTGATCCTATAATTCATCTTATTGTGTAGTTTTGAAAGGAATTGAAAAGGTTTGTTTGGTTTGGGATTCGAAGAAATCGTCAAGTTGTATTAATCCTCAAAGGACATTATATATTCCAACTTGGTCGAACTTCATTAGTTTTCTATATTAAAACACACCTTTCAAAAAATTTATATTTATTTCATGTAGTCAGATATGTTAATAATTGAACTTCATTTTTTCATAATTGAAATACCAAAATGAATTTTAAATTATTTTTTTAAAGTCATTTCTTTGTAAAAATGATAGTAATTACAAAAAAGCTTAAAATAGTGTGAAATCATAGCTAAAGTGGAGATGATAGTGATAAATATCATAGTATAATTAGTGCACTACTTGAACTCACACAAAGAAAAATTTCATATAGAAGATCAAAAATAGTGTATTTAAAGCTTTCAAGATGCTACCTTCGAAGTGTCACAACAATTATAATTTAGATAAATTTGAAAAAAAATCAAAATGTAATAAAAATTAGATTATTGGAGCCACATTTTCTTAGTCAAATCTAAAGACATTTCAAATCAAGCATTATGTTAAATTCAAGTTTGTTTTTTTACCATGCCCCATAGGCTTGGTTTGTCTTTTAATAGTAAAAAACAAAAACAACTTGTCACTACATTGATTTCTTGTTAATGTGGGTGAATAATGAGTGTTGCAACAAAAAAAAGTTCTTTTGTGGAAATCATCACAATAAAACAATATCTTTGCTTGTAAAAATATAATTTCCAAAGATTTGGGTTACATTTAGGACAAAATTTGTCATTTCTAGTGCATTGAATAAAAATACACATAATTTTATTTTATTATTATTGATATTCAACAATTCAAAATTGTACTATAATACTATGGGAATGTGTGAAAAAATTTGAAACTTTGACTTTGTAGATTATTAGATTTTACAATTTTTAATTAAGATTGAAAAAACAAATGAGATTATTTCTATAAGGAATAATTGACTCTCATTCCTTTTCGAGAGAGCTTTTTATACTTCATGATATAGTTTTCTTGCCATGGTGTATTGACATTATTGGTATACTTACCAAATTTCTATAGAAAAAGAGTTTTTTGCTCGTGTTGCCAAAGGTTCATCATCCTAGTAGTTTTGACAAAACTCAAGTCAACATAAATTTTGATGAAAATGCTTGATTAGTGTTGTTTGTACAAAAGTGAAATATTCTGGTAGCAATTATACAACATCCACTATTCTTTTAAAATGAATACGTAAAATAGTCGTGGTACATTCATCATTATTTTTTATTTAACACTTACAAGACTAAGGTACATTTGTTGCAAAAAGTGTCAAAAAAAGTGTTACTTTTAAAGGCAATGAAAAAAATATGAACATAAATTATTTTTCTTAAAATCCATCCATAAAAATTTGTACTAGACTACCATGGGGATGCATAGAAGTTATTTTTGAAACTTTCACTATACAAATTCAAAGATCATAATGTTCAAAGTTAAAAACAAAAAAAATTCCAACATTGCCCAATATAGGCAACAATTGCACTCCTCCCCAATTGAGATTTTTGTAGTACACGTGGTTATTTGGGGGGATGGTTGCATCCTATATGATCAATGTTCTAATATTTGGCAATTGTGGATTTTTTGATGTTTTATAGCTAGTATTTTACCTATAAAAGTATTTCTTTCTTGATGTCTCGATTCTGACTATTTTAAAGCTTGTTTCTTCAATTTTGCTTAATATTTTTTCCTACCCTTGATATTTTTCCTTTTGATCAAATGGTTTTTTTTCTTCTAAATCGAATCAATGAAACAACAATTTTCACTTGTAAAATTTTTAACTAAATGACCTTGTTTCGTGCCCTTGGAGTTGGTGAAATGTAAACATAGATACATTTTCTTTTGACCTTCTTATTGAAACTATTTCATCTAGATTCTTGTCTAGAATGTACACTTTTTGAACACAAGAGTCTAAGATCAATTTTGGATGCACCTTCTATAATGAGCCCTCCTAAATGCACAAGAGACTTCAAACCGCCATCTTCACTTTATGTACATCTCCAAAATCAATTATGTCCCTATAGTAACTATGTGGAAGAAACTCTATTAGAACCAAACTTTGTTCCTTCATAACTTTTGCATACATAATCCAAATGTTACGTTCTTTGGTGCCTTGGAACCTCCTTTCACTTGCCAATAAGGAAATATTTTTAAAAATAAACTTTAAGCCTCCATGAGTGGCAAGTTGCGATGGCCGGTTGGTGATTCCAGCTGTGTTCTGCTGCCCAGGAGTTAAAAACTTCTAACATTCCTCCCAGCCCCTCTCTGAGCCCTGCCTTTGTCTCTCCCCCCCTCTTGTTGGCGGTCTGTTGTCCTTGTTCTTTTTGGTGTCATCCTGCCAGGACACCTGTAGCTGGCAGGCTTGTAATTTCTTCCCTTGCAATGAAATTTCGTTTCATTCAGATGCACTGGAAGTTAGCTCACCCCAAAATGGGGTCATTCAATTAGGACGGGTCCCTCCGCCCCTCGTGGCTTGCCTTGAGCTTGTTGGCTCTGCCTTCTTGGTGGCCCCTGTCGGACCCTGGTGGCCGCTGGTGGTGCCTGGTCTTGCTGTGGGTGATCTTGGGACTTAGATCAGTTGTTGTTTTTGTTTGGTTTATCTTAGCTTTGCTTTCTGAAAACTGAAAAAAAATTTCGCCAGGGCTTTGGTCCCTTGGTTCTGTGTACTGTTTCCCCTTTGCAATGGAAATTGTCCATGTGTTTCAAGAAAAAAAAAAAAAAAATTTCGTTTCATTTGTGTCAAAAAAAACAACCAGTCTAATAATAGTAATTAGGCTGAGTAGCAATAAGTGGAGGTTTGGGGGGTACCCACCTTACTCTGCACTCTGAACATTCCTGCGTACCGAACATCTGCAGCATCCACAAAATGCCAGCTCAGAGAGAACTCAAGAACCTTTGTCAATTTCTAGCCAGATCCAACCAAAACAATTTAACAAGAGGAGGTAATGTACAGTACAGTACTGTATGCTCAGATTGTTATTCAGACAATCATGGGTGTAAGTTAAGCTTAACTTATAATAACTTAGTTGTGGTTTCCACTGTAGTGCTCAGTAAGTTAACCCTGTAAGGACGGGCTGGTCACCGTAGAAATCTTCTTTTTTGAAACAGCATGAATCATCTATTTAAAAAACAAACTAAAGTAATCATTGGAGGTCATATTACTGTGCAAGACCTCCCCCTTTCTCAGAAAATTCCAAGGATGAACAATGACACTTCTGTCTCACATGCGAGAGTTCTCTGTCATCCATCAGACCACTCTGGTCCGCACCACAGCGTCCTTACTGGGTTAATAAGTTATATCTTAAGATCATAGTTCAGTGTGTTCATTGTTTTTTTCCAGCCTTTGGTCGCCAGGGAAATGACGGACTTTGGCAGGGCAGGGCGGACCAGGGCAGACCAGACCAGACCAGCCTGACTCCCTGAGTTGGTCAGCTTTCATGTGAACATGCCAACTGAAGTCCCGGACTTGAGTTCCTGGACTTCCTGCAAGGACGTCATCTGCTCTGCCATCCACCTCAATCTGCCAACCATCAAGAACATTATTGCAATTGAAGGTAGTCTGTCAGACAGACAAAAATGGAAAACTGAAAATTCAGCTAGCTTACAGTAAGTTAACCCTTTAACGCCGAGATGGCCAGAAATGGCCTACGGTTTGTGTTCTGGTTACATTTACATAACACAAATGGAATCAATATGAAATGTGTTGAACTATAAAGTTGGGGGCAAGAGTAAGTTGAAAATTTAGCAATTTAAAAATAAATAAAATCAGCAAAATTAAAGATTTTGTGCCTATGCAAAGATTGTATTCTACCAAGAATACAATACAAGGGTTTAGACATACATTGGGATGAGGGAGAATACTTGTCAGGAGTTGTAGAGGTTGCATGGAGGGTGACCAATGTAGCCGGTATGCAACAATTATAGCAACCCCATTACAGCCCTAGTCTTCAAATACAACTTGAGTGCAAGCCTAGTCCTCGAGTCCCAATGATTTTTTTGAAACAAATTAAATGGGTCCAAATTATTTTTTAGATTTTCTTGGAAATATGAACTTTGGGCCTAGTTTGTTGATTTTCTAATTTTAGAATAGCACAATAACCTTCATTTATACCATGCTCTTATGCACTAAAATATAATGGTACAAATATGGTGAAAATTTCAGATTTTTTGAGTCTATTCTATATTAGATATGAGTTTTTTTCATATTTCTCTTAAAAATTTCACAATAATTTCAAATAATCTCAAAGTAGAATTTCAAACCTCATTTGGGCATAGTAGAATAATTTTTCCCAAAAAAATTTGAACTTTAAAAATTTGTGAAATCAAGCCAAATTTCATTTACAAAAATTGATTTGAGATTTCAAGACTCCAATAAAAAGTTACGGACAAATATCAAAGAGACGGTTATAAATTGTCCAAAAAAATGTCCCTTCCAATGCCTCTTTGAAACTTGTCCATAACTTTTAGTATGAGCCTCAAAACCTCAAAAAAAAATTTAGAGATTAAACTTAGCTTAATTACCCACTTTTTTTTAGTTCAAAGTTTTTTGAAAGAAGGTATTCTACTATGCTAAAATGAGGACTAAAATTCTACTTTGAGCACAATTCCTGCATTTTGACAATGAGTGGTCAAGCTCTCATCTTCAAATTATCCCATATCCTTTGAGGATTCATGATGGACAATTCATTATTAAAGGATGTTCCCACACTTATTTAGAAGAAAGGTCCATTTAGAAACAATGCCAATGAAGTTGATGGGGACCTCAACTGAGACTTGCTATGACGTAACCTTATAGCATGTCAAGATGTTTTGAAGTCCCCACAGTAGAAGCTATGTTTCTAAATTATAGGGGAATGCCTCGACTGAGTGTTGCTACGACAAACCTTGTAGCATCACAAGATGTTTTGAAGCACATCCTAGCATCATACCTTTCTACATTTGGATGATATGCACGTCAATACTTTCACTTGCCTATACACGTGCCCCTATGAAATATTAATTTACGCATACCATAGAACATGTGAGAACATTCAGAAACATTTGTTGTTAAAATTTCTCTTGTAATGAATGTTTGAAAAGTTTTTTAATCGATATTTTTTATATCTAATTCTAGGATGGGGAGCAAGTCTAGGTCTTGGATGAAGATGAATAAAATAGAAAGGTAGAAGGATGTTCGGATTAAAGATCACAACAAGTATAAATGTTTATTTTGCAAGTGTATCATACCTAACATCTAAGGGTACATATATGCCTTTGAGGATCTCTTACAAATTAAATATTTGCCATTTTTTAGTGAAAAAAAGTTTTTAATAGTAAACCTTCAAAATTGCCTATAATATTTTTTGAAATAGTCAAGGGTATTTTATTGCCTACACAATGTCAAGCCTGAAATTTTAGATCAACCATGAATAGTTGATTGGGCAATTAGGGATAAATAAAAATATTCATTTGGCATTGAAAACTTTGTGCCTAAACACAATTTGGTATTTCAAAGTTTATCTCTAAATCTCACAACTAACACTCAAACCCTGCAACTAACGCATGAATTGTGTACACCGCTTAGTCCGGTGAGTAATGACTGGAGGCCATCAATTTTGTCATAGTGGCCTTTCTCTGGGTACGCCTGACTTGTTCTCCAGGGTTGTATCTCACCACCCAATAATACGGATTGACTCCATGGTATACGAACAACTTATTTTAGAACCACCCTACACTTCCCAATTTATCATGTTCAACATTTTTTTTCACTTGGTGTTTTGACATTTGGAAAATGTACTTAACTACAATATGTATGATAGGAAATTTTTTTCCTTCAATATAGTCTATCATTGCGGACCTAAAGCCTGTTGTATTCTCCTTTCATCAAAAATACGGTGAAGTAGATGGTGAGTCTCTCCAAACCCTCAAGTGTTAAGGGGTTAAGTTAGCATGGAACTTGGTATAATTTAACCCTTAAACGCCAAGGTGGACGTTTTTCGTTTGATGAATGATAAGGAATTCTCCTGTATAGGACAGAAGTGCAACTATTCTTCTTCGGAATTAGGGGTGAAAAGAGAAGATCTTCAACAGTAGTTTGACTCCCTATGATTATTTTTTATTTTTTTAAAGTAGATGATATCACATGGTTCTAAAATGCCTGATTTCCACAGTCACCATCCCAGCGTTCAATGGTTAAAAAAAGAACTATGGCTCTGGAAACCACGACAAACTGAGGCTTTTTTAACCCCTAAACGTCCAGATTCATCTCCAAAACAGACGATTAGAGAAAAATCATTGTAAAGTGCTATTTGGAAGCATATTTTGGAATTGATGTACAAGTAAAAGCTCTAGATTTTGATTTGTAGATTCCATCTGTACAGTTAGATTCACCAGTGCTATCACCAATCTTTTTTTTATAAATTTTGAAAGAGAAATTTCAAAATTCCTTCAAAATTCAATTACAAGTAAAATATTATCATTTTTTGAGTAAAACTTGTTGGAATGGATTTGAAATGAGGTTCTCTTCACATGGTGATTTTTTGAAATTTTGGTGTTCTTCCTATCTATGACCTCATTTTGGCAAATCCAATTTTGAACTAAAGTCAATGCAATTTGACCACTTGACATACTTGTACATTTCTAATGTTAGAAAAATATATACTCTAGTAACATCAAATCCAACCTTTAGATAGGACAACAACTTTGTAACATATCTCCACAAATTATAATAACTTTCATCCAAGTAGTTAGGAGGATGAAACTCTACTTTCAATTTGTTCATCATCCAGAAAATGGATGTCGGAGCGCTTAGGGGTTAAGTAGCATAATTAACCCATAAAGGACCAAGGTACATTAAGGGCAGAAACTGTTAAAAAGTGCCTCTTTGTTGTGTAGTGTGAAAAAAAATGAATAAGAGAAATTTTTTTTCTTTCAAAATTCAAGTATACAAATTTGAATGGTGGAAGCAGCCAAATCCATCAATAGAAGCAATTGAGCATAGATGGAGGCATCTTTTGCTTAAAAAAATATTTTTGGAGTATTAGCAATTGAAAATTACAAATTTGAAAAAAAAATTAGAATTTTCAGGTCTAGCATGTATTTTCTATCAATTTTCAAAGTGTTGGCTTCCTAAAACACTAAAGCTATCACATAGGTGGACCTCAAATTGAAACTAACAATTTGAGTAGTCAACAAATCAATAGTAAGTAAGGGACAATTTTATGTAACTATAGAGGGACACTTTCATGAAGCCTAGGGACATTTCAAGGAAACTACTATGCAAAAATGGGAACATACACGCTTTATAGTGTTTTTGCCTTAGACTTCTATGGTAACATGTCCAAAGAATTCAAGAAACTTTGATTACACAAATCAAAGATTGTAACATTTGAAATTAGGAATTTTTAATTTGTCCTTACTTAACAAAGCTAGCTAACTTTTACTTCTCCTAGAGTGAGATTTTTATACCACAAATGGTGTTTTTTTCCAACCCATGCATCTTGTATCATATAAGTTACATACTTGCTAAGTTTCAAAATCACAGGAGGAGGTTTGCACATAATGCCCATAGCTGTTGAGATGCCACAAAAGTTTAAGGTGACATAAGTTTTTGATCTAGGCACTTGATTAGGAAGAAAAAATAAATTTCCACTGAGGGGGGAGATGTCTACACCATGTGTCAGAAATTTCCTAACAATCCAACTAAAATTGACTTTATAGGAACCTATGTGAGATTTCTTACATACATTGAAATCAACCCTTTTTTTGGCACCACAAGGCCAAATTGCACTATTTAAAAAAAGGTCTACTTTTTGCCATAAAAAGTAATATCTTTTGCCAAAAAAATTCCATTTCTATTTAAAATGTGGATGAATTTGTCAAATTTGGATGAAAAAGTGCATGAATATGATTGAAAAGTATTTTTTGGTTCATAAGATGGATGAATGTAGAAATGTAATACTACATCAAATTTTAAGTGATTGCTATCTTGGCAGTTTTTCAAAAAGTAACAAAAAAAGGATTGGTTGAAATAAACACTTTGTCTTGTAGAGGTGAAAGTCCTAACAAAAGTTCAAGTTACACCACAGTGGAAAGAGTTAGAGCATCTCCACCAACTAATGACAAAATGAAGCTAATTTTGAGAACTTGGTGTACTCCTACAATGGTAAAGGCCCTGCCTCTTAACCAAGCCCCACCAACAAATTTGCCCAATTCCAGATTCAAATGCACCATCTCCAATATTAGAGCAACTTAATCCAAGTTTAGAGTAATGTGGAAGTAGCTCGTGAGACATGCTCGAAAGAACACCATCCCATTGAGGGCCTCTTCACACTATAGTTGTCCAAGTTGAGAGGTTGTGGGATTGAGTGGCCAAACTTTGGTGAGAGTCCAAGGAAATGGGCAATGAATAAGCCAAAAAAATAGGAATTAGAGCCTTTCGCTGGCCAAAGTGTGAAACCTCCAAGGCCAAGTCCAAAGTCCAATCTTATACTATTTGTTCAACTTCTATCTTTCTCTCTCTACATTAATCCATCCAATTTTTGAAATTTTTCATGAAACCACACCCCAGTTGTCAATTTTTTCAAGCAAATGTTATGAAATATGAGATAGGAGTCAATTTCTTTGAAAAAACAATCACAACACATGTTGTCATCATCAAACAAGGAATATGAAGGGAATAAATGGAATAAAAAGGTATAAATGGAATAAAAAGGTATAAATGGAATAAAAAGGTATAAATGGAATAAAAAGGTATAAATGGAATAAAAAGGTATAAATGGAATAAAAAGGTGTCATTGGTCATCTAGGGGAAGTAGGTTCATTGAATGCAAAGACTTCCAATTGTAATAACAAATAACAAAGATAGAAGCAACTTACCTACCATTGCAAAATAATCCAATCTTGTCAACTTCTAATTCTTTTTATTTATTTTTATTTGATGAACTTCCAATTAGAGTTTGGGGCGACCAAAAATGGAGACCCAAATTCCAATTGAGAATCCGTCCCCATGTAAGCATTGGGTTGCCACAAAGGTGATGAACTTTGGATTATGTCACCTTGTGTAAAGGGTCGAGAGGTTGAAATTTTGGATTTGTGAAATGTGATTGGCTATAACCGACAGACTCTCAACCTTGTGCTAACCTTGTGCTGAAGTGTGAAGTGACCTTGAATATCGATAGTCACCTACTCTCAAATGAGAGCTCTTTTCCTGCTTCATTTGTGAACTTTGAAAAGGTGCAAGTTGCATGGCATTTATCAAATGTGTGGGGCATTGTAGCTTGAAGTGTGGTGACTAAATTTCAATGTTGGCCAACATTGAAAACCGCCCCAAGTCTCCAACTGGTGGGGTTGGGAAGAACTAACTGGAGCGCTTCAAACCTGTTCCCAGGTCAGTATTCTGTGCCCTGGTGGAGATGCTCTTACAAAGCAAATTAGACTGCCAAATTTGAACTGTCATCTAATAATTTAAACGGGTAATCCCAACATGATTTGCAGGCTGAGACAGGGGTGGGGGAGGGGGGCAGTGGCTCTTCTGATGATGTGCAGGAAATGTGTGAGTGTCACTTTAACTTTTACCTCAGTAGCTGGATGGATGGATGCATTGCAGTTACACAGTTGAAGCTGTGCACTCTTGATAATCATAGCCTAAGTTACTTGCCTTGCGGATTTGCAGATGTGACTGCTCCAGACTTGGCATCCATTTAAATGTTTAAAAACAGGTGTTTTTTTTCTCACTGAAAGGCAAGCTGTGTTATCATCAAGAAGTTGTCCTTGTGGATTTTTCAAAAATGCTACTGTAGATGTGATTGAACAAGCACAGATTGACCTGGCTGGGTGTTTGTTGGAAAATAGCAAACTTCATCTTCACTGCTAATCTGGTGAGCAGTCTGAGCACATGCTGAAGGCAAGTCATGCAAGGACAGGCATCGTTTTCCCCAATGTATTAGGATGATCACCCATTTCCAACCACTTAAGCAATTCAGCCTATCTGCAGCATGGGGAAGGTTGAGGAATTTTTTTTTGTATGTAGAGAAATAGATTTCAGTAGGGTTTCATAATTTTTTACATTTTTTCCCTCAAAAACAAAATTTCAATCAATTTTTTTGTGAAGATTATGTTTGCCACATTCTTGATATGTAGGCAAACCTATTTCCAACCATAGGCTGGTTAGAGAAACGATGTAAGTGATTGTTGTGGCTTTCAATGTACATGTTGTCATCGTTGTACACTTTCCATGTTCACCTTCTAGACATTTTTGTTACTTCTATTGTTCGTGCTCTACATGAGCTGTCACATGACCACAATTGATCGGAAATTCAGGAGCATGAGTTGCAAGAATGGGAGGTTGGTCGGAAATGGATGATCTCCTTTAAGCTTAATGACAACAGAGGTTTATTACAAATTCAACAACAACAATCAACTTGCTGAAATATATGCCTAATTTTGTATGAAGATTGAAGATCAAGAATTTTTGGGGAGGAAATTTTTGCTAGAAAGCGATAAAAAAAGTTTAGAGGGAATATTTGACGAGGTATTCTTCCTTTTCAATGGAAGAAATTGTGAAGTTGCTACCAAATCTTGGGATAGGATTGCTCTATTAGGATGAATATATGATTTCTCATCCATATATTGTACATCTCATCCATTTCCATGGACGTTAGTAGCTTTTTCACTCTAGTGAAGATTGCTTTCTGCACTGCTTAGAATAAATGAAAAACAACAGTTGCTGAAGATAGTTTGATATGAAGCAATGTTTTTTCATTAATTTATAACATTTGTTGTCTTGTCTAAGTCGAGTTGTTTGTCAAGTCACAAAAGTATAATACCATGTCTGGGCACCAAGCTAATTGCACCCAAATGCGATCCATTATTGAACTGACTTATACAAAACCTTGCCAAAAATGTATAACGGCCATTATCCATAAGAGTATGGGATCAATTTTGGACACACCTTATTGTTAAGACTTTGAAAATTCAAATATAGTCTATCCATTTGGTGTCCCAAAAATGTATGCAAAGAAAATATGGATTCATTTTCAATTCCCAATAAGACTCAAAAGAACATGGACAATGATCAATATGAATCATATATGTTCAATCAAATGCTTCTTTAGGCCATTTTAGTTGTACAATAGGATCCAATATTCTTATAAATTTTTCTTCTCATGAAAATTTAGCTAGCTAGCTAAAAGTTCATGAACTTCTAGATACTCTAACAAACTTGAAAATGTTTAGATTTTCAAATTGCAAATTGCATTGGAATTGTAGTAAAGTGTACTTAAATATCATGATATGAAGAAGCTAGTTTAGCCTCCTAATTCACCTTGGAGAACCTTTGGAAGAGAGCCAAAGATTTGTTGCAATGCTAGGGTGGGACAAAGAACACACACAAAATGACACTTTCTTTGTCTCAAAACAAATCCAGGATTTCCAAATATACTTGTCTCAAATTAAATTTGAAATTGGCTCTTCACAACTTAATGGACAACACTTGAAGTTAGTTTGAACTCCCTGAAGCAAAAACATCCATTGATACCACGTTCCAAAGTCTATATAGCAATTTGATTCTTCCAATGGGAATCGAAATGCAACCTCTAATCAACAAAAGGCAAAGAATCCAATCCACAATTGTACAAATAAACATTCAAAAAACTCTACTAACAAATATCTTCTTCAGAATTTCTTAGAATTGAATCACATGACATTATTGGAGTTGATCATAGAAGATATCAATAGATGTCATTGCACCAATGTTGGTTGGAGAATGATCAAAATTATAACCATTGGAGTAATTCCAAAAAGGGCAAAAATTTATTGATCCCATTGCTTGTTTTCAACATGCATTGCTTTGCTATTGACTTCCATTCTTTCTCGCCTAGTGGGGTTTAATACAAGTTATAGGAATTTATGCAATCTCCTCAATGTAGGAGTAGTTCACCCATTAATCTAGCCATTTCCAAGAAAATCCATATTTAATTCCAATCTAACAAAGGAAGTTCAAACAAATCAAAGTGATTTGGATGAAGTCTTCTTACATCAATTACAAATGCTCATTTCTAATATGCCCCAAAGAATGCAAGCTATGATTTCAACCAAAGGTGGTATCACTAGATAGTAGATAGTGTTTAGAAAAGATTCAAATTGTTGTATGATTTTGAATTTCACATGTATATATTTGTTATAATGGTTAGGTACTCTTGACTACAATTCCAAAGCAATTTGTTGATTGAAATTTTTTCCATTTTTTAGTACATTAGAACTTCCCAAAGTTCACTAATTTTTTGTTGTATTTGCCTAGGAACCAAATTTGTCAAATTATTGAACCTGACATGTACATTAGTTCCTTACAAAAGATCATAATATGATTTGTTATATTTAGAATTTAGGAATTTATTTTCTCACTCATAATCACACTGAGCAAGTTTAATTTCCTTGTCAATCTTTACATCCACACCTTGAATGAATTTGATTTTTTTACTATATTCTGGCATTACCTTTTAAAATATTTTTTTTATAGTGAGATCTCTACAACTGCGCACCCCCCAAATGCATTCTTGGTAGCATTGGAAAGCTCTTTGCAAGGAGGGATGCATGGGCTTTGATTCGTGGCATGTAGATCTCATTAGAGGGGATTTGAGGCCTCAGGAGGGCCATTTCAGGTCTGTTCCCCTGCTTGTTCCCTGTGCAATCTGGGAACGGCTAATTGCTGTCAGGAAAAGAATATTAAAAAATTAAAAAATAATTCTGAAATGCAAAAAGAAATTGAAAATAAAAATCATTTTTTTTGTGACGTGGCAGTGGCGTGGCCACGTCAATCTACTGCAGTGGCACCGTTCCTGCGTTCCCTGTAGCCTGGGAACTCGCAATCTCCCAGGGGCCTCAAATCTCCCCTAATGACATTGTGAAAGTTATTGAATTAAAAAAATATGAAAGAAAAAATGAAAAAGTGACTTTTACTCTGGCAACTGCATAGGGCACACTAACTTAGTTGGGATTTCTCTCTCACTGAACGGTTTGGGAACCAATGGATCGTGGCAGGTAAGATCTCCACAGTCTCCAACTCTCCCAGCTACCCCACTAGATGTGCATAGAACAGTACACAGTATGCAAGGCATATTCAAGTACATCTAAGTTATATGTTGATAGGAAATCACATCTCTCATTGTCAGTTTGCCACTTTGATGAAACTTCGAGGCTAAAAAGCATAATAAAAGTTGAACAATTTGCAAAACAACCTGGCACCGCCTGCACGAAGTTCAATACCCATCAATGCAGATTCTGGTGTAAATGAAAAATTCAAATCTTACCTCAAAAATTAATGCACGGCATAGCTATAACTCCCATCAAATTGGTCAAGCACTCGAGCCTTCACAGAAAGGACCTGCATTCAATAGTTCTGCATTATGTTACTGTAGTTTTTTGGGGTTTTTATTGACACAAATGAAACGGAATTTCATTGCGAAAGAGATGTTACTGTAGTTTGAGGCTAAATTAAATTAAGCTTACAGCAGGTTTGTGTGAGTAAGAATGGCATTGAGTGAGCCTATCAATCACTCGAATAGGTAGACATACTAAGTTATACTCGCACTCACTAGATTTTTCAAATTGCGTTTTCAAATTTTTTTTTTTTTTTCTTTTCTTGAAACACATGGACAATTTCCATTGCAAGGGGAAAAGGTATATCGAACCATGCGTTTTCAAATTTTATAGCAACTCCATCAGTTATTCAACTGTAGTGATCATGGAAATTTAAGTTCGGTACAGTCCCCTATTGAAGACGTGAATGTCAACAAGTTCCACCGGATTGAATGAAGTTTTCTTAGTTGCCCCAGACTCAAAATTAAAATAAAATAGAACTTTCAACCAGCTGACATGATAACAGTCTAAAGGACAGAAGTTCACAGTCTTTTGTTTGACACAAGCATGTTGAAGACCACACTGCTAGGGTTCCGTCAGGGAGAAAGGCTGATTTCACGCAAGTTCACAGTCTTTCAACCAGCTGAACTTAACAGTCTAAAGAATCAAACTTCCTGATTCTGTGGTATGAGATGGAGGGTGTAAAATCCTCCATTCGAACTCAGCCTTGCAGGGGCAGATTTATCTTCGGGGAAATGCAGGAATTTTTTCATTTTTATGCACAATATTTTTTATGCAAATTATGAATTCATATTTGCAATCAGAGACCCCAAATTAGCTTGGAGAGATCCACAACATACCCAAGACACGGCTCAAAAAAGAAGGCATTTTTTACTTTTACCCCTACATAATCCTCAAAATTACCTTAAGTTTGAATGGAGGATTTAACATCTTGCATCTTAGATGACCCTAAATTGCTAGGTGATGGTGGTGAGGTAAGTTACCCAAATTAAATGTTGTGGTTGTGGGTTTGATATTTGGGAACAATAGGTTCTTTATCTTGTGTAAAATCAAGCCTCTTTTCTTGACAGAAAACCCTTGCAATGAGTTTCATAAACACACTTGTATAAAAAAAACTCATTTTGAGTACCATATGTCAAAGGCAAGTTTAACATTCTTTGTTACATAATTATTTAATGTGTTGGAAACTAAAAATGTTTTGCCAATATTTTATAATATTCCCTTTTTTGTCTATACAAAATTAATTTTTTTTGCAAAATTAACTTCCAAAGATTTCTGGCCTTTGTTTTTAGAATTGTTCTTTCACTATCCACGGCCACCAAATACTATATACCAAATGTTTACCCAATGTTTGTATGTGGTTCATTTTTGTTATTCATTGCAAGCAAGTGCAGTTGAATAGGATTGTGTGAAAAGAAAATTGCCTAATAAAATTTGAGTTGATAAAGTCATTTTATTTTGGTTCAATCTTGATACAATGCATTGTTGTTTCTTATTTAAAATTAAAAAGGTTAGTCTTAATGTATTATCCCTAAGTCTAGGAAGATCATACAATGCCAATAAACTTAATTGTCACAAGGAGAACTTAAAGCCTTGTTCTCATAGTGGAAATAGATTGTAGGGAACCATAGCATAGGGCCTCATTAAGTTTTGTGGCATGGTTATAACAAGTGCATCAAATGAGAGAATATTTATATAATTGTTTTTGTACAATTGACAACAAACACATTCATATTATCATCATTGCCTAATAGGGTAAGTTCACACCAAAGGAGAGTATCTTAAGCTTGAAAGTAATAAATAATCCCTAATACATGAAAGGATTTAGATTGGAAAGAGATATAATGTGATTATCTTGCCCCTCAATCTTTGTGGGATTATTTTTCTTCTTTTGATGTTAAAATACTCCTCCAAATTGTTGATGTGCTTATAATCACAAACTATATACAAAATCAATGCTAAGGCTTTCTATCCCACACATGGAGAGACAAATCCCTTGATAACCAATGAAGGGATTAACACTACCAACACACCAACACACTTGCAGAAAACAACTTCTTGTGATACGAGTAGCTTTCCATTTTAGCTCTATGGGGGGGGGGGGGGATCTAGGGGGGGGTCAACTATACCAAGTTATCCTAATATTACAAGTAGCCCTGATTTTCCAAAAGTCACACTATTTTTTATTACTGCATGTTGACATATTCATATATTGTACCAATTGCCACAATAATAAAATTTTGTACTCACACTAATTTCCTACGTGATACTGATTCCCCCTCACTAATAGGGCACGTCAGAGTAATCGGTATTCCAATGGCTTCGCTCTTGCATGGGCGAAAATGAAATTGGTGAAGGTCAGACCTACAACCGTGGTACCACCTCCTGAGAACCCACCCACGGTGGAACCCGCCCATCCCAAAGACCCCGCACCGCTACCCTTAAAGAGCAGCATGGCAAGGTGCAGCAGTAGCTGTACTGGCAGGCCTGTCATCGCCTGCACAACTTCTCGCATCGTCCGTGACTTCAGCTCACCAACGTATCGACCCGGCCCCTTGCACTTGATCATCTCGTATTTGCATGCCATTCCATAGATACAACTCCATCAGCCCAAGTACGCGAGGCAACGGATTGCTTCCTAGCTTAGCTTCCTGGCGACTGATCGATCGTTCCAACAGCCTGAGCTAGCTGCATGTCCTTGGTGTAGATACTTAGAGAACAAGGACTTGAAGGAGCGCATTCTTGCATCTCATTGCTTGTTTCCTTGAGGTGATCGTGGCCATGGCCGCAGGGAGGGTGCTGGTTGTGGTGCTGTTGAGCTTGTGCGCCGTCTCCGCAGTTCTTGCATTCGAGAAGGAGGTGAAGCCCAACAACTACGCCAACTTCGAGTTCCATGAGTCCACCGTGCAGGACACGGCGGAGGTGAAGCCCCAGCAGAGCTTCGAGTTCGCGGAGGAGGGGAGTCTTCACCGCGAGTACAAGCCCAACAACTACAAAGACTTCAAGTTTTCGACGGAGGAGGAGAACAACCACTCGCCCGTCGTCAGCGGCGAAGGCCACGACCAGTTTGCCAAAGGGCAGTACAACAGCTTCGACGCGAGCGACCGCTTCCCTGCGTCGGAGTTCCCCGACAACCACGAGACATTCACTGCGCAAGACGATGTGGTGTTCGATGCGCACCAGGGGACTCAGGTGTTTTACAAGACGGGCGACGCAGAGTACCGAGGCTCCGACGCGAGCAACCGGTATCCTTCGTCTTACGACTTGATCAATGCTCGGGAGAATGAGAACAAGTACCAGTCGTTTGCGGATAATGAGGTGCGTTTTACGAATGAGAAACATGCGCCTGTCTCGGTGCATACAGACAGCGGCTCCACGAGATTCTACACGCCAGCAAGCGACCCTGACTTCGCCTTTCGGTTTGCGAAGCCGGATACGAGCACGTTCGGAGAGAAAACCGACAACAAGGCTGATGAGAATGCGTACTCGCAGTTCAACTTTGACAACAGCGAAGCGACGAATGATCCCACGGCGACGTATGGCAGCACCACCCCCGTTCTTGCGGCCAGTAATGTGAAGAAACAGGGTGCCCCTGTTGTTACCACTGGCCATGGCTGCGCCAACATGTAAGCTACACTCACACCTACCTCTTCTATCTTGCTGAACTTTCTGTCTGAGACATAGTTTCAACGTTGTGTCCTACGTTGTATGATAGTGGTATTAGGTACGTGTGCAGGATACTCTTGAATGTCCATCTTTTAGTAATGGTCATACTGAAGAGTTCTGAGTTTACCTCACGTAATCTCAAATACAGCACATATCTGCGATGGTCTCCATAGGTTTTGATTACCGTTGACACCCCTGTTATTTTGGAGCCAATATTTGAAAGGAACACCATGTCCGTGACATCGTTACTCGGCATGTGAGAATGTCATAAGCTTTATTTTTGATGTGGGCATATTAGATGTAGCTGTTAAGATCATGTACATGATGGCCAATGGAGGTGAGTTTTGGTGCAAATCTGACAATTAACGATGCTCTCTTTGTCTTTGATTGCAAACGTCAACATGAATGTTAATCATCTTGCTCACTTCATTCGATCGACAGGTATTGGGCGGAGCACACGCAGCAGTGGCCTTCTTTCTTCAGCGTGAACACGCAGGTGGCGCAGGCGTTCGGATTGAAGGCAGGCGATGTGTATGGCACCACCACGATGTTGCAGGCGTTGTATGACAACAGGCAGGACGGGTACAGCCAGCTGCTGAGCCACGGAACTGCCGCCTTGATGAACGCATACGTCATGCCCAACTATGCGCTTCGCCATGACGCCGTGATTGACCAGTTTGTCGGTGCCCTATCGTCCCGGACAGCTGCCGGCGCTCAAGCGCAGAAGTTCCTCAGTGCTAATCATGTTTACGGGCCCAGTGAGTGCCTGAACTAGGAGCTGGAACGCAGGTTCTGGCCTTAATCTGATCTTATTTATATCTGATGGAGCCCTAAAGTATGATTAAGCTAGCTAGTCCATCTTGATATGTATTTACGTTAATTCCGTTGGGCTGGCGATGTTCCTAATCCCTCAACGATGAGCTTTTGGTTGGTACCAGGATGCAGGGTCTGTAGTTGGCCGCACGGGTGATGCTTAGGCTCGTACTCCTTTGTGGATTTTGTGCATGCCTTGTAATAACTGATCATACTTGCGACGGCCTCATATATATATAAGTTGGAACTCATTTGATCAAGTCTTGTAGTTGTGTTTACTATGCTGTGGATGTAGCTGTTTTCAAGTGATTAGTGGTGATGTTGAAGAAGTTGTTTCATTTTTTTAAAGTATGTCCTACCGACCTTGATTTTCTCTACCTGTGTCTACACAATGTTCGCTGATCAGTGACACGGTGATGATTGGAGTGTTAGTTGCTTTTCTAGTACGTTTCGTTTTTTAATCGAACTTGAATGCCCCTCCTGATTGTGGTGTTCTTGTCACATGCCCGTTATTGACAAGAGACAATTTCTGTCTTTGGGGATTAGTAATAACATTTCATTTTGAATTGAATCGATGTACCGATGCAGTAGTTAGAGTATCTACTGCACACCAGTAAAAGAGCCCTGTCAACTGAGTTTCAAGATGGAAAATGCGGCCAAGTGAAATTCAATCCCGAACAGCACTACACTTGGAGATGCAGAGAAGCGGGACCTCTAGAATCAGCCTCAACCCCAGTAGAATTTCCATTTGTAGAGGGGAACTTCAGGGCCCCTTGCTGTCATTGCATTTCGTGTTCTGACAAGTCAAGGGCCATTGTGGTGATGACAATGTCATCTTGGAAGTCAGTCACATTTGTGCGTTGGTGTGAACCAGCGATCCCAGATCTGGCTAAATTTCGCCCAGTTGCTACTTAATTTCTTCATGCCCTCAGTGTTAAATTCAAAAAAATCTTCCAGAAATGAACATTTGGCTAATTTCCCTGAACCTGTTCTGGGATCACTGGTGTGAACGACTCTTCTCAATTGTCTTCTCAAAGCCTATGAGGTTTTTCCCAGGGTGCATATTGAAAGAAAGCTCCCCTGTTTTGTGCTTCATGAATCTATTTTTTACACCACTCCACTCTAAATTGGGGCATCTGATTGCCTAAATGAATTCCAAAATTCTTAGAATTTATGTTGCTTGGCAAATAAATAGCTTATGTATTTTCCTTAGGGGTATAACCAAGGATGAGTATTTCCTTGTAAATGAATATGTAAGTGTTATGAATTAGAAAATTTTGAGAATGAAGAGGTAAATGTAGAAGCCTTAGTACATATTGACGAATGTGATTAATGCCCTACAAGCGCATTAGTCACATTAATAACAGTATATAAAATCTTCTATAATTCTTAAATGAAAGGGGGGTTAAATTCTTTTTGAATGTATATATATTTTCTATACAATATAAGACATATGGGTGCAAATTTGTAGGAGTATTGGACACTTTTAGGAACTTTTACAATTTTCTAATTGTTTTAATTTCTAATCCAAAATTAATAAAATTGGAGTTGTTGTACCCACTTTCATTTGTTAATATGCTTGTTTAGGATTTAATGCAACTATTAGGGAGTTCTTGGATGATTTTTTAATACAAAAGGCAAGTATTTTAGGAGATTTGTTCAATTGTGACTAATGTGACAAATGCCCCTCACGGGCATTGGTCACATGAATTACAGTTGAGTAAATTTGCCACAACTTTTGTGTAGGTAGGTGAAATTTTTTGAAACTTTTTATGTATGTTGCACATTATGTAAGACACCTACTAAAAACTTTGTGGAAGCATTGGACACTTTTAGAATTTTTTGATTGTTTTAACTCCCAACTCCAAAATAAATAAAATTGGCTTTGTCATGTCCAATTTCATATGTTAATATGCTTGTTTAGGATTTATTACATCTTTTGGGAATGTCCTAGGTGATTTTTTGAATCAAGAGGTGGAATTGTGGAAGATTTCTTCAATTGTGACTAATGCCCCTTCCAAGCATTAGTCACATTAGTCACATTGTGTAGAATCTTCTACAACTCTCTAGTGGAGGGGTGAAGTTTTCTTCGAATTTGTACATATTTTTTATACTATGTAGTATTATGGGATTATGGGACATTTTTAGATTTTTCAGAATTTAGAAAAAAAATTAGGATTTGGAAGGAGATTTCTTGAAGGCATCTTATGAAAGATGTGGCTCTCTACAAAAAAATTCTCATGACATGGTGCCTTTGATTCACCCACCAACTAATGCTAAAGCAATCCTTTATTGGCCCTCTTACTCCGGGTTGGAAGAGATTTTCTAGCCCTGCCTCGCCATTGGGTCCTCAACCCAACCATTCTTCCGTTAGAAATCCATGTGGGAGGCTCAAACTAAGGCAGGACGCTAAATCCTGCAAACGAAGTAGGCCTTGCAGGGGCATTTTGTGTTTTATCTGGGGATAAAAGTAAAACTTGCCCCCTATTTTGAGCCGTGTCTAGGATATGTTTTAGACCTCTCCTAGCTAATTTGGGGTTTCAAATATGAATTCCGAATTTTCAAAAAAAATTATGTGCAAAAAATTAAAAATTCCTGCATTTTTCCCTATGGTAAATCTAACCCTGTGGGGCCCACTTTGTTTGCAGGATTTAGTGTCCTCACAAACTAAGAGGGGTGCAGGAGATGCTCTTACTTGTTGCATCGAATGTATGGGGAGTACTGGCATTTAGTTATGAGCTAGCCGATTGATTTCGATAATTTCTAAACCAGGAAGAAAAACATAGGAAGTGGTTCTGAATGAAAAAAGGAGATTTTCGGAAATGGACCAGATAGGAAAAAAAACTTTGGCAATTTTGTTGTTTGTCCTAGGAGTATTTAGGAAAATTACTGATTTACATGCCTTTTTTATGGTAGGCAACCACCCAAGCACATGCTTTCTAGGAATTTTTTTTGACATGTATAGAGAATTTTTTTGGTAGTATACTCAATATGTTGTACTTTGCTCAAAGCATCTGATATAATTGGCCTTAAGTACATGGGATTCCCAAACAAGTAAAATAGTCAAGTCTACAAATTTGGAGGCAGTTGTCTTTTGTCATTGAAACTTGAAAAAACTTCTAGAATATTGAGTTTATTATACTTGACTTGTAGTACTAACCAGCCTCCAAAAAATACTTGGACCCTTTTCGGATCCTTGTATTTTTTGAAGGCTACATCCTCAATCCTAAGATGGTAGGGGCTATGCCAAGTTCAACTCTTACCAAGGATACTCTAAGAAAAAAATTGGAAGTGAAAGACAAGAGTACTTTAACCCCTAAATGCCCAAGGCATGTTTGGAGCTTCTTGAAATTTGTTCTAAATTGAACAAAAAGTCAACATTTTCATAAGTTATACCAATTTCTTTGGAATTGTAACCTTACAAATTGAAACTAGACATGTTAGAGATCACATAGGAAAAGAAAACATAATAATATCACTTACAGATTGAAATATTATAATGTTTGATTATGAGGGCGTTAAAAGTATGAAAATTTTTCAATTCTCTTTTTGCATGTCTATTCAAAAAAGTTGGTCACTAAAAAATATGAAGTTATAGGGCTTAGCATGAACATGCCCCCAATCAATTTACGGTTATTCAAAATCTATTCTACGATTCTTTTAAATGAATTTCTGAAGTGATTTTCCCTCCAAGATCTAGTGTATTTGAGGCTCATTTCCAAGAGCCCTCAACACTACGGGAAGTCAAGATTGCAATAAGCATCCTTGCACAAAATCTTGAATAGAAAAATCGTAATCCTTCATTTTAAAGATTGGCTTTTTGATCCTAATACTAGACTTCGAAAAGAGTTCTCCAAAAATATAAACTAATAATAATAGCAATTTGGTTGAATTTTACTTAACTTCAAAGTTTTTGAAACACCAAAATTTGGTGCCTTGGGCATTTAGAGGTTAACCAAAAAAATGGGGAGGGAATAAACATCCACCACCAAAACACATAACTAGTCCCATTTTTGACATTTAGAAAAGTGGCAAATTGAAAAACAAAAATGGCAGCTAATTGACAAATTCCATTAGGAAATGGTGGATGTCAACCGATAAAATTTACACCCTCTAAGGTAGGAGGTCCATGAATCGCTCATCTAAGAGCTGAAACCGGAATTTGTGGAGGTAAAACTTCTTGAAATATTTTTCAGTAAATTTTCCTTGAAAGACAAATGGAATTGGCATCTAACCCAAGTCGTTTCATATTTTTTGGAGTTCTGTAGAATTAGTTCTGAATTTTTGAAGTTGAAATGGCATAGGGCTCTAGAATCGCCCACCTCTGTAAATGTACACTATTTGTACATCACTGGTACGATACAAAATTAGCATGTTCAAATAGTGTACATTTACAGAGGTGGGCGATTCTAGAGCCTGTGCGATTTCAGAGCCTCCTACCTTAGGCCCACTTCCGGGGAAAATTTGAAAAATCCAAGCCACCTTTTAGAAGCTAGGAAATTCTCCGATTTTCGTACAGAATCCCCCCTGACTGTGGTTGCATCGTACTCTCATCAAGAATTCGAACATAAGTAAATATAAAATGGTTTTGGAAACTGCTTTATAGAACTCACTTTCGCATTTTCGCAATGAAATATACTTTTGTTTATTTGTAACAATAATTAGATTTCATTAAAGAGTGAACAGCCCAGGTGAACCCTTCTGAGATTGCGATTAATGTCCAGTACAGCTCCTGTATCGAAGTGTCTTGATTAAGTTACGTCAGTACATTGCAATGTGTATCCAGGTTGCACACAGCACTGTAGTGTCAGATGATCCACGTGCCTACTATACCCAGGGTAACTTACATAAGTTATAAGTTACAGTTTCCGACATCATTGGTAAAGTTTTTGATAAAAAAAACCAAGCAGCGTCAGTGCAGGCGGACGACACCCTGCATCCAACATTGATGGAACGACAAATGCATCGAGCTCCTGCAATAATTCTTCTGCATTGTACTGTTTCCTCATGTATCTACTCTAACTTAGTTATTGTGTTTCTTCATGCATACTCTGGTTATTGCTAGATCAGTTAGTTTCCAGATTAACCTCTTTTAAATCGTAACTGGTGCACCTCAATGTCCAGCAACCAGGGTTTCTCTACGATGATAGCTCCCCTAGTGTGATGGACAATTGGATGCAAGTATGGTGTGATTTCCTCGACCATATTAAGTGGGGAATATTGTGTCTCCTGTGAAGGTGATGAGTGATGACATGAAGAGCCCTGTGAATATGAATTTTCCAGAAAAGATTTTTCATTTGAATGGATGTATACGTGCTAGAGTTATTCTTACGACTTACATTTTGAATCCTTCAAAGTTCAAATAACTTAGTGCTACGCTGTTTGGGTAGAAGTGGTTTTTTCGTTTAACATCCTCGACCTAAAAGTTTCCTATGAGTGAATAGACAAGAACAGACATCATGCCTGCCAACATAGTAATAAATTGATTTCGAGTACCAAGGCGAAAGACTTTTTCATCTGATTTCCTTGGATCCAGATGTTCCGTCTGTCACTCTGACAAATAATTTCCAGCATCCCACCGTCTGGCACTGCAGAAACAGCTTGGACTCTCGATTCGAAATCTCCTAATTGACTGCGGAACACAGAAGTCTCTGTATGCGATTCTGTCAGTTCGTAACTTATAGCGTTGAAACTTGAAAGTAATGTGCTTGAAGAGCTGCATGCGCTCAGGACGCTACACTCAACTCCCTCTATTTGCACACTTTGCAAATGCAAATTCTCAATATCTTACGCCCTGAGAATTTGTCCTGTCGTGTATACAAGTGGGCAATTTCCACATGTTGAGTACCGTACCTTTTGGGTCAGGGTCGGCGGAAAATAATTATTCTTAAGAAAGCTGGAAAAAATAAAAAAATAAAAAAGAGAAATTGAAGAATTCAAAAAGAATTAAGTGACCAAATTGTCATAAACGAAGAAAATGTCTTGTAATAGACAAACAAACAAAATATGAAGTCCAATCACCATTTATCATAAAAAAATGTTTATGATGGTGATGTGAGGAGTACGTACTTTCTCATTCTTGAGAGCCTTGAGGGAGGAGAGGTTCAGTTTTATAATGAAATGCATTATTTATCATGAATCCTCAAAGGATATGGAACAATTTAAAAAAGAGAGTTTAACTAAGGGTGGTAGAGTTCCTACTAATCCTAATTGACATATCCCACGTGGGTTGATTCACCTCCTACCACCCTACTTGTATAAAGAAGTTGTCTTTCCATCTACATTCAAGGGTAATGGTAGGGACTGTAAGAAATGAATGCCAAAAGCATTGAAATCATTTGAATATTATGTTGAATTTCTCAAAATTTAATTCTAATTTGTCGAACCTACTTTGGGAACTTTAATTAATTATTCAGCAACAATGTGCCGACCTTGCCCCAAACGTATGGTATTCAAGTTTCGAAGACATTAAAGGAATCCATTTATCCCCAAGGTAGTGCAATTAGAGAAGGTAGAGTGAATTTGTAGATTGTGAAATCTGTGTAATCCTAGAGATGACCTTCTTGTCAAAATTGGTTTATGTGTTGACATATGTAAGATTTTTTTGTGGTTTAAGAGCAATCAAGAAAAAGCTTTAGAGGGATGCATACTAAGAATGTAGACGTAAGTGTATCATTTTACTGTTTTTACTAGCCTTTGCTTCAAGGCAGCAAAAGCTATTTCAATCAAGGGGCAAGTTTGACACAATCTTGCCAACTAGTTAATTATAGTGAGAAAAAAGTAGGTTCAAAAAGGAATTTTACTTTTACAATAATATTGACATATATAGAATTGGGTAAGCTACCTAGTCCATTTGTATCTCTCATCGATTGGCAAGCGACTTCAAATTTGCTAAGTAGAAAAAAAATTTATAGAAGCATGGTATTATGAGGTACAACAATCTATGTGGGATGTGTAAATTAGGACATGAAAGAGCTCAACTACTCAAAGTCAAGTCAAATGCACTAGTTGTGTTCATAGTGGTACTTCATACCTCATTTAAGCATCATAACAATACCTTTTCATATAGAAAAAGATTCAATAGGAAAACGTAGGAAATCAATTTAGATTTCACTTCCCAAAGTTCATTTGAGATTTGGAGCCTCTAATCAAAACTTATGGACAAAAAGAAGAGGGCTTTGGGAAACATTTTCATATTCTGTCTCTAAGCTTTATCCATACCTTTGATTTAACAATCCAAATCACAAAAGAATTTGGGAGGTGGAAGTCAATTTCATTTTCTACAATTTTTTAGTGTTTTTAAAAGAACATGGATTATGAACGAGGCTTGAAGTTTTGAACTTCATGGACAATCATTGCATTTTTTTCTCTGAGTGGTCAAGCTCACACTTTGGCACAAATTATCCCATATACTTCAACAATTAATAAAGAATAATGAACTTCACCATGAAAAGGACTTTATAGTCCAATTTCTCACATCTAATCAATGAAGAGACTCCTTCACTTCACCATACCAAAATGTCTTGATATCTAATAGTACATATGAACCTTCACAATGAAATATTGAATTTGTAACATTATTTAACATTAATTTAATTGATTTCAATTATTGTAGTCATTGATTTGGACAAAAAGTGACTTCACTTTTTTAAATGATTTTTAGTCAAACCTAATTCTTGGCTACTATAATTTGCAATTGTTCTAATGGTGTAGTAAGGAGCACATGGCAACAATAAATTAATAATATCAAAACTCAAATTTGAAATTGAGGACATTACAAGGCCTAGAGTTTGAAAGAGCAAAAGAATTAACTCTTAGAATTTAAGCTTTTTCTACAAAAGAACCAATAAGAATTGAACAAAAATCACAACTATCTACTTCAAAATATTTAGAATGATGAATCTCAATTGTATACAAAGCTATGGACAAGACATTTTGTGGACAAAAAAGGCTCTGGATCTATCCATTTTTTAAATTTTCATTGAAAGAGAGTGGTTGAGTGTCTTCTCTCATAGATATTCAATTAGTCAAAGTAATGTTGGATTTTGCATGACATAAAGAAAGACCGGCCACATGATTGAGAACTACAATACAATGTTAGAAGATTTCTCAAACAACAATGACCATGCAAAGAAAGGCTTAAAGGATTGGGATCCTATTTGCTTCTTGTGTATGTCACTTCATCAAAAGAGGTGGAATATCAAAAGACACGTCAATACTTATTTGATTTTGATATCCATAATTTGAATGTGATGAACATAATATTCATTATTTTGAGAGATTAGGGACCTCTCAAATTCACCATGTCCATTTAGGTTGATTTAGGTGCCATTATTGATAAAACAACAATTTCCATTAAAATGAGAGTGAGAATGTTTTTAAAATTGAGACTATTTAGGTCAAATCAACCTATTGTAAATAGTTTGAAAAGACAAGGTGTATTTGACTATTTAGGTCGAATCAACTTAAATAGTTTGAAAGACAAGCTAGATTTGTCTATTTAGGTCAAATCGACCTAAATAGATTGAAAAAGACAAACAAACTATTTAGATTGATTTGACCTAAATAGTCAAATCCAAGCTTGTTTTTTCAAACTATTTAGGTCGATTCGATCTAAATAGTCAAATCCAACTTGTCTTTTCAAACTATTTAGGTCAATTCGACCTAAGTAATCTCAATTTTAAAAACATTCTCACTCTCATTTTAATGGAAATTGTTGTTTTTCCAACAATTCTTTTTCATTTCAATTTATTTCATGCTCTTCTACCTCTCAAATTCAGAGAATTTTCTCAAAATAATGAATATTATGTTGATGTTGGAGGTAGTTCCCAAAGTCATGGTTGTTGATTTGAATTTTACAACTTTGCTTCTCATACAAGCCATGTATTGCTTGTGGTCACTAAACATAAGTTGTTTTGAATTGTTTTAAGACAATGTTCATAAAATACATGGACTCATAGACACTTCATGACAAAAGAAAATAACATCTCTTGCACACTAGATCTTTTAGAAACTCAAGAAGGCATTGACATAGTCAAACATTGAAGCTAGAGCAATTGAAAATTTTCCCTTAAATCCTACAACAGTGGAAAAATTTATATGACCAACACAACAATTTATAGCACAAAAGAAGAAGAGAGTGATACTTTTAATTTAAGAGATTGAAGGATGGCAATAAAGAATCCACTCAAGAAGTTGATGCTACTTGCATCCATGAGACTCATGCAGAAAGACTAATACTTTGCTAGTAGACTACAACCTTGCTAATTACATTAGAAAAGAGCAAGCAAAGGTTACAATTGGGATAGTGAGGCTAATAAACCAACCTTTCAACAAGAAGGGCTAGCACAAATGAAAATTTTCAAATGAAGTGTGGGATTGAAAATTAAAAGCTAATGTTTTAATGGTTTCTAGATAGGTCTAAGTGGATATTGAGAAAGGACTAGTGGGGATAGGTCATAGGGTAGGTGTGAAAGTCAAAGGGATAACTAGATAATGTGGGCTTAAGGCCATATGATTTAGGGTTGGTTGGCAAATAGCACCTTGAACCTACTAAGCCCACTAAGCCTAGATGTCGGGGTCAGTCCTTTTTTGTTTTTCAAGCCTTAACAACTTCACATGTTTTGGCCTCAAACATGGTCTTATAGTCTTAGAGTATTTGGACAAAGTCACATCTTCATTTGTGTTCCATGGGAGAACAATGTTTTGCCATTTTGACTTGGTCATGGCTTGATGATTTTGGTCATCTTTGGGGTTTGGGTTGATGTCAATATTGTAGTAGCTTATTGTTTTCCCTATTTTTTATGTAAGTTAGCCTAGGTTCTTGTTTGCTTCACAAAACTATGGAGTTTTAGGCATATAGCTTACAAGTGATTGTAAGAGTTTGTTTGGAATCCATGCCACTTTGTAGACATAGAAGAAGAACATCACTAATTCAAGCATAACAAGCTATAGAGTGAAGAAATTATTGTTTTTACATGCATGTCTCCTTGACTTCTTGACTATATGGGCACTTGACGAAGCTATAGAGTGAAGAATTATTACTTTCTTACAATAGTTGTTGGCAAAGGCTCTCATCTTTCTGTTTAGTATAGTGATAGTTTAACCCCTAAAAGACCAATGTGTGTTTTTTAGCAACATAACTTTTTTGGGCAAGTATGTGTGACTAGAGATTTCCATGTTTTTGGCCCAAACTTTAATAGAAGATATGGACAAGGAATATCTTTCATGTGCACTAAATTTCAGGGCATTTGGAAATATGAGTCAAAAGTTATAGTCTAATATGTAGTTTGTTTCTCAACTTGGGTAGTCTCAGTGGATATGAAAAAATCATTTTTGAATTTGAAATTGGTTTTCTAGATTTATATATACTTCGAAATCTTTGAATCATTCCATTTTGATCAATGAGTCAAAAGTTATTAGATGTTTTAGTTTGTAGGCAAGTATGGATTCTCTACTCTAAAATAAACTTTGAAGTCCTTTATTTAACTCAATTTTCAATATTTTTTTAAAAGGATAAAAATATTATATGTAGATTTTTTATTGCAACATTACAACCATTGGGATTGGGATTTTTCAATTCCATTAATAAATTGTTAACAATTTAGTATTTTAAATCATTCTCTACATCTTTCTACTTACTATTTTTTTCCTATATGTTGCACAATTTCAAATGATCTGAAAATTTCAAGCATGTAGACAACTTGCATTGAAGAATGAATCTAAAGAAGCACAAACATTTTGGACATTTTTTCATACAAATGTGACCTTGTGAAGTACAGCTGCCCGTTTTTTCACAAGGCCCCCCAAAGGATTTTTGACACTTCAAATGCTAATATCTTGCAATCTACATGGTGGAATTTTCTGAATTTTTTTACACATCTTCTCAATCTAGTGTAATACAAGATTCTATGTTTACATGTGTCCAAAAATGATATTTTTCAAAAATTTGGTACTTGAATTAAAAATGGCAGTTTTTGAGGTTTTTTTTGGTAATAACGTGGCCAAAGAACTTTAGGGGTTAACATGTCAAGATTTGGGCCCACATTGTACACCCTTGTATAGATATATTGTTTTGATGCTCTATGATAAATTGTTGAATTTTGATAAATCATACCATAATGCTAAGTGTTGAAAATAGGAATACCCAAAATGATTTTTAGACTTTCATGTTCAAAACTCGTAGGGGTTTTTAGTGTACCTAGGATGGTTTGGCAAATATGCGAATCAATAGATGGAATAGTTTTGCAAGCACATCAAAATTAGTAGATGGGATGGTGTGCAAGCATATCACCTTGTAACAAAAAGATGTGTCCCAACTTTTTTCCCTCCCCCCCCAAATACCAAAATACCTCTATTGTTTGATCTCTCTCAAGAAAAAATTCCCCCCTTTCTCCGATGCCATTGATCTTAAAAAAACATTCATTGTTGATTAGAAATGATTTTGGCCATTTGGTGCTCCAACACTTGAAACATACACATATATAAAATACATATATGATATACCGAGTGTGGATATGGCTATGTATACAGACTTTGGGTATGGATACGTAGAGGGAGATAACCCATATCGAATGCCTCCCCCCAAACCTTGCAAAAATACAAATAGGGGGTAAGCTGGCACATCGGAGGGAGCGGGGTGGGTCACTACATTGTCTCGGTGGGGGCAACAAAATAATAATTCATTTAAAAAAAATTGAGCTCATTTTGACAGTTTGTCTGAATGAATGAGCTCCAAAGATGCAGAAACTGCATTGATACAATGCATGTCACAATTATTTTAATAATTGGGATGATATTGCAAACTAATCACAATTGATGGATGGAATGGTTTTGCTATCCAATAGCAATTAATTACAGTGATGTTAAAACTTTAAAATGGATAACTTATTTGTTACAATGGCATACATATAAAATAGAAATGCTTAACAATTTGGCGTGTACAGACTGGGACCGTTAAGAATTGACAATTTATTGCAATTCAGAGAGCTAGAATTGTAAATATATTTGTCATGCCTACTAAGGTAAACCTGCCCATGATAGGCAGAATGAGTGTTTGCCCTGTTACAATTAGCAAAAAACTTCAGAGTTTTTTCCATGCAAAGACAACTGTGAGAAAAGAAGAGAGCAATTGAAATTTTATTTTTTTGACAAAGTATGAATGTCTTATGAATTTTTGAAGTGTACTTACCAATTGGCTCAAAAGAGTCTGTAGACTATCTCAAAACCAACAAAAAGTGTATGCATGATGGCCATCCTACCACCTAAAGTAATCAAAATATTTCCTAACATGGCCCAAACATAAAGAATTAAAAAATCACTTGCTTTGATGAATTTACACTGAAAAGCTAGAAGTTCCTAAAACATACACTAATAACTCCATCACCATCATCCAAACCATTGATTTTGGTCACTGACCAACCTAATGTAGTCCTAATCTTATTTATTAGAGAAAGTTTGTCATGGATCATTTCCTAAGTACCTGTCATAGGTAGGTTTACCTTATATCATGTGATTTTGTTTCAACACATTGTTAATAAATTGAATCATTTTAAATTCAAGTTCTTACATTGTGGTACCTTTAATATTTTTTTTATGAAATCCAAAACTACCATTTAAATGACAAATTCCATCCATTGGAATATTTTTTTCACTCATTTGAGCAAGTTCTCATCTTTTTTTTTTATCATGTTTTGGTTCACTTTTATATGAAGATAGTTTTTTTACTTTATATAATTTGTGGTTTATCAAGACATTCAACCAATGATGCTAGTGTGTGAGCATGAAAATGCAAGCATGTGAGCCTTGAACTTATGTGTAAGTAGATATTCTACAACCATTGAAGGTGCTTATAATATAAACAACTATAATATAGGTATCTATAACATAATTACACTATAATCATAGAAGATTTCTATAATATAGACATCTATAACATAGGAGAATAGTCTTTTAGGCTCACGAGCTCATGCTTCTAGGCTCACATAATAGCAACCCTCGACATTCAATATTATAATTTTCAATGAGTTTAAAAAGTATTCACAATCTTGGACATATATATTGATTTGTTTTTAAAAAATTTCTTCTAAAATCATTTTTTGAATGCAATAAATCTTATGTAGTGGAGGTTTTAAGATATGTTTGAAGCTATTTCCTCATGTTGGTTTCAAAAACATTGATGTTAAATATTGACTTTAATCATTAAACAACTTTCTTGGTTAGATTTTTGCAATTAGGTTGTGAAAATATTATATTTGAAGATTCAATATATTTCAATCTGAATTTTTTGAAACCCAACGTGGTAGAGTGAGGCAAATGAACTTTGACTCTCTATGTACCAAGGCCCAATCTTCAAATGCTTCTACATAGGTCTCTAAGTTCCACAAGAATTCCATTAGTTTAAAATGAACCTCAACAATCTATGCCAATGGAAGATGGTTTTGAAATAGAATGGGAAGAAGAAGATATTGAAGTCAATGTGCAAGAAGGTGTATCCTAGGGCCAAGACAAGTCAAAAGATAATTCAAATCAGCATGGCAAATTGGGTGTATTTGGTTATATTATGTAAGGCCTAGAGATAGACTTCAATTTGGCTTGATGAAGTGTTGAGCACAAGGTTGAGCATTTCAATATTGAAGAGCTAATAATAACACTTGGGATAAGGACATTCATTGTGTGACTATTCAAAGACAAGAAATTGTAATTCATGAGGCAAGTGAAGATAAGAAAACATCAATCATACCTTTGCAAGATGGCCAACATATGGCTATAGAGAGGCACATTGAACTCATATTAGACAAAGAAAGTCTAGAAATTATAACATCAAAGACCTTAGCCTATTTTGTGGTCTTCAATGATGGACCAATGACTAGTTTTGTTGATCAATGTCAATTGTAGAGAATGTTGGAAACACCAAGCATGCTTGTGAATGATGAGTGTTGATCATGCACAAATGTTAAAGCAACTATGGAATTTATTGTGGCCATTTTTAATGTAGTTTAAAATTTATTTGCTCATTGAGATCCAAGCTTCTCCTCTTTATTCTGGGTTGATTGACAAATCAATAAAGTGAACATTGGAAACATCTAATTGTATATGTTTCTTACCTATTAAAAGTTAGTAGGTGGTCAATTGTTTCAAAGCTAGTGGAAATTAAGCCTCTGAAAAGGGGCACTAGTAAGAGATGAAGTATGACTCCAAATGCAATTTCTTTCAAAAAATGCATTGGCAAAAACCTCATATATGGTAAAGGCACTTGTAACTGATCAAATAAGAAATTTCAAATATGATTTAGAGTAGTGCAAGGTGAAGCAAATATTTTAAGAGGTGCAACAATAGGAAATATGGATATTGCAAAAACTTTGGTAATTTTATCACTTGAATTGAAATTATTATGAATTTTGAAAGCCAAAAGTTGGGCTTGATGCATGTCCAATGTATAGAGTCATCCAAAACTGCTCACTTAGAGTCACCTAATGTGAAGGACATGTATCATGGCACTTTGGTACCTAGAAATGCCATGGCATGCAAGATGAGGGACATGTGTCATTTTTTGAAAAACAGAAAAGAGTTCCAACCTCTCTTGAAATTTGAGACACCCTATTGATTGCCAATGGGGCACTAGTTAGTAATAGGTGGCTTCACCTTAGTGGCTATGGCCACTAACGGTGCTTTATCAATGACTGACATAAGACAAAGTTTGGTATCACGCTTAAGAAATGATGTCCCTTGTCTTATTGGAATGCATTGCATTGCACACAAGGAAATATTAGCTATTGGTAATGCACCTAAAGCTTTTTTAACTTTAGTGTTTATCAACAAAGTGGCCAATCATAGGTTAGAATGGGTTCAAAGTTCATCTATAAGACAGAAGGATATAGAGAATTTTCTAGATGTATTTGATAAAGCACTAAGTATACTTGTTTGTACTCATGACATACATTGGCTATCATGAGGAAAAGTTATTGAGTGATTGGTTTATTGCATGAGTAATTTTAATGGAATTGTAGCAACACCATCTAATGATTAGTAAATCATAATTACTTATTTACAATTCCCATTTTTTCTACAATTTTTGGCAAATGTCTAGGTTGAATTAAAGAAATTGGACCAAAGATTTCAACATGGTCACATTGACATTACAAACATGGAATCGACTTTACAAGTTGACATTAGAATTTTGAAAAGGCACTACTTGGATAGAAACTTTGGTAGAAATACCAAACATCTTGGACAATTCTTCATGGAAATTGTACCAACTGGGACTATGACATCTTTCAATGAAAATGGTATATTTAGTAACATATTTTGCATATTGATCCAGTATATGTTTTTCAAAGTGATGGGATTTTATAAGAGTGCTAGAATATTGCAAAATAATTTATTTAAGAGAATGTATAGTTTTGGCAAGAGGTTTTCAAATGTCTCTATTTTTTTAAGGCAATAAGACTATTTAGTCCCTAGCATTGTTCATATAATGGCACAAAGAGAGGAAATTAAAAGTCACAAAAGATTGGCTTGATAGACTATTCTTGAGACTATTCTTACCTCAAAGAACAATGTGACATGGCAAGAAGTGAACTTCTAAATTTTTTGTAAGCATTGTGGATGAAACATGAGTGAAAATCTATGGTAGTTGCTTGAATATATTATTTAGTTTTAGAGGATTTCTTTATTTCTTGGCTTGGATTAATCAATATTTGGCAAATGGTGATGGTGATTCCATCAAGTATAGTTATGTGTAAGTGTGACTTCTTAAAACAAAATTGGGTGAAAAGTATACAATGGAGTACCATGAAACCCCAAACTGGATGCACTCATGAAGGCATCTTTGTTTGGAAAGGTGTTTGAAGCCATGGATTGGCTTAGCATATTTGATATTTAGAGTGATATGAAATATTGTAGAGTAGTTGAATTAGAGATGGATTCATGGTGACCAAGATAGATTTAGTACATCATAATTCTAATTTGTAGGTTATACTTGGAGTGTGACATCCATATTTTTAGAAATTTGAGCATACTCATTGTTTTATTGGATTTCAATGAAGTTTTATTATATGTATTTTTTTCCAATTAATTTTTTAGTTTTATTACTTTAATTTTTACAATTCACTTGTATTTTCTTCAAATTGTGCATCAGTTAAATCCAATGTACAATAAGTAAGGATGCAACATCTGTCTTTATCTAAAATTAATTGCTATATATGCTGCAAGTCCAACACTTCTTAAATAAGCAAGGAAGAATGTGTCATTATTATAACCAAACAAAACCATGATAGGGAGCATAAGTTTAAAACAACCTTAGACATGACAACAAATTGTTACAACAAGCCCCATAGCCTTCAAAATGCACAAGTACTTCCAAGCACCACCAAAAATTCAATTGTATGTGGCAAAACTAAGTTATAGCTTATAAAGCATAAAAAAGAGGAGAGCTTGCGAATTATGATAGTAAACATGGAGATCTTAAACTTCAATTATTTCTTAAATACTTACAACTTCTTAAAGACATCCATTGTTATTTTTAACTCCATTCCATCAAAGCTAATTAAAACAACTAATACTATGTAGGTGGCTAGGTGGTTCCAAGCTAAGTTGCTCAATCAATTGTCTCTAATGACAAATACAATGTTCCAAGAGATTGCCAAAAATCTCTCCTTATAGCGAGGATAGTTCAAACAATAATCTATCGCTTGTACCACCATTTAAAAATTTCATCTTTGCTTCATTTCCATAATTTAGATGAAATTGATTCAATCTTAGCAAACACTAAGGTGAAAACATCCAATACTATCCATATACTCATTTCTACTAAATAGATTTCTATTGAAATAGTTCCCCAAAGTGCCATTAAGTTGTTCCCTTACTCAATTGTCATTGGTTAATTGTTGATTTTCTAGTTTAAGATTTCCATTTTTTACCCAAGCTATGTGACAATTTCAAAGGCCTAAGGAACTATTTCTTTGAAAATTCATAGTAATTGCATGTCCTCTCAAAAAAATCTATTTTTTTATAAATACATGATTTTCAATTGCAAAATATTGCAAAATGTTTATTTCTTGAAAAAAGTGTCTCCAACTCTACAACATTGCTTATTTTGACAGTTTTGGGCATTTTCGCCTTAGGGGAATTGCAAAGCTTAGACTATTTTGAGGCCATGATTTATTTATAGTATCATGGTAATATCATACTACCCACATTACTTTTGAAGCTATACTAAATAGTGGGGTACACTAATTTCTTGACATTTGATACTATATAAAAAAATTCCATAACCATTGATTTCAAGTTTCATTGTCCATCATTTTGTTTGTTGCGATTTTGCAACTAGATATGAATGAAAAAAGTTGATATTAATTTTTCAAAGATGAAATCACATGTCATTATGTCTTCTATAAGATCTTTGATTTTCAAATTTTTTTGGAAAATTTTGAAATTATTGGAAATTTTTTAAGAAAAAAATGAAGAAAATTCATATCAAATACTAAATATATTCAAAAAATCTGAAATTTTCACCATAGATGTACATTACAGTCTCTAAATTTATGGTATAAACCAAAGTTATTGTGTCACTCTAAAATTAGAAAATTGACAAACCATGGTCGTAGGCTTAAGGTTCATCTTGCTATAAAACATTGAAATTTAAGAATTCTTCATAATTTCTAATTGGAGTAGAAATGAAACTTGATAAGCTTCATTTCATTAGTTGGACTCAAATTCAAAAAGTATTGTTTTTATGGATAAAATTCACATCAAATGGATGTAGTAAGAAATGGCCAAAATACCCTACAAGGGTGATCTTTGGATTAGGCATCTTCTTCTTTAGAAAAGTCAATAATACCTTAATGAGGGAATTTGAAAAACTATTCATTGAAAATGTACTCAAGCAAATTCTCCAAAAAATATTAGACATTTGAATTTTTTTTCCATTCTATAGTCTCAAGTGAAGTCATCCATTGGACCACTTTTGTTTGTGGAGGTGTTTTAGGGTTAATAAAATAATAGTTGAATTGATAAACCAGTGGATGACCCTAAAAAAGCTATATCAATTTTTTTGTGTGGTCTTGAAATATGGAGGTGATTGTTTCTTAACCTTAGAAGGATGTTGCAGACACTAAGTGTCCAATGGATGACAACGAATCTTTTATGAGACAAAAGTGCAGATGTTCATCTTTGGAATTTTGTGGTAAAAGGGAGGTCTTGCACAAGAGTTTGACCTCTAATTATTAATCTTGTTTTTTTAAACAAATGATTCACACAATACAAAAAGTATGATTTCCACTGTAACCATCCCATCTTTCTAGGATTAATCCTTCAGCATTTGAATCCTTTCTTGAATTTTTGCATATTTTTGTTTATATCTTAATTTATAAATATATATTATTTACCTCAATTTCATCAAACTCATTATATGAAAAGTGTGGTTTAAAAAAAAAAGTCAAAAATTAGTGTGGATGAATGACAAGTTTTGTAGTTGCAAAAACACTTGAACCTTTCCATTTATCGTCTAGAATTTGGACGCCAAAGCGCTAAAGGGTTAAGGTCTTTATAGAAGACCAAGTTGGTTTATTCAAATGAAATGTCATTGCAATGAAGCCTTTAACCCCTAAAGGACCATTCATTCAAATTTTGAACAATAGTTGAAGGCAAATACATCCCAAACATATAAAAATGCATTTTTCGCCCATCAATTTTTTTGAAGATTTTTGTATTAGTCCTTTAACATTTGTATGTACAAATTTTGAAGACTTTGATTTGCAAATATATTATTATTTAGTAGATACTATGGTAGTAGGTGTGACCTTCAAAAATAACTTTTTCAATTCCAAAAATGATTCTTCAAAAATGACTTGAAGAAAAAAGGAAAATAGAAATCTTCAAAAATCACTATGATTAGAACTTAACATTTTGAACTTTGAGAAAAAAATTCTTATAAAAATCACAAATATTCTATTGACAATCAATTTAAAAAGAAATATTGGTTTGTGTACTAGTTGATCTAATCATATGGATATGATCTATGAATTATATATTACAACTATTGTTTGAGAGTCATAATTAAATTATTATTCTTAGAAGTTTCATTTTATAATACATCCACAATTTTGGAAATTTGAACTACCCTTGGTCCTTAAGAGGTTAAAGTATAAAAGTTGGCATGCATAGTTGAAACAAGTGAGATAGAGATTGAAATCAATCTAATTAAGCTTCTTGCCATTTCATACAAATACAATCTACTTGTACTTGTCAAAAGTTTCAAAATGACAAACAAGAATATTTTGAGTACATTAGGAAATTTCAATAATTTAAAAATCTATAATTTAGGATAACTGATATTTTATAGAAAGAAAAACATCATATGGCATATAAACCTTGAAGAGGCATGTGGACAAGATTCATGGACACCTTATTTGTAAAAATTACACAACAAGTAATGGTGTGCCCAAGTTCACCAAAATGACAATGGCTTTAAGATACTCACTAACTTTGTTGAAAATTATATTAGTGCGTACATGAGCTTTAATTGCATTAATGATTTTTTTATCATTTGTCCAAAGTATTTGAAAAGTATGAAAGTCTATTAGTTTTGAAATTTGTAGAGGTATGGGACACATGATATCTATAACCTTGAAATAATTCAAAGTCTTAAACTTTGTAGAATGGGAACAATGAATTAAAGTCCATTGTGCACAAAAGGTTGATGAGATAGTTCTATTAAACCCTAAAGGACCATTGTCCCTTCACGGGATAAATGGGATTTCAGGCAGGTACCTACTATCTCAATTTTTGTCCTGATTTTTTGGATTTTTTTATGAATGTAGAAAAATTGATTAGCTTTGTGGGAATATATATTTTTCATTCGATGCTTGGAAACAAAAGTTATGCCCAAATAAGCTCAAAACAATGGAGAGGGGACAACAAACACAAAACAATTTCAAAATTTTGAATTTTTTTTCCTTGTAGATTATATTTTAGTCTACATTAAAAGCTTTTATTCATTCCATTTGGATTTGTTATGAGAAAGTTATGGACAATCTTTTTTTTTGTGCAATTAGAGGATCTTCTTGAAAAAATAACTTGTAGGATTCATTTTTTATTGCAATTTTTACAATTTTTCAAAAAAAAAGGTCCTCATGGTTTAATTCTCTTGCTAGAATAATCTCACCATTGGAATTAGTGCATTTTAATTTCATATTAGAGATATTAAGAATTTAGATTTTCCTTCTATCTTCTATCTACTTCTACTTAACAATTTTTCATAGTATAAAAATTCCATTTTTTGGCATTTTCTTTTTTTCCTAGACTCTTGACTCAATCTCCAACATAAATATTTAAAGCTCAAAACTTTGTAGTGCAAAAAATTCAATTTAAGAAGGTTTAAAGTCAAATAATCTAGTCTTGCAATGTCAATGCTGAAAAGCTTGTTTTCTTCACTTTAAACACAAATATCTTGCAATTTGTGTGGTCAAAATTTCTGAAGTTTTGTCTATACATATTCATACTATTTTGGTGTAAGACTCTATGGTTAGATTTGCAAAAAATTCACTTTTCAATGTTTTTACTCTTTGCTATAGAAATGGTAGTTTTGAGTGTTTTTCGCCCAGAAAAGGCCTTGGGCCTTTAGGAGTTAATTAATGGCTTAGATACTCACCTAGATAGAAAAGTCTATCCTTCATAACCCAATCAAGATTTGTAGATTCTATAGAAAATGAAAATAATTTAATAACGAAAAAAAGAAGATGATGAAGAAGCACTACAGAGTAGATTATACAAAGGCAATTCTTTGTGTAGTTGTATTATTTATAAGCCATTTTCAAGAGTAGCAAAGTTGAGTTCCTCAAAACACTATCAAAGTCACTTGCAGCAAATTGTTGTTCAGTGAGTAGAAAACAAAAATCAATAGTGAGAATATAAACAAGAATTAGTATGATTCTTCATTTAGTTTCAATAGCAAAATTTGCATGCTAAGAAGGCTTGGCCCTACAATCATGTGCCCATACAAAACAACAATTATAATATTATTCATTTACAAGGTGTTTTCCATTGAAGGCTAATCATTGTCTATGTCACAAGTCCTGCAAAAATAGTCACAAAATTTTAAGAGAATTTTAAAGTTATAAGTCTACAAAAAATAGATCTAGGATTTGTGTCATTGTAGTGAGGACACTCAACATCCACAATTTCCAATAGAAGGTGGAGAGCAAGAATTACACATACAAAGTGCTACAGAGTTGACCATGTGTTTACTAAAAGTTAACTACATCTGATAAGTTTTTGTATTATCATCTACACACAGATACACTCAAAGTAGGCAACAAATGAAGATTTTTCAAAAAATTGCTTCTCACAACTAAATTTTTATATAGTAAAAATACTTTGTGGGTTTGTATCTTCAAATGCTAGGAATAATCAACAACCCATCTATGTCAAAGAAGAAAACTCAACCTTTCTCAAATCCAATTCATTGTTTTCAGTGTTCCAATATCTTTGACTACACAATCCCTAAAGAATCAATCGCATGGTCGCTATTGAATTCACTTCACTTTTTATTTTATAATAGAAAATTTGTTATTGTATAGTTGAATGGAGAATGTGATGCTCTCTCTTCTTGGTGAAATACAACTTAACACTTGAAAGTGGCCAATTCAACATTTTTTCTTGCCATTGTAGCAAAGTGAGAGTGATGTCTCAATGTTGAGGGAGCACATGAAAAAGTACATTAATAATGGGAAGTTTGGGTCATTCTCCAAGGTTGTTCTCGATGACCATTATTTCCAGGCTTGGGTATGTTTCTGAAAGTTAAATTTTTGTTGCCGAAGTCTCCAAAGTTGGAAATGGAGCCCCAAAACTTTCAATAGAATATCATTGATAGCATTGGAGCCCTAATGGAGAGTAATGGAGCCGTAAATTCAAAAAATATTAGTCCCCCCCGTTGAAGAAGAATAATGACCTATTCAGAAACTATCCTATTAGTATAATAAGTTCGTTCCAAGGGAGACGGTCAAGTAGGATATCTATGCTATTGGGAACAATTCCTAAAATAGGTAATACAATTCCAAAATAGAAAACCATGACCCAAATTGAAAAATTAACAATCACTCAAACTACAATGACACTAAACAACAAGACTTCTAAATCAAACAATTGCATTAATTCCAATTTATCACACATACCAACACTCAAACACAAGACAATTCCAATTGCACTTAAACACATGCACAACAAAGCATCTATCTCAATAATTCCAGTACTTCCAATTAAGCAATCATTTTACACATTCATCACTTTCACAAAATCTGACACTCCAAAACAAGCTCACAATTCGATAGGCAACTAAATCCTCTAATTATATTAATCACAAAGTCATTACACAAAACAACCAATTTGGTAGTTGGACTCGCACTTGCTTCTCTCGCAATGGGTAAAAAAAACAAATTGGAATTCCAAACTAAGTAGGCAACTTGAGTGACACACCAAATGCCACCGAATAAGATCATGTAAAAGAAAATCTGAATAGACATTTACTAAATCACACTTCGCTTCTTATTACCTAACAATTCTAACCCAATTGGCTAATCCAATTGTTAACCTCAAAGTTGAATGTAATTATGACCTATTTGCTTCCTAACTAACAGATTATGAGCCAAATTGGCAACATCTACCCAAAATTTGTGGAACTATCCAATTTGGAATTTCTTACTCTATCTACACCCCCTAATTTTGATTGAAATTCATCTTCTAGGATTATACTATAGAATGGCAAAGGGCTAATGTTAAAATGATAGAATTAATTTTCCTTCACATACATTCAAAATGTATTTCTGTGTTGAACTTTGGGATCAATTTTGTTTTAGAGATGTGAGTAGTTTTGAGTGGATAGTGAGAGAATGTTGATTTCAAGGAAAACCAAAAATGATTTTCCAAAGGGGCCCATGTGGCATTTCTCCATTTGTTTTTAATCTTTTCAAAAATACCTAAAATGAGTACACATGTCATTCTCTCATTCATTGAGAGTGGTACTTGAAATTGACCCCCTTCCCATTCTACATTTGTTTTTGTGTGACATTAGTGTGGTTGACAAAAATATGGGATATTTCTAACATGTGTGTTGTATCCATATTTCATATTTGTACTTCCATATTTGGCCTCATATCTATATTTTGTTTTAGTGTGTTGTAGTTGTATTGTATATGTGTACTCCATGTATGTATTCCATATTTGACTTGGGCAGCTAAGATCGACATGATCGAATGCCCCACATTAAAATTTGCCCACCCACATCAACAATGCTAGGGGGTGGTTTTTTCCAAAATGATTAGACAACCTAGATTTTTTTACAATGAAGGAGGGGCCAATTTTTACAAAAAGAGGTTGTGTTGCATCTTTTGAGTGCATAGTAGAGTGGTTGACTAGAAGCCCCTATGAGTTGAAAAAATGGACAAATTTTTGTCTTATTTTTCTAAATGCTTTTACCATTTTCTACAATTAAAAATAGTACACATATTTTCCACTAAACAAAAATGAAAAACTATGTATATTTTAGTACACAACTTGTAATGAAAAAAATTCACAATCCTGAATTTAAGGTATTTGCAAATTATTAATATCTCTCCTTATATTATTAACAATCTTTTCCTCCAAACCAATTGTTGTTTCGCAATCACTGATGCATGTAACTCATTTGGGATAATTATCTACGTGCTTGCATCCCACTTTTGCTATATGTTTGAGCAATTGTATATATTCAACTTTTGTGCAATGAATTTGTGCAAGTAATAATTTGAATTTGTAAGTTGCAACATCATTGTGAAAAGTAGTGGTGTAGTACCAACACAAGATGAAATGTCTGTAAATTCCGTTGAGAGAAGATGCATAGTCAACCATATATGGTTTGCATAGTCAACTATATACAGCTTGCCAATTTATCTTTTGCCATATTTTTTCATTGTGTTCAATTCATTGTGGGTTAACCTCTAAAGTCCCAAGAGTCCCTTTAGAGGACTCTTGAAGGTTTTGGCAAGTTTCCATGATCTCCATTTTTGGCATGATTTTTTGAATTTTTTTTAAGATGGTAAAATTGAATAGCTTTTGGAAAATATAATTTTTATTTCAATTGATGCCTAGTACAAAAGTTATGCCATAATAAGGCCAAAACAAGTGAAGGTGAGTTGCAAAAACTCACAAAAACTTAAAATATTTTATTTAAAAAAATCTTATAGATCATATTGTTGTTTATGTGGAAAGATTTGATTCACTCCATTTGAATAAGTAACGTGCGAGTTTTAAAGTTTCTTATATTGCCATCAATCTTAGGAAACTCTTGAAAAAAAATGTATTAGATTTGTTTCTAAACTCAACTTTAACAATTTCTTAGAAAACAAATTGCACATAGTTTAGTTTGATCTTTAGAATAATCTCATTGTTGGAATTAGTGTGTTTCAATTCCATCTAAGAGCTATTAACAATTTAGGTTTTTTTCTATTTGATATCTCATTCAACTTCATAATTTTTGAAAGAATGAAATTTACAAGGAATTTTTTTGAATTTTTTCCCAAACTCTCAACTCGATTCTTTGTTGAAAAATAAAGTTTAATTCAAAATTTGTAATACAAAAAATTTAAGTTAAGAGGATTCAAAGCCTTATAATCTAGTCAAGCTAAGAACAATAAATCTCATTTCCTTCCCTTTAACCCCTAAAGGACCATTATGTTTAGAGGCCTACAATTGCTTCAAAATCTTCATCCCCAAAGCAAGGTCAAAATCATCATCAATAATTATTTTGAACAAATACAACCATAGGATCTTTCATTTGACTTGTTTAAGAATGTTATCTAAAACTTTTAGAGAAAATACCTCCACTGATTGCAAGATCAATGTGCTTAAAGTTTAAAATGTAGGCTTTTCTAGCCTTTCCAAAGGGTGAAGTTTTGTCTTTCAACATTTTTAGAAAAAGAACTCATATATCCTACAACTTGTGCGTTTTAGTCAAAAAGTTGGAAAACGGGTTGAAAACATTAAAAACAGATTTAACCAAAAAGACTTTCATATTCATCTTTAAAAAAAATTGTAAAGTGTTAGGTAGTATGGAATGAAAGAAAAATCTAATATGCTGATAACTTTTGCAAGAAATTGAAAATTTTTAATCACGATGTTGAGATTTTTCTAGTTTACTGTTAATATCCTAAATTTTTTTATTTTAATTTGAAAATTTGAAAAATTGAGAGCAATAGATGACTTTGTATGTTTTTTCAACCTTCATTGCCCGCAAAATAAAAACTCCTCATAACTTTTACCTCATTATTTGGAATTGAATGGTTCAATTTTTTTGAGGATTTATCAAAATGTAAAATTTCCAAAAAAAGTATTTTATATATTTTAGAGTATATTTTTTGTTGCCCATTTTGACATTGAAAATAGAAAAAAAAGAACTTCTATTTTTTGCAATATTTATCAGAATGACATGAAACAAAGCTTTACATCAAGATTCTAATGAGTAGCATCAATCCTAAAAAATTCATGCAAAACTTCCAAATTACGAAGTCAACAAAGCTTGCCCAAGTTCTCAAATAACCCAAATTGGGCTCCTTGGTCCTTTAGGGGTTAAACACTTATAGCTTGTTATGAATATGGTCAAAGTTTTTCAAATTCCTTCTAGACATTGTCATTGTAGTTTAGTGCAAGATCCTACGGTTGGATATGCACAAAATTCCAAAATGTTTTAGTGTTTTGTTGTTTGCATTAAAAATGATAGTTTTGAGATGGAAAAATGGCCTTGGGGTTTGAGAGGAGTATGTAACACATTGTCTAATGAGGATAAAGTAGAATAGTATGTTCACACTTGGTGTTAGAGAGTGTTGTTACTGAGGGTCTTAGGAACGAACGTAGACCTACTGTTGGACTACATTCATGTTGCAAACAACACCCCTAACACCAAGTGCGAACTGCTTGAAGCATTTGAAGTTTTGAGAACATGGTGTCTCTTATGAATAGTGAATCCACAGTTGAATCGAGAATCTTTACGGCTCGAATATAGAAGTGGGTCAGAATTAGGTTAGATGCAGCACTGGACTTAAGTTACCTTAACATTTGCCAAGAAAAGTGTCTGGTCATTACGGCAGGAAATCTGTTTAAATTCCGGCTAACTTACTTTCCAGCACTCTTCAAAAACAGAACTGAAGAAAATCAGAAGTCAGGCTGCACGTGCCGACATGCGTCAGTCGCAAACTTCGCTTCAAAAGAAAATATAAGCTTAGTTCTGATACCGCCTGCACAGGAAATCTCTCCAACACCATGATTTAACTTAAGTGAACTGAAGTGAAGCATGCCCAACAGACTGAATTTTCTCTATCACATCTCAAAATTTCCATACTCTTGAAAACAGAGCAACTGCTGATAGACAAAGTGATAACTTAGTTCGGAAAATCGACTCCAAGTTTGTTTTTTCGTTTGAAAATTGAAAACGTTAAGAGCAACCCTACATTCAGTCTTCTTCACAGACTCGGCTCATGGTCGGTTTCGAGGCTTTTAAGCTTAGGTCAAGCACTGTTCACCGACTAATAGACGCTCATGCCAGCCAGAGAAGATGTGCGTGGGGATATGCTGAGCAGTTGATGCCGCAAGCCACATGGCTTCTGAAATGCATTTGCAGGGCTCCTTTTGATGTTATAAGAGTTTAGTACTAGACCGGTAGACCTGGCTCCTCCCGGTTGTTCGCAGGGATCGGAAGGCTTTCTTGGTGGAAATTGGTGACACTTGGACCACGAGTCCTAAACTTAGTTGCCGACTTCCTGTGAACAGGCTGCATCATGGTTGCCTTGGTCGTTCTCTGGGTCTCATCTGTTCTTCAGATGTCATGTTCCGATTTGAGGTGGGCGTTGGGTTTTTTGTGGGTGTGGGTTGATCTCCTCAAGCAAGATTTCCGAGTGATGGAGATATTGTCGAGATTGAGCTCGCTATGATTTCTTGCTCGTCTTCGAGTTCTTGTCGAGATCGAGCTCGCTCTGATCTAAATCCCAATCCTGGGATTTGGAATTTCGAGTGTGGTGGTGTGGATTCTGGAGCTTGGATGGATCAGGGGAATCGTTGAATGTTGCGGTTGAAGCCTTTTCTGTGTAAGATGATCTGACAGCTGGAAATTTTCTTTAGGTCACGCTGGAGTAAATTTAGGTTACGTTGAAATGAAGACACAATGGACAGGGGGCAAGGATGGTGCACATGCGCTCTCAGAGCAGCAGTAGTCTAGGAAACTCGATCCAGCCATGCGTTTTTCGCTTTCAAGTTTGAACTTGTGATCAAAATGCGCAAGGGTTTTAGCAGTTTAGGTAGTTTTAGGTCCACTAGCGACAGGTCTCGAAGGAGAAAGCCGCGGATATGGTGTCTTCTGTTGGGAGTGATGCTGATTCTCGCCATCTCGGTGGTGGTGTTCACGTCGAAGATGAACCTCCGCGGGACGGCCAAGAATATTAATCCTTGTGACTTATTCGGAACGAAGGTGTGCCCCGACTCGCTGTTTTCACAAACGCCACCGTCCAGATCCTTGACCGATGAGGAGCTGGCCTCGCGAGTCCTCGCACAGGATATTCTTTACAAACGTCCTCGGAAGTACGCCAAGCCCAAGATTGCGTTTCTGTTCTTGACTGCGGGGGATCTTCCGTTTGAACGAGTGTGGGAGAAATTCTTCGAGGTAGGTCGGGTTGTATTGCTACATGACGAATGATCGTTCACTCCAACGTAGAGTCCTTATGAAGTCCTTGTGCACTTTCTGATCAATCTTCTGGCAAGTTGGAGTCCTGGATATTGCTCAGTGTGTGAATCAATGAGATTGAAACTCGTCCACAGCCTAAGTGAGGAAATGGATCTCCGCCCTAGTTGTTTTGTAACTTTTGTAGCTATATTGAATGAGTTACGAATTTTCGAAGTCACTGCCGTGCTTTTCCCAAAGTCAAGCCCTAGATTGTGCTTGACTCGTTCTTTCCTAACTTCTCAAATTGTTGCATGAGAAAGGCTACGATCAAATAAATTTCCAGAAATGAAATCCTAACATTTGATAATTTTCATTAGTTTTAGGTTTATCAGTAAAAAATTTTACGGTAATGATTTTGATTGTATTTAGAAGAAACTTGAGGCCATTCATTAAGGAGCCAGGGCTGAATTGGGGGATCTACCTTTTCTTTGAAGTGTTCTGATCCCCACTTTGCTACTCGTGTAGGGACATGCGGGTTTCTACTCCATCTATGTACATGCCTCCAGACGAGCAGAATTGAAGAGCGTCTGGAATTCCTCCATATTCATTAATCGAGAGATTCGCAGCCAAGAGGTAGTATTCTCATTTTCTCGTTTTGTATTCAACGCGTCGATCCCATCGCCATAATGGCCGATATGTTTGGATGGTTTGAAGAGTTCATAGAACGTGGTTTGGCAAGTAATGAAGACAGTTGCGTACACTTGCACTTAATCGCTTCTTCAATAGCAGGTGATCACTTTCATGCTGTAACGTTGAGGATACGGGTTCTCTTCACTTTAAGCATTTTAACCAAGATATAGGATTGTACTTTTGAGGTGATCTGTATAGAGCTATGGAGAGATCACTTTGGCTTACAAAAGCCCAATCTGTTGAGATTACTTTTTAATGATTATGTAGGATTGTACGCAATTTCAAATTGAAAGTTCGTAGACCACTGTAAATGACATCAGGCAGCCTTATCTCTATTCGAAGATCAATGACCATAGACATATTGCCCAGTCATGCTTACACCACTAGCTAATAAGTGTATGAAAAGATGAATTGCTGTTGGTAGCAGGAGTCACTATTAAGAGACGGCATCATGTCCGTAATGGTGGTAGTATCCTCTACCTTAGGTCCAGTTCACTTGTATTTTGGAGGGCCACCAATCGGCTTGAAATCCATGCCCTGTTTTCGGTGGACATGTTATCTGTGGGGTAGTTCTAACGATGAATGTCTTGCAGGTCTATTGGGGAAAGGTAGAAATGATTGATGCTGAGCGACGTCTTCTTGCCAATGCGCTCATGGATCCAAACAACCAATACTTTGCCCTAGTTTCTGAATCGTACGTCCGCTTGCCAATTGTGAAATTTGGCCCAGAAACTCAAATGTTAATCAATTGGAATGCTTGTATTGTGCAAGGCTTAAAATCATGAAAAGCGCACATTTAGTACTCTGGTTGTGAAGCTATTGGAAGGCTTTTGAATATCTCACTCACTGCGTTGCAGATGTATACCCCTGTACAACTTCGACTACACCTATGAATATCTGCTTGGTGCTCGCATGAGTTTTGTGGACAGGTATGTTCTTAGAAGTTCCCATGCATCCTCGTGCCGTCTTCTATGTTTTCATATCCAGTATTCGGAGCTGCAAAATATGCCTCACTATTTGAATACGCAGTAGTCAAGGCTCTTATGCTTGAGTCCTTTCAGTTTTTTGGTTTTAAGTAGCGCTGCAATTAAGGTGGTGCTTGTTATGTTGCGGACTCCCATAGGAAATGAGAAGTGTCCTCAAATCACAAGACATTTGGAAATTAGAGTTGATCATTGATACCTCCACTCTGAACTCAGTTTCATTTTTTTCATGTCTGGATTTTACCTTTGACACTATTATTCAGGCGGCTATTGGCTTTGAGATTTGGAACCGTTACTAGAAGCAAAGGCGGCATCTCTTGCTTATGATAACAGCTTTAAATTACCTGTTTCCATGATCTTGTTTGGGCTGAGGTTCTTTGTACATGGAAACAGCTTTGATGATCGTGGCCCTCATGGACAAGGCCGATACCACGATAACATGGCTCCTGAGGTCCCACGTGCTTCATGGAGAAAGGGAGCTCAGGTATGCATCCAGTTAGTTGATGGAAAGTATCCCTTTCTACTCTTTTGTAAGTGGAAATTCGCAGGCTTGTTCCCTTGTGTTGTAGGAACACTCCAATGAACCTGTGGTCTAGGGTATGTTGCAAATTCTTTTGTAGCTACACATGCTATGAATGTATTATTCTGAAGCTGACCTGTTCTAATAATCGATCATGCAGCATAGCATGGCTATAGAACTGGCATTCTTCTGTGCATAGCTGTGTGGCAAATCGTTTAATGCAGTCTTTAGAGGGCCCCTTTCATTCGCTAGATATTCCAAATTTGATTCCTGCTGACATAATTGTGCATGCAGTGGTTTGCTGTTCGCCGAAAGCACGCACTATTGATTGTATCAGATTATCTTTACTACAATAAGTTCAAATATTATTGTAAGGTGCACGTTCGTCTTACTCGCTGTATCTCTTCGTATTGAAGTTCATGAAAGCTTTACTGCCCCCTGATTCTTGTGCAAATGATTGTAAAGACTACCTTTCTTTCTAAGCCCTGCGAATGCTTTGCATCCAGTCAAATAAACAGCTATGTTTTTTCTGTTGTCATTTCTGTTGTAACAATTCAGAGTAATCCACAGTTTGTTTTGAGACCCTGACTTGAAAGGTGCCTGGTGTGGTTGCAGCCAGGGCAAGAAAATAGGAACTGCTACCCTGACGAACACTACATTCAGACATTCTTACATGTATGTAGCCTGCACCTTTCAGGTCTTCTTAACCCCTAGTAGACCAAGGATTCATGGTTTTATTTGGACGAATTCGATTGATCATATTGTGAAAATATAATCCAGTGGGGTCCAAATTTTACGTCACCCTAATCAGCGAGGAACATTGCATATGTTGGTCAATAAATAAATAAAATCGGACCAAAGAAAGCGCCTATGTGAGTGTATACCTACTCAACACTGCTAAAAGCAACATTAGGCCCAATTTGGGATCTCGATCCTTTAAAGACTTGATTACAAAAGCTAAGCCATTTTTCCATATTGGCTAAATCTGCAACTCGTGCGATTCAGCAGATTTGCTTTGTTCTTGTCCGGAAAGTCCTCGATTCATAAGACTATGCTTCACCTGTTGCTCTTTGTATCAGACCGAACCATGTCTCTTTCACTGTATGCTGTCAGGTCTGATTTTCTGCAGCGTTTGGTCGAAATTACTCTTGACAGAAATTTGGCAATGTTATTGGCTTCAGATGATGGATTCCGGTCGTATCTCAAATTGGACAGTCACCCATGTGGATTGGTCGGAGGGTAAATGGCATCCCAAGTCATATGAAAAGGGGGATATCACAGAGGAGACCCTTCGATCTATTCAGGTAGCATCTTATTCTAACTGTGATTAGGGTGAGGACTGTTGGCGTTAGTTTTTTAGAATAGAAGATAATTCATTTGATTCGTTCTTCCATACATGTTTTTTGGAAAGATAGTTTCTAAAAAATCCGACCTCTATTTTAGAATTACTTTCCGCTGACCCTGCCTGACGGGCACGGGTATTTGCGGGTTGACCTCCCTGTTCAATCACCTTTAGTTTTATCAACTGACATTTCACGTTGTGCAATGATGCAGGCCATTAATAACCATTATCACATCACAAGTGACGGCCATGTATGTGATCTCTCAATTGTACATCTTTTTTACTGGACTAGGGAAGACGCTATTAGCTTAAGTTTCCGTCAGTGGCACTTGAATCCGTTAAGAATGTTTATCACGTGTAATTCATATCATGATACGTACAGTGCCTGTGTCATTTGTTAGTCGGTCAACCTGTATCTTTGAGGAATAGACTAGTGTAGAAAGGGGAAGTCTATTTTTTCTGCTAAAGTGTTGAAGGAAGGTTCATCACCATGATGAGTACTTAATATGGATGGATTCTTGCATTGAGTTTGGTGTTTCTGGTTGCTTCTACTAATGTAACAGTTCAGTGGCACTAAGCTTGTGGACCCTTTCCATGATTTGATGCAGCCTGTGGAAACCGTATTGCCATGCATATGGAACGGTCATCAACAACCATGCTTTCTATTTGCACGAAAGTTCCTCCCAGAGACGTCTGAGGCCCTACTTGAATTGTTGCCAAGCAAAATTTGGGCAAGGCCACTACCGAGTGCACACGAAGAAAACAAGGATGTCATTGCATGAACAAGAGGTTTGGATCCAAGAGAGCTTTTACTGCTCGGTTCATGTACTGCCTTCTCTTTATTGGTCAGCATTGTAATCATTTTAACAACTTTAAGGGGCATCACTGGTGTCACGGGAGCACTCTTACCAATTATCAATGATTCGTCTTTTGGTGCTTTTCTTGCCTCGGCAGTTCATACACGGTCTTGTAACAGAATTAGGAATGGGCGGGTGTACGATATGATGTACAGTTTCATGTAAATCTAATAAAATGAGCAATCTTTTGAAGGCAGTTTTTACTAGTTCACTTTGAATACCTTGTTCAACATCTTCTGATCATTCAAGTTTGAGTTCTCTTGTTTTGAGCTAGGCCCGAAGTTTCATTCTTGAAAGTCTGCCTCTGGTGTATACAAATAAGTGTCCCAGCAAGCTAGCTTAACTGAGGTTCCATGGGCTCAGCATGTTGCAGAACCTTTTTCTGGACATGACAGATGCAATGGGCTTGAGTGCTCTCTCAGGTTCCAGTGCACCATCTTTTTCTTGAAACTATTTTCAATTATTGGTGTTCTATTGGAATGAACTTTCATTGAAAGTGAATATTTCTCTATTTTTGAGTCAATGTGCTCCACTTCCACTTCCAGAGGCCTTTCTTTTCTACTTGCATGGAAACACACAAGTTCCAAACAAATACTTGAACAATTACAATAAGTAGTGACTTTTTGTCCTCTGCATTGTTTCAGGGTTAGTGAAACTCTAGTACTTCATCAAGGACAATGTTTTGAAGGTTATCACTTAGGAATTGTTACATTTCAATTAAGATTTTGGCACCTTTTGTTTCTGGCAAATAACAACATTAGTTTCTAGCAAGTCGATTCTACTTTTCCAAGTGCCAAAATCCATCTTGATGCAACAACCAAACTAATGTCTCCTCCAAAGATTCAATCATCTTCAATGTTGTCACATCATGTCATGCAAATGAGGTGCCTTCATTGTACAGTACCCAGCAACTCTCAATTGTCCATCCTATTCTGCCATTCCAAAGAAAACTGCAGAATGTATTGTATGATTAACATTTTTCGTCTTGCAATATTAAAATTCATTTTCTTACGCAATTCTGATCAAGCATACTCAATTTGGATTTCAGAAAACCCGAAATGGAGTTTTGCTTTTTCAAAATCCAAATTTGGTCTGTTTGTTGAGAATTGCATAAGAATTGAATGTTGACTATGCAAGACAAAAAAAATTTCAGTCATATTGAATATTATGCACAATTTTAATATTTTTAAAAAAAAATTTCCATTGAGAAAGGGAAACAATACATTGAACCAAGAGCACAAGGCTTTTGCAGAAATATTTAGATTTTTGATCTTTAGTGTTTTTTCAATTTTAAAAGCAAAGGAACCAGGAAACAAACTCAGAAACAAAGAGAACCAGTTTGAAAGGAAGGCCCCACACAGGGTGACTCATTCAAAAACTCCCATCTTGGGACAAGAGAGGTTCCAATGCATCTGTTGAGGCTCCCTTACTCCAAAGAACTTAGAGCAGCCCCACGGCAGACTCGCCAAGAGCACACGCCAGATGATGGTTTGCCGAGTGGTTATGGAGACCGGGCCGTGTCTGCTCCTCCTGTGCCCCACGGCGCAATCGCCAAGCAGACTCGCCAACCGGGATAAACAACGATGGGTACTTCGATCTTTGAGGAATCAAAACTGAGAATTTCAAATTTCAACTCAGTTTGAGTGAAGTGCTCCTGTACCCTTCGAGAGCCCCCTTCACCTAGGATTTCGGTTTCCTATTTGCTTCTCTACGTGAACTGAAGTTCAGTATATACACATGGAAGGGTAGGAGGTAGAACAATGCATGTGGGATATGTAAATTAAATCTACAAGGAGCTCAACCGCTCATAGTTAGGTCAAAAGTAGAATTTGTGTTGGAAGTAAAATTTCAGACCTTATTTAGGCATAGTAAAGTACATTTTTCTAAAAACTTTTGGACTAAAAAAAGTTTTTAAATCAAGTTAAATTTCACCTCTAAAAATCCGTTTGAGGTTTCAAGCCTCCAATCAAAAGTTATGGACAAAATTCAAAAAAGATATTTGAAAATGTCAAAAAAAATTCCTTCCAACCCCTATCTTGAATTTTGTCCATAACTTTTGATTGGAGGCTTGAAACCTCAAACGGATTTTTGGAGGTGAAATTTAACTTGATTTTAAAACTTTTTTAAGTTCAAAGTTTCTTGAAAAAAATTATTCTACTATGCTTAAAAGGGGTCTGAAATTCTACCTCAAACACAATTCTTAATTTTGGACAATGAGCGGTGAAGCTTTCATCTTCAAATTATCCCATATTTTTTGAGGGTTTACGATGGACATGAATTTCACTATAAAAACACCTCTCTACCATCAAGGTCAACCATCAGCACATGAGGCTACTTCTTCCCGTGATCAAGGACTCTTTTCATCAAAGAACTTTGAGCAAAAACACTTGGCAATTTAAGTGTGGAACATATTTCGGCTTCATGCATCTCTCCACGTCATCATCCCTGCCCATTGACCTTGGTGGATTCCTTGAATTTGGGCTATGTAATATCTTGGTGTGCAATTAAGGCTTTGGGGATGTGGGCCAGAAGGTTGTAGCGAGCCACGCCCAAGGAGCACCAGTTGCCCTTGCTCTCGCCAGAATGGCGCGCCCGGCCACTTTTTCCCGTTTGGCGAGTCTGCCATGGGGGTCTCCCACAGCCCGGGCTCGCCCACTGAGCGAGTTGAGCCCGTCCAGCGTGCTGCCATGGGGCTGCTCTTAGTCTGCAACCAGATGCTGTCGAATCGCTTGAGAATCAAGCCTGCCTTGTCGGGGTAGAGTAGAGTTCACACAGGTTGGAGGCTCGGAGTCACGCCCCCCGGTCATGGTCAATGAAAGCCTCCCAAAGTGGCAGCTCGAGCTTCTGTGGAGACCAGGACAAATTATTGAAACAGATTGCATTCCTGTCAAGCCATGAGATCCAAATCACTAATCCGCGAAATAACGACCACATTGATGATCTTTTCTTCAAGCGTCTCCAAAGCTTGGAGCCTAGCTCGCATTGCTACCAGGTGAGGCCAGGCCACGCTCCTCTAGTAGTTGGGACCTCCAAGGCTGTGTATAAAACAGACAAGGCAAAATTCTAGTCTTTGAACGGTGATGAAAGCAATGTAAAATAGTTTCATCAAGGCGAGCTTGGCAACTATTGCAAATGGTGGGGGATGTGGGGGTGACGCTTGTTTCCTCCAGCAGTGCACTGCCACTGCACAATGGTAAACTGACCAAATAAAGCCAGCTTCCTTCTACGGACGATTCCTATTCCACACCTCACCCCACACCTTGCCCTAGTTAGGACGGAAAGTGTTGCCCATGGCTCGATGCCATATCTCAGAGATGGAATGGGTAAGTGACGACTGATTGGTCAACAATGCACAGCCAAGTTTGGGCGCGCATTCCTGAAGGGTAGCAAATTTGCCCCGGGACCTATGCACAATTCTTCTGTTAGGGGAGAAGTGAACCCAAGAAGGGGCCACTTCATAGAGCAAAAATTTGGGTGTGAAAGAGCCTTCTCAATTCACTAATTGAGCCAAGATTTGCATGACAAGCTCAAATATTTGTCATGATTATCCAACCCATCTCCACAATCTAATCTCCACTATCCAATCCATCTCTAAGATTTCTTGATTTAGTGATGGAGGATGGCTAGCATATGCCTCTGACAAATTTTCACATGCCAAGTGGCCACTACGGTGATAATAATGATGATGTGGACAAAATCATACTCTCCTCAAATCCTCAATTAATACTAAAATTTATTAAAAAATCTCAAAGCCTTTCAATGGGTTCATTTCTCCCCTAATGTGAATGCCAGAATAGGGTGGACAATTGAGAGTTGCCAGGTACTATACATAACATTATTTTCTAATGGAGTTACAATGTCATTTCATTCCATGCAAAAAGGATGAGTTGGTCCAAGGTGATTGCAAGAAACACCTGCCAGTTTTGTTGCATTTTTTTTTGGAGTGCTATAACTTTTGAATTATGAATCTGATTCCAAAATCAAAAATATAATTTCTAGATATCTTTCTTGTTATTGTAATCCTTATTTTTCAGAAATTTTTAAAAATCATTTTATATTTAAAAGTCAATTTTGATAATTTGTCACACTTTGACGTTTAGTTTTTTTTATACTATTGAGTGGTTTAAATTAGTGATTTTCAGCTGAAATTTCTATGCTATATTAGTTTAGTAGGCATACATGTGCCTACCAAAGGAAATCTAAAAATTCATTATTTTATATCCTCCACATTCATGCAAATAGGCCTCTCTCGCGAGCTCAATTCTAAACAATAGAAATAGTTTTGAACTCGTTTTTTTCTCAAATCTCATCATCAAAAAGTCCTCCCAAATGGACATTTTTTAGTTTTCTTGAAAAAAAAATTTCCTATTTTCTACAAGTTAAACCGTCAAAGTATGTATTTTCCATGATATATTTTGGAACACAGAATTCTAACAAAGAAAATACATATTTTGACGTTTTAATTTGTAGAAAATAGGAAAAAAAAATTTCAAGAAAACTAAAAATTGTCCATTTGGGAGGACTTTTTGATGATGAGATTTGAGCAAAAAAACGAGTTCAAAACTATTTCTATTGTTTAGAATTGTGCTCGCGAGAGAGGCCTATTTGCATGAATGTGGAGGATATAAAATAATGAATTTTTAGATTTCCTTTGGTAGGCACATGTATGCCTACTAAACTAATATAGCATAGAAATTTCAGCTGAAAATCACTAATTTAAACCACTCAATAGTATAAAAAAACCCTAAACGTCAAAGTGTGACAAATTATCAAAATTGACTTTTAAATAAAAAATGATTTTTAAAAATTTCTGAAAATAAGGATTACAATAACAAGAAAGATATCTAGAAATCGTATTTTTGGTTTTGGAATCGGATTCATAATTCAAAAGTTATAGCACTCCAAAAAAAAAACGCAACGAAACTAGCAAGTGTTTCTTGCAATCACCCTCCATACTTCAAAAGAGAATTTATTATTCTCCAATCCATTAGTGGTCCTTTTTGGTTTTTTCCTTGAGTTCTATTTATGCTTCAATGTCCATTTAGTTTTCATCCTTGACTAATTAATTGGATTTTCAACTAAGAACATTTCTAGCAAATAATAAAACATCTTCACATAAAAAAAAAGGTTCATTTTGTTTAGAATGTGGATTATATATCTAACCCACCCATGAAATACATTATATCATTAGGCAAGAAACGGGCCTTGTGGAAGGCCGCATGCCTTTGCAAAAATCTGAGCAAGAAAAGGATTTGTAACCATTGCGGGCAGTATAGCTACGATCTTCAACAGTTGTGATTACCGCAGATGTGTGGCTGCAATTGAAAGTTCTGGCGTCTTGCCCGGGACATATAATGCTCACTCAAAAATGATTGTGCCAGATATGCGCGCCTCAATTGTGCGCGCCAATGATTGATGACAACGCAGTTCCGGCTTTCTCTTTTGCACCTTCTAGACCATTAATCTTCAAGAATTTTTTTGTTTTATTATTAATTATAAATTATATGAATTATGATTGGTTTGGATATTTGTAGATCAAGTCTCCTGAATAGCTTGGATCTTCATATGATTTAATAAAGAATCACAAATATGAATGAGTCACAAATGGATAGCTATGAAGGGAATTTGAACAATACTTGCAGTCTTTTGCATTGTCTTTTGCACATGTATTCTTTGTCTTCTTGAGTATCTTGGTGTCGCTCGTTGTGCTAGTTGTGCTCATTGTACTCATTGTACTCGTTAACTGTGTGTTGATGCAAGTGATATTATACAATAGGTTTAAAAAATGGCGAGTCGTGGTTACAAACTATCTGCAACTGTAGATCGAAAATATGCTCCTCTAATCAACCGAACCCTGCCAATTCATGAGCAAACTCCGAAAGCACAATTTGGTGATAGACGAGATGAAGGAGCAACCAATATCGACCTATGGGTAGATGGAAGATCTATCCGCATCATCCTGGATCAGGTGCACGTCCTCGATTTCGCACTGTGAGTGAATTCTTAGAGTTCACAGGGGAGGGAAAGAATGGATTGTTAGGATACGTTGAAAGCCTTTGCACTGCTGATAACTTGATGCAGTATAAGTTACACGAGTCATTGAGAGAGAATCAGAAATTACGTGAGAAACTCCAAGAAGTTATGAGTACCACAACAGAGAGAGATCATCTTTTACAATTCATGAGAGCTGAGGCTTATGAAAGAGAGGAATTGCAACAATTAAATACAACGATGTTATCATAGATTCAAACGTTGAAAAGAGAGATTCTAAAACTTCAAGAAGATCTGGAAGGATCTAAAATTTCCTACAAAGAGGAAATGAGACGCTTAAATGCTAGTGCTGCTGAAAGAGCAGAGAGTTGCCTTCAATTAGAAATTGATTTTTGGATAGAGATCAAGAATTTAAAAGAGAAGCAGGTTGAGAAACTAAATTCAATTTCAATTGAATTGAGGAGAACAAAAGCAATGCTAAAGCGGCGTGAAGTCAAATTAGAAAAACTAGTTAAGGCACCATTCGGATATCGTAGCATTGTTCGGCCTAGACGAGACGTCCACACTCTGGCACCGAGCAGTGGACAGGCCAAAAGAAACTTACAACTAGCGAGAAGAATTTTGCTTCCAGCAACAGTAACAGAGATTCAAAATAGAAACCAAAACTTCGGTAGCCGACAACGTCTTTGTGGAGATCAGACAACACAATCAAAGACTAGAAAGATTCTTGCATCTATGTTGTCGAGAGCTGAAGTCATTGCAATGTGCAAGTCAGCTAAGATGAATGTTGTGGGAGTTAGAATGGCAAACCACTATCTTAAACAAATTGGATCCAATGTGAAACCATCAAATGTATGCGAAACCATGGATCACAACGGCATCACTCATGATGGATTCAAGGCGATCTACAAGCACTTCAAAGGTGCTATTAAAATTGCAGGAAAGGGCCTTAAAATCAGTTGTTTACCAAACCCCCACCAAGTATCGCTTGCAAGGCAGATGTTGAATTTGAAATTGAGTGAATATGTAGGAGAGTATTACTCTATTTCTGACACTCTCGAAGTGAAAGCACCAACAAAATCAAAAACGAAAGATCCTACTAAAGTTGTGTTAAACGAGATGAATTCACTGTTCGTGGATGTCGAACAAGTCCAGCATACAATGGTTGAGTTGTACAACATCACTCTAGAAGGTATGTTGTTAGAAAATCACATTATAGTTTTCCTAGCTCAGTTTTGAATGCCAATGATAGTTTGCTTCGACTATTCCCAACTCACGCTTGAAGGAATTTTGCTCAAACTCGAAGGAAGTTCAATCTCTAGTCCAGTTGCAACAATGCATGTGCATGGCTATGTGTAATGGTTTGAAGATATATGACTATATGCCGATGAGAATCACCCTGTACGCATCAGTTCTTTATTTTGACCGTGCTTTACAATGGGAATTGATGATAACATATATTTAGATTCCTGACAAAATATCATCAATTATTAGTATTTATGATGTTGCATGTTGTGTTTCAGAAGTTGAAGGTCGGCCTCTGATCTTTGTTTTGAAGCTAGATGAAGCCGAAATTGTACGTGGTCAGAAGATGGAGCAGTATCATTGACCCTCATGAATCGTGCCCTTGATTCCAGAATACATCCTAGCAACGAGAAATATTTCTTTGTTCAATCTGAACGAGAAATTTGGCCTATTGCATCATTCCAGGTACCACATGAAACACACGAGATTCTAGAATGGGTCTTTTCTAAAACCAAAATCCCAGCGTTGATTAAGGCACAAGAAATGGGACAGTTGTTAGAAGTTCCGTCAATTGGATCTTTTTCTATAGAATGGCACATGGCTGCGGACATGAAGACCATAAACTGTATGTATGGCTTAAAGTTAGGAGCCAATAGTTTGCATTCTTGTATCTACTGCAATCAAGAGAGAGTCAAGCCAATCATTGGGACAGAAGCTCAAGCAATCTCAGCAGAAACATCTCGACAATTCAAATGGAATGGAGGTTTATTTTTGGATTCAATGGATGCAAAGCCACTCATTGGAGTTGCAACATCTGCACGTTGGAAACCAATTCTTGCTATTCCCATGGATCGAATTCACATCTGTATGCTACATGGCCTAAATCGAATTATAGAAAAGATAATTCACCTTCACTTCATCCACATTTGGACATTGCGAGATGAAAGCTTGAAAAGAACAGCTATTGAAGAAATGCAGAGGGTTGTTTCGCTAACTAGTGCGCATGGAGGGAACATAGTCATATGCAAGGATTCTGAACTCTCTAGGAAGTCTAACAACGTACCGAATAAACCATCCTTCAGCGGGGCTCATGCCTTGAAGATGTTTAAACCGAATCCTACAACAATCCCTCCCCGACCACTTTATATTGATGTTGTAAATGCAGAGAAGAATAACTTGAACAGAGGACAAAATAAGCGTGATCGAGTAGAGATGTGGAAGGCCCTTGATAATTTAAGACCATACTTCACTGGGCTTCAATTATCAGAAGAACAGTCCGTAGGAGACTTCCAAACCAAAATAAAAAAGTGGGGGACCCTGTACATAAAGTGTTTTGGAGAAGGAAACGTCACTCATTATATGGTATGTTACTTTAACTTCACACAAGCTTGTTCGTATTGACTCCTCCACTTCCTCACTTTTTTCTCTCTTTGTGTGACATAATCCCCCAACTATTGTTAGTGAATGAATTCAGCTCGACTAGGGAAATTGTTTGGAGCTTAGCTATAGCTGCTGCTGTGGAAATGATGGAAAATGTGTTGTCAGTGAGCCCTTTCTAGAGCTGTACTTAACTTAGAGCTTGAACTTCGTGGATCTGTCCCCAATGATCTATCCCCACCTTTTCCTAGCCTTCCCCAGGGACCACCACTTCCCGAGTTTCTTGGTCCCTCCCTCCCCCAGATCCCCCTTCCCAAATCCCAATATGATCTGCTTCAATTTGCTTTAGTTGGGCAAATCTGATCAGCTATTGATGGGCAAATCTGATCAGCCCTTGTCAGACCTCGCTTGAGCTTTAAACTTACAAAGAAAATCCTTGCTCACTTAGCTCCAATAGTTTTCGATCGAGTACAACTGAACAATTTATCAGTCATTCATGGTTTGATCCCATTGAATGGATTTTCCAACCCAGTTGGTTTTCCTCGTTGACTGGTTGTGAGCCTTCAAATGAGAGCCTTCAAATGAGAGCTTCAAAAGATAAGACAATCAATCCTTTATTTTTCAATCCTGGTTTTCTTGAAGTGCACTTAATGCTTAGTTTAAGGTTTCTTCATAAGTTCACAAATTAAGATCATGGATCTGAAAAAAAGTGAGAATCGGATCAAACTATAGTAGTTATGGAACATGATTTCCTTCTGTTTGAGGAAAACTCAATTATTACGAGCATTGTCACTACATATTCTACCAATCTTTTTATCTCAGTAGAATCACTTTCAATACGTGATTGTAACTTCACATTGATTATGAGATAATACTAATATGGCATGGTCTACTTGTAGCATGTGATTGTGAGGCATTGCGTCTATTTTCTAGAACGATATGGGAGCCTAGCTATTTGGAGCTGCCAAGGGATGGAGAATTCACATCACGCAGCAAAGACTGCGTATCAAAGGCATACGCAACACTCAAGTGGGTAAAGCAAAAAAAGCCCATTAGTACAAACTTACCAGCACTGGTACAGAATAATTGCTCATAGGTTTAGAAACAAAGAAACTTCTATTACTATACCTACTGTTGAAACACTTGCAACAGAGGCCATTATACAAAAACGACGAGAGATTTCTCTTAGTTCCAGTGCTGCTGCTCATAGTGCAATTTCGAGATCTAAGTGCACTCAAGTTGGTTCCAGATGGGTTCCAAATCCATCCAATCCTCTATCTCATGAGACTCTAGAAGAGCCTAGTACAACATAACTCACTTTACTCTCTAGGAACTAAACGTAAGAGTTTCAGTTGTAAAACACTTTCAACTATTTGCTTTTTTTCATTCCTGGTATTAACTTTAGAAGCTTTCCCTTCTGCATTGACAATCCAAAATTCATACTCTCTGTCTAATGGCAGTTCTGTTTGAAAATTAATCTCTTGACGAATATTAGAGAATGTCCATTTCACACCCACCTCGAGGCTGAATCTTCTTCCTTCTAGTTCATAAAGTATGGTCACCATTTGCACGGCCTCATGCTGATCTATTGCCTCCCAACTCAAATTTGATGCACACCTCTTGAACCTGTTGTAAACAAAGTTGGCATACAAAGTTGATCGACCAATGTGGTACCAGAATCGTAATGAATCTCTCTGCACAACTGTCTTCACGATGTCTGCTCCTATGGTCACTTTTTCATCCCAACCTTTGTCCATTAAAGATGAATATAAGTTATCGGATGCTTGTAGCTTGATTACATATGTCATAGTAGTCTTGTACATATTAGTAGCGCAATAGAACAGGTCTACAAAGATACAGAAGGGCAAAAACCATTACAAATGAGTGTGCTTGGATCCAGTAGTTGGCCGCATAGCATTCTGAAAATCAAGCCAAAATTTCGCTCTAAAAGACTCTGTTGTAGACATGTCAGGTAACGGCCAATCAGGTGAACTAAAATCAGGGAGTGGAATTGGTATAACTTGGCCAAAACTATGCTATGAAGTTCGTGGAATGTAACGAGCATTATAGAAAAAGACACTACTCTCAAGCAATTCCTTAAGCAATCGGTTCCCTCTTGTGAACTCCCCAATCTCGGCATGCAAAACAACGATAACTCCCAGAATCGACTTAGGGTTTATCCAATCAAAATAATCAGAAAGGTACAAATCTGTTCACAAAACACAACTCGTTCAGTCACAACCAATAATAAGAACTTGAGATTATTAAAATCTTGAGAATATGAATTGGAGATAGGAGTTTAGTACATACAATTACACTAAGCTCCTGGAAGTTGTATTGTTGGGTCAAGATCAAGTTGTCGAAACATATAGGCGTGTTGTACACGAACACTAGAAAGCGCTCCACCTATCATTCTGAATTGGACAATCTTTGCTTTGTATGCACCAACCACACTCGTGAAACCATGCTTTTTTGCATCCTTCCCATGCCCACCTCTCTTCTCAGGCATCAAAGTGACCCAAGAATTTACCTCTACTTTGGTTGGAATACTGTTTCCATCACTATCTTTTGTATTGTAGAGAATAACTTATTGAACTGAGCTACGAGGACTCATCTTCGCCTTCTACAAGAACAAAGCACAAAAACCCTGCAAACACAGACGAGGCACAAAAACCTTGAAGGCACAGACGAAGTTTACAAGGCACAGAAGTCGAGTAGCCAAGAGGGTGCCAACGCAACAAAGGCTCACACGCGAAATCCAAACTTCGCGCGCAAAGCAAGGTCACATGACGTCATTCATTGGACGTCGCAAATAGTTGTATAATGATTAGCCAGCTGTACTGTACCTTTTCATTAACGGGTAGACCCAAGATAATTAGTCGGGCAGGTTGCGGTTCTTGAGGCCTTCCAGTGGGCCCGTTCCTTGCCTAATGTAACCCTTAATCCTTAAACATTGCCATGGACATTTTTTGTCCAATGGATGATAAAGAATCTTTCTATAGTATGTAAGATAGAAGTACAATTGTTCATCCTTAGAATCTTGTGCGAAAACGAGAGATCTCGTACAGTAATTTGACCTCTAATGAATATTTTTTATTTTTTTTAAGTAGATGATGTCACATAATACCAAAAGGGATGACTTCTATAGCCACCAACCCAACATTTAAGGGTTAAGGACAATTGTTTGCCGAATGGACAATTGAATATTTGATGAAGTTCCTACAAAGTCAATTTTGAATGAACGTTTTTGAAAGTTTGTGGGAAAAGAAAAGAAACAATTAGATGCCCAAGTGCACAGTTATTCTATCAGAAAAAAATTGGACAATTCAAGCATCTTTAGGGCATCTATTGCTAAACTTTTCATCAACTTTTGAAATTTGGCATGCATATAAATAATTTGATATGGTATGAAATTATCGAAATAAAAACTAATTATAGTTCTAAAATCACATTCCAAGAGGAGTCTAAATTTATTAAAAATATAAAGGCAATTTTGGGGGAAAAAAACATTTGCGTATAACTTCAAACACTATAATCTTGCAATCTATGAAGTAAAAGATTTTGAAATTGTTTCCACATATAGTAAATTTTTGGATCTATATTTTGGATTGTTTAAATTTCATAAATAAAAATTCCACAATACACTAGAAATCATCAAAAAATGGCAAGTGCATTGTCTGATTACTTGAACTCAACTTGTATTACAAGGTGATTTAGAGTAAAGTAACCCCTTATTTGCTTTTGAATTTTTGCATGGATTTACCTAATAAGATGTACTAATGAATGGTCTAAATCCTTGTTCTTATGTAGGGAAATTCTTGTAATCCAAAAGGGTGTGAAATCTATTCATTGCGTCTATTAAGGTCAAAAAAAAATTATTCACACTTTGATTGTTATTATCTTGCAATCCACCAAGTCAAATGTTCTAAATTTTTTTCAAACATTGACATAATATTGTATTGCACTTAAATTGTAAGGTTGAATTTAAAAAATCTAAATCTAAAATTTTAACCCATGTAACAAAAGTTGGAAATTTGTGACAATTTTTCTTTATGAACACCCTTGTCCTTTTAAGGATTAACACTATAATTGTGTAGTCCATAATTAGTGGCCTTAGATTACTTCAAGGAGCTCCATAAAATCATGGATATATACTATTTGGTAGTCCCTTCTAAATGTGTTAAAAAGAAAGCTCCAACCCAACTAATGCTTAACTAGAAAATAGTTGTTCATCAAGAATGAATGCTTTCTATCCTTTGTTGACTTTTGATTTAGTAGCTAATCTAACAATTTGTTCAAAAACACAACCCATTGACTTTATATTTAACTCTCAACATCTTCTTAAAATCAAAATGCGAATTAGAAATGCAACTCTTTTAAGTGCTTATAACTTACCAATAAACAAATACTACAAGATAGGAGTGACTTTTTGAGAAGCTTAGAAAATTGGTTACTAGATCAAATGGCTGTCTTCATGTATAGTAAACTTGCCAATCACTAGACAAACAAAATTCAAATCTTTCTCCACATAAATATAGAGATTTGCATGTTTTGAAATTTGGTGTGATCAATAAATGTCATTCAAAATTCACCTTCAAAAAACAGAATGCAAAAAGATTTCTTCCTACAAATTTTATTGCAATCTAAAGGTGATGAAGCTAAAATCTAGTTAAAAATTCTTTGCAACCCTTCACGGCATAGTGTGCAGTCATTGGATGGTGGTACAAAATTTTGTTCCCATGGCAATTGAATCAGTAGTTGCATCGTGCAGTTAGTGTATGGTAAATGACAACGGTTGTTGTGTGGTTTTTGGATGTGTGCGATAAATGACAAGTTTACTCTAGTTCCAAGTGATGGCAGATCCATCCCTAGAACCAATAATGGTTGCAGTGAGTTACTGTATAAAAACCATCAACTGAGCTGAAGAATGTTATGTTTGAACAAATGTTTGATTTGTGATTAAAATATGAAAAGACCGTGATGAGGAATTCTCGTTCAAATCAGCTTGCAAGTAAGCTCTTCTACCAATTGAAAACCAAAAAAAGGGTCATTCACAAGCGCAAGCATGAGCAAACCCGAGCAAATTTTTCAATATTACAAGTGCCCTATCTTCTTGCCTTGAATGTATGTCACTAGTGAACAAAGCATGAAGGGCAGGAGATAAGAGGCATGTGTGACATTGTTGTACGGACATCATTTTCCACTAAAATGTAACTGTGAGTGAAACAGTCGATTAACTTAGTGCCAGTGTTCAGAGTGCGGGCAAATGTTTGCCTATTGTAAGCCAAAACAAATTGCTTCTGCAAATTTCAGGTAAATGAGTCTTGGGCTGAGCACTTGCCAGTTGCTTGACTGAGTACCAATTCCACAAGTTCTAAAGCAGTGATCCCAAAACTGGCTAAATTTCACTTGGTTGCTACTTAATTTCTTCATGCACTCAGTGTTAAATTAAAAATAAAAAAATCCAAAATGAACATTTGGCTAATTTCCAAAAACCTGTTCTGGTCTGGCATCATTGGTTTCAATCATTGAGAAAGTTTTGGTTTCAATATTCGATTTTTGCATAACTTTTATTATCCAGAGTTTATCTGGGTTCCATGTATCATCTCAATTCAGTAGGGGTTGAGCACATTGTGTGACAAAGTGTGGCTTTTTGAGGAAACTATATGTGAAAATTTGATGAGGTACACATGTCACTTTTCCATTGGTTGTTAAACTTCTTTTTTTTAAATTTAAAAAAGGTACACATCTCACTCTTGCAATGGTTGTGAAAGAGAGACTTGTGCTTGTCACAATCTTACCCCACCCTCATATTTGTATTTCTTTGACATTTGTTTGCTTGCAAAAAATATGGGATATCTAAAATGTATATTGTATGGCCATATATATTTGTGTGTGTGTGTGTGTCACATATGTATTCAATATTGTATTATATATCCCAGAGCATCAAGGGCTGCACTAATTCCTTGATTGATTAAATTGATGATCATAGATTTTTTTAAACATTTTTTAACATGCAGGTAGGTGCTATTGACAATGGGTGGGGCTATTCGCCTCTTTTTGCCTCATTGTCACACCTTCTCTGAGAATGAAACTTCTATGAAGAATGAGAAGGTATGGATTGAAAAGAAGAGCCAATAGGAGCCCTCTCCATGAAGGTGTGTCTGTCCTTTGGTGTCATGTGGAGAATGAGAATGGAGGGTGAGATACACTGGGGGGTTTGGCCATTTGTCAGTTTGTTGGCTTCACTGTAGAGGCCAAAATTTGAAGGGAGAGGAACAAAGAGGTTAGAATCTGTTCGATCAAGCAAAATTTCGCTCAAAATAAGAATAGTAGTGAGATAGGCAAGCAAAGTGAAAGCGAGAAGCAAAGCCTTGAAAACTTTGCGAGCGAAAAGTTCTTCATGCCCATTCTTCACTTCAAGAGGAGATGAAAAAAACTTCTCTATCTGCCACATCCTCATTAAATGAAAATTGAGAATGGGAGAAGAAGGTGTGGCAAGTGGCATGACTTGAACTTGGGCTCCATTTCATATTTGATAAAATGAGGATAAGTCACATGTGAAGCAGATAACAGCCATTGGCAATTATGATACAGCTCATAAATGTTCCACTCTCTACAATTTACACAAGAAAGTACAAAAACAGATCAGGTTAGGAGGTCCACAAGGACTATACAATTGGTGATTTTATTTTAGTTCAAAAAATAATTCAGGTGGAACCAATTGTTGTTTGGAACCAATTGAATTTCAATGTGGAAAACTCCAAACAATCAGAGGCGTTAGCCAATTCAAAATCAATCAAATAATTTCTATGCATATTTTATTAATCCCTAAAATCTCAAAACTCTATGTAACCAAAATCAACTCCAAAATTGTCATTTTTAGTGCAAAAAGAAAAAATCCAATCAAGAGTGTCTATTAAATATCCAAAGATAGTATCTTGTATTAGACTAAGGTAGGAGGCTCTTGAAGTGTCCATTTAAGCCTACCTAACTCATCTTTGACAGGAATAGATATTTCAAACAACATGTTATTCATTCCTAGATAGGATTTGCAATTAGAACCCGACACTTTAAGAGCCTCATACCTTAGTATAAAAAAATTTCGAAGAAATCCTATAAACTTAATTGCTTAGATTGCCAGACATTAGAGTTTAAAATGAAAATAGAAAGCCCGTTTTTGACTGCTTGCTATACTTGGTTGTAAGACTTCATATCCTCTTTGCAATATAAATCTTGAATTTAATGTTTTTGAGATGTTGCATAATTTTATTGAGAGCCTATGAAAAAAATTAAGAAAAGAAACTTGGTTTTTGTTGTTTAAAAAATTGTGAAGCAAAAGTAAGTACAACATGAAAGGAAAAACTATCGTCTAAGATGGAATTAAAACAAGTATGCCATGGCAATGAGATTGTTCTACCAAACAATCTAAAGTTGTGAACCATTCTTTTTGAAAAATTTAGAAAATTGAGTTTGAAAACCAATCCTATTTTTCTCTTCATAAAAAAGTTTAGATTGCTTGAAAATTAAGACTATTAACTAGCTTTCACATCACCAATCTAGATGGAAAAAATAAAAGCTTTCCATTTTCAAACTACCAGTAGTGGTGTTAGGAATCTAACCCCTCATCGCTTGAAGTCCAAACATGTGTAAAAACATCCTTGCTTTTCAAGTGTTATAAATCTAAATTTCAGTGAACACTAGTAGAAAAGTGTGTTGCCTTCAACAAAATCTAGGTGACGCATTTTTTTATTTTCTGCCCCAAAACGCAAAATCTGCATTTTGGTGCAGAAAATGGAAAAATGCATCATCTAGATTTTGTTGAAGGCAACACACTTTTCTACTAGTGGAAGTATGAAAATCTCAACCATACAATCTTGTAGTGTGTATGTTGTAGATGGTGTGAAACAAATTTGGGGTCATTTGACCATATAGATTGAATGATTATAATCGGTCTTAGTATTGAAAAAAGATGTTGAAATTTTCTTAAAAACACATTTGGAGGTGAAATTCGAATTCTAAACCTACTCAAATGAAATAACTTTAAACTATGAAGTGATTCAAAACCGAAAGACAAACACTTTTGTGAAAGAAATATCATTCAATTGACTCATTGTGTTTGCAAAATTGTTTTGAAAAGTCAAAAAAGAGTGAAAAAAGTAGCAAAAAATCACATCTACGTCTAAACCTCCCTCTACTAAAATGCTTCTCAGTCAATCATTACCTCTTGGATTGATATGAAATTTTAATTACACAAACTAGACTGTTATGTAAAACTTTTCAAAAAAAATTATTGAAAATGGACCATGTATGAAGAAGTTATAAGTGGCGGAAGTTCACTGTAATGCAAAATGTTTGGATTTTGAACTTTGAATTGCTCCCAAAAATTCAAAACAACTTGGATAGACATGAAAAAATTTCCACAATAACTAGACAGGAAGAGGAACAAAATCCAACAAATCTTATTTAAAAGTTTTTTTTATGAAAAAACTACAAGCCTCCAAAGTTGCACCCATCATAATGCAATGTGGTGAACTCAAATTGAACTTGTGACCTTTGAAGGGCTTTCAAAAACTTAGTACATTTGAGATTGATCTGAAAATTTTACCATTGAAAATAGATTAATATGCAAATCTTTTCCAAGAAGTCTTTATTGAATTCAAACATTGAATGCAAAAGTAACTGCACTTTGAATTTGACTACCAGACACTGTAAGGACACTTTTCGTCCCCTCCGGCAATGAGGGGCTAAAGCAATCAAGATGGATGTGATTGAGGAGCTTCAATCTTATATTGAGTTTTGTAATATGGCTATGAAACTTAGAGGTTACATTTTTAAAATTATTTACTACTTATCAAAAACTTGGCTGAAATGAATATGGGAACCAAGAATTATGCACAAAATATAAAAATTGGGGTGTTTAGTGCATGAGCTGACAAAAAGTCAACAATGGAGAAATGTCCACCAAAGTTGAACAATATCTTATATTTGAGTGAGAATTTGACTCATTGATCTACATCATGGCAATGTTTCAAGAGATTAGAGTGGTTGTCCATCATTTATGCCAAGTTGAAGCTAGCTATGGCAATTTCTAAGTTATCTTCGGAAGGGTTAGAAAGTCAATTGTGGGAAAACGTTTGCCAAAGTTGGACAATATCTTAGGTTTAAGTGAGTGAAAATTGAGATGTAAGTATTTGACTAATTGATCTACGTTGTGGCAAAGTTTTAAGATATTTGAAAAAAAATTCCATCATTTATGCTTGGTCCAAACCTATTTGCATAACTCTATAAAAAATATTTTCACTTCGTCTTCATCAATGGATGGAAACCCAAATTCCTCATCTCTATATGTAGGACTATTGTTGGGCTTCCTCAAGGTGGATCATACCATCATGGAACCCACAATGTCCTATAGATTGTTGGATGTTGTTTACATTGTAGGACTGAATCCATCTATCATAGGACGCATGTAAGCAAAATCCAACAATGCAAAAGAAGGATGAGAGATGAATTTAAGCAAAATCCTAGATTTCCTATAGTCAAACATGGTCTTGTACACATCCACAAGCTTAGAGATGTCATGCTTTACAAAAACATTGCTACCAACCATGCCACACCAACAGACCATCACAATAGAAGTTGTGCCACTCCTCCCATCACTCTCACATTTGCTAGGCAACGGAGGGCCCTTGTAGTAGCAATTCTACACTCAAACCAACTTAGTCAACTTTGACTACAGCCTTAGTGGAAGATGTGAAAGCTATTGAGAAGTGTGAGAAGAAGGGGAAGAACTTTAGCAAGGACTTCAAGGGGGGTTGGTACAAAGCATCGGATCTTGAGTGCACCACCATATCTCATGAGGTGGGAATAAGTGCCTCGCCACTTCTTGTTACCACGGTGGGATGGCGTGCAATTCGTGGCAATGCTCTGCTTTGTCTCCCACGGTCTTCAAGGACAGAATCCACCTCCGGTTGGGCATCAAAGGTTGCAGTACGTAAATCAGCAACCGACTTCATAAAATGCAGTGTTTGCATAGCCCGTTGCTGCAAACAGAATCCTGCGAAACGTGAAGAAAACTCCGACAAAGTTGGAACTCCTCTTCAAAAGAAAACCTCCTCCCCTTTCACGCGCTCCGGAACTCAATCTGTGGGAGCCATGTCGTAAGCTTATCAGACCACAAGGTAAGGTAGCAAGCGAGGTGGAGGGCACAACAAATCTGGCGTCAGTGCAAACGGGAGGCCTCCAACAGTGGTCTCTAATAAAGTAAAGTAAAGTAAAGTAAAGTAAAGTGACGAGGGTGATGGGTCGCGGTTTTCCGTTGCTGCAGTTCCTGGACCGGCTGAGTGCCGTTGGCGTGCCATTATTATTTAAACCAGGCCGACTGCGGATGCTGGCTCTGATGAAGTCTTCGGCCACAGAATAGTCAGGAAGTTAAGGTACGTTATCTTTACTGTGGGCCTGTGGGGATTGGGGAAGAACTGAACTCAGGCTCACCTGAACCAGTGATGAGTCTTCCACTCAATCCATTCCCGTCCGTTTTCCCCATTCGGCTTCTCTGCGGGTGCAGTCATCCATATCTTGCCAAAAGAACAATATTTTATGCGATACCAGTTCCCAAGCCAGGTACTCGAATCTGGGATTCAGTTTGGGGCCAGCCAACAATTACCGATTTTCATTTATGCTACATTCGCTGGGCCTGCATGAGTGAGCTGGAGGGAAGGGCAAGTGGCAGAGCCAGCAACTCATAGCCCTGCATTTCTGTTGCGAATTCAAGCCAATTTTGGGCACCTGCAACACCAAGTGACCAAACCCCACCACCGCGTGCAGCACAAGGGTGCCTTTCTCTTCTTATTAAACGATTTCATAAAGAGATGGGGGCCGGCTTTCTCAAAGTGGAGCGGTGCAGAAATCCAAGGTCAGATGCCTTGATTCCGCCCTTCATTTCCTGGTAATATTCTACTGCTGTCTTTTATGGCGCTCCAGTACCTTCTGGAGAAGCAGAAGCAGAGGCAGAACCGCAGAACCGCAGAAGGCGAGGCTTCTGGTGGCCTCTGACAGGCTTGGAAAATAAACTTATTACACTATCTTACTGTGTATCATTTTTCCCATTTCTTCTCACTTTTTCCCATCGCTAAGGCATACGACCCATTTCCAACCACTTAAGCAATTACGCATATATGGACCATGGGATTCTGGAGTGGAGTGGGGAAATTTTCCCGTTTACAAAAATTGAGTCCAAAAGGATTCTATATTTTTCCATAATTTTCTTTCTCAAAACATAATTACTACTAATTTTTTAGCTCAAGATTCTATTCAATCCATATTGGTCATATAAATTTTCCTATTTCCAACCAAGGTTTGGTTGCAAAATCGACCAAGGGCTAGTTGAAATATTGAAAATCCTGTAGTCAATCATAATGTGCCACAACTACACTGGGAATTGTGTCATAATTAATCACCACTCTTGACCACCTCATCACAAAGAAAAATAGTCTACATGGCAGAAATGAAGGGGGGGGAGGGGGCTGATTGGAAAGAGGTCACTTTGTATATGAGAGCAAGCATCTGAGCATCTCTGCTCTTTCACCAAATAATCAACACAGAGAACCACAATTGGCGGGCTCACTAAATGGAAAAGTTGCTAATTCTATCTTAGCTTAGTTCCACTAGCCATACTTGTCCTAAGGTAGAATTCTCTTTTCCAACCACTTAAGCAATTACACCTATCTAGAGGGCAAGTTTCTTGGTGGGGGGGGGGGAAGAAGTTACTAGTGTGCAAATTTAGAATTAAGAAGATTTCCATACTTTTTCAGAGTTTTATTTGTCAAAACATAATTACTAGGAATTTTTTAGTAGAAGATTCTATTCCTCCCACTCTAGTCATGTAGACCTTCCTATTTTGGACTAGGGATTTGTTGCAAATTCCACCAAGGGTTGGTTGTAGTATTGACAAAGTTGTAGAACAATCACAATGTGCTACAATTGCACCACAAATTGCACTGTAATTAATCATTGTTCATCACCTTTTGCATAGAAAGAGAGCAACCTACATTGCCAAAAAGTGAAAAAGTGCGTGTGATTAGGAATGAGAAACCTCCCTTAAAGCCCCACCAAACTTGTCATTGCCTATATTTTTTCTTGATTTCTTGTCTTTTATGTTGACTACCTTAGACTTTGGGCTATTGTAAAACAAAGTAGAGAAGGTCTATTGTTAAGCCTTCATTGTAGTGTTGGGAGTTCTTATGCAAGTTTTGCTTTCAATCTATTTTTTTATTTTTTATTTTTTATTTTTTTTCTCTCTTGTTGTCAAAATACAAGTTTTATCCTTTACATTATATCTATCTTTTATATAAATATACACACTTTGGAGGCCACTATCACATGAAGATTGGGGTTCAATTGTATTGTTGGGATAATAGAGCAAGACAAGGCATTACCAATGAAGGACCAAAAACTACATGAGCTCACTATATACCAAACTAGGCCCCTTCCTAATGAAAGAATAGAGATGCTTTGAGTAAGTACAAGAAGAATCACATGTTTTGTGTGACAACTCTCACCATGACTGTCAATCTTTTATGTGTTTTTTTGGAAAGAAAAAAACCCAACGTAATTGAAGGTATTACCGTTGTAGAATTGGAACCTTGAATGTGTGATTTTTAGAAGTTACTTCAAGTACATTTAATAGTGTAATTAGGTTGCCCTACCCCAAGAAAGTTAATTTACAAGTCATCAAATTCAATAGATATTCCTGCAAATATTTTCATTTGTACACATGAAGGTTCATGAGCCCCAATTATAACAATACCTAATTCAAAAATAATGTATCACCCTTTCTCTTGTCCAATAACAGTAAGTGTTTATACGATAACAGTCAAATGTTTAGAAATTAGTGAGGGGCAACTCCATTGAGGTCCAGAGTCCGATTCCTTCCATACACTTGGTGAAGTTGCTCATCGTATACATGTCCTCCAAGCCAGTTCAGAAATACAAAAATCTCTCGGTTCCACTGGCAGAAACGGTGTCTCTGCCGGGCATAGTGGTGTGTTGTGCTTCGCATGCGTAGGAACAAATTTTTGTTTTTGCATTAAAAATCAAATCAAAAACCTCCCGAGGACAGGTCATTGGAAAGGTTAAGGTATGAATATCCATAATTAACTCTGCCTAAATGTAGTTGAGATAACTACATTTGAACCAAAAATGGTCACTTTTTTTCCCTAGATATTGATTACACAAGATGTAAACAATCAAATCACTAAAATTCATGAAAATCTATTGTTGGTTTTCAGTACAATTGGAGATCAAACTTTGCAAATTTATAACTTATTCATAATGTGTCCAAATGATGCATGCTAAAGTGCATTAGAATCCTCTTTCAGTTGCCGACAAGATATTTTTCTTAAATGTATGCGCAATAGTAGTAGTTTGGCTCAAATGTAATTTGTGTCGATTATCCGGGTGAGCATACCATATAGTCATATCCACTCGCGATGGGGGTCATCAAGCCTTGCTGTCGTTGTTGAGCAGATAAAAACTCGGAGAGGAGGGGAGATGAACTTGATGAACATTCATTCGCTCATCAGGAGGTGCCGACATTTCTGCCCTCTCTTGGCGGAGTCCCAGGAACAGTGCTGATCTACTCCATCAGGGAAGGAAAGTTCAACTCACTATTGTGAGCATTTCATCCCAGTATTGTGGGAAAATACCTGCAAGTCAACCGGGGAGGGGGGGGGGAGGGCGGAGCGGCAGTTGCGAAGCTCCCAAAAATAAGCTCTACTTCAGGTAGGGTATCCCTCCAATTTCAAACATGTCAACGCTACGGGCTTCCAATTCGGCTGAAGAACTGTTCTCCACGATAATAAGTTCTGTAGTCACTGGAGTGGATGCTGTGAAGAACCAATTTCCTGGGAATTTTCTGAGGAAATTGGTCGAGGAGCTTCCTTGTCTGTGGGATTGTAAAGGATTTCGTGTTTTTAGGAAATTAAGTAGGGGTGTGCGTGGGATTGCTCTATGCGTGCGTTGGCTCTTCAAGTATGTTAGGAGGTCGGCACTATTCATAACAGTACTGTTCTGCACGCATTCGGCGAAAGCTACTCCGTCAATTTCCCAGTGCATGTGATACATGTACCTGAAAACTTGTAAACGTTTGCCTGTGTAGAACTGTAGATCAATGAACCCACTGCTTAGGCAGCTCATACATTTCCTTTGCACAATTAGAGAAAATCTTTAGCTTTCAATTGAACATCTACGGTTCCGATTGAGGCTCACAATACAACTAGTCGAGAATCTTCCAGTTCTTGTGTGAAATATATCAAGACAAGCCCACAATCGATCTGAAGTGGTGTAATAGCTCTTATTTGCTACAAAAGTGCCTCGTTACAAGGAGACCATGCGGTTACAGACAACATTGATCGAAAGGGTGGTCATGCATGGGATCGGAACACATGTGAGGAAGAATTTTTTATGATTGATCATTGGGAACCTGATTCGTAAGAACAGTCCGCAGCCTCTCATCACCTCAACTGCCGCTTTCAACAAAAAGGGATCAGTGGAGAAAATGAGAAGAGGCCAGATACATATCCTATATCTCGGCCAAAGGGGTTCAGATATTTACAGCTGTTGCTGCACTCACTATAAGTGTCGGGAACTTAACATACCTAACTTGCAAATTGTGAGCCAGCCAGGGTGGGTGGAGGGTCTATTCAAACATCGCAAAGCACAGGCCTTGGCATGAGGTAAACTCGTAGTTGGTTTCTGTACAAGAATCTGAATATCATCACCTGATAGTTTCAAACGCGATGTTACTGTAACATCAGTATGTTGCAAATAACTTCAGTTTGATGATATTCAGATTCTTGGTGATAGCTTCAAACTGACGTTACTATGCAATCGGGTATATAATTATCCTTTCTATGAGCAGATAATAATATCCGGCACGGAGCAACGCCCAATGCATAGTAGATCAGACCATCAAAGTGACTCATAGCTAGCTCCTTCTCAATATCTTCACACTCGCTTCTCCGCACTTTCATCGTCATCACGCATTTGTGCATGGACTTCTAGCACTGGAGAGCATTCTTCAATGCCGCAACGATACCATTCATGTTCTCTTCTTGTGGCTGCAGTAATAAAAAGAAGAAACAGAACGCAATGTTTGATCAGAAAACTTGGATTCATTTTGTTCCTCTTCATCCACTACTTTAGTCTCATAATTGTTGAGATCTGAATAAGGCCTTCATTCACGTACCTATCGCCTACAGGTCAGGAGCTTTAAATATTACCCTCTTGCACTGATGGTATTCAATAGCAACAAGCTGGCGTCGTGCCAGATTCTGAAGAGTCAGAACTTCAACCAGGAGGAATCAAACCAGAAGGTCAGGCAGGCAAGCGTGTGTACCTTGGCAGTGATCACATAGATGAGGCGGTGGGCAATTTTGGTGATGCTGCATTGCATCACTTCCAAATTCAAGTTCTCCATACACAGCAGAACGTTGCTCTGCAAGCGCGGCTGCAGCTTGCAAACCATCTCAATCACCACCTGGTGCGGCAAGTCCGCATGCACTTCCAGCTTCTCCAGGCAGCTCCGGAGCAGGTCATGGATTCCCTTCAGCTCCTCTTCGGAAACTCGAGGCCTCCGCGACAACACGGGCGCCTTCGTCGACTCCTTCACGGGGCTACTTCCACATCGAGGCTGCAACACCTCCATCGGTCCTCTCCGGCACGCGGCGGTCTTCTGAGTCGAAGCCTGATGCAATTCGACCTTGCGCGCCTGGAGCGACTTGATTCGATGATGCAGATTCTTCACGAACTCAATGGAGTCGTCCACGATGGTTGCCCTGTCACGCTGTAAAAAACAAAAAAACAAAAACAAAAAACTCAAATCAATAAACACCACTAAAAGGAAAACTCACAAGATAGACTTCTCAGTACTGAGACTGAGACTTCTCAGTAACAAACCTCACAAGTTACCGATTTGGACTTTGATGACCTTCGGAGGTTCAAGACCAGAAAGTTCATTCAAAGTTGTGCTCCGTGTAATTTGGACAAGCTTAGGTTTGACTCAGAGTTGGGCAATTACTTTGACGCCAATTGGTAGCAGAGATTCCAGCACTGCAAACTTGCTCGTCATGTCGTCGCGCCTTTGCCGCTCCCTTAGAATGTGATCCCCGGCTTGCTCCGTCCCAGGCCGCTTGCTCTTGGTCTCCATCGTTCTGGAGATTCTGTCCAGCTTCTTCCGGGGTTGCATCCCCGTCTGATCGACATCCCGGTCGCGTTTCAATCCGCGCGGGGAGATGTGCAGGTCCTCGTCCAGCCACGGACGTTGCAGTGGCAGGGAGGGTTGTCTCGGGAGCGACATCCCAATTGAAGCGAACGTGCTAGCCGATGGCGGAACGGTACTGCTACTGACTGGAACGTAGTGATCCACCACGGGTGGCAAATCTTCCAGCAAGAAATTATCCGACTGGCAGAATCCCATCGAGGTTAACCCCGAATATGTTAAGTCGACACTCGGCGTATACGAGGTCACGGAGCATTGGTGATGCTGCAACGGGGATTCTAAAAACGAGTTCGATATCAGATCGTTCAGTTGCTGCTGGAGCGCCACATTGCCACTGGCAGCTTCCAGAGCCGCGGCTTCTAACCCGTACGTGTCACGACCGTACAAGGACTCGGGACGAAAGCCTCGGGTCAGTCCCATGTTGTGCGCTTCCACGATTGACAACATAATGAATCACGAGCCCAAATAACCAAACGTGTACACCCTTACACGGTCCACACACAGACACAAAAATCCTCACACCAGCTCACGAAACTGGAACGTTACCCACCCTCTGGCAGAACCACCGGCACACAAACTGCAACTCACTGAACAAATCCGAACAACGGTCAACCCAAGCTCTAGATCCTTACAGACTCAACAGAAACCAATTCACTGAAACCTCGCAACGCAGAAAGATGGCCAGACAGAGGGACAGAGCCTTGAAGTCGCAAGCTTGAGGAGATATCGAGGATTAAGTACTAGCTAGATCAATTCAAGGGAGGTGGGTCGAACTACAACTGCAGGACTGGTGGTGAGGGCTTTCTAATAGTCTGATGGAACTAGAGTAGAAGAGGCAATCATATATTGAAATGATCTAAGCTTCGAAAACGGCTTCACAGCATTTGGAGAGTGTTGAGTATGAGTGAAGCTCTGGTCCGGGAGTCCTGTGATACGGTTTCCACCGGCACTGGCTTATGATGGACCCCGCTGCCTGGTGTGTCTAATTTAATTACTCCAGTTTCCAAGGGCTGATTGCTTGAATGGCTGGGATCAGGACCAACTGGACGGGATTTATATTCTTTAGTCCTCTGGACCCTCGAGGCCTCGACTCGTCTGCTTGTCTGGCTGTCTGGCTGCCCCGCCCCTACCCCCTTCCTACAGTACCTGCTGGCCCCTTTGGTTGCAGACTAGATGGTGCTGTCAGTGTGGGTATCACTATTTACGAAAAAGTCACTTTTTACCTTAGGGCAGTCTACACACCACAATACACTAGTAGAAGCGTTGGCTGCTTAGACTAGAGAAAAGACCCATGAGAAGTCTAGGTAGACATGGTTCTTACTACACCTATGATATCACCAGAAATAGAACATGTTTAGAATTGGTGGTCTATCAATTCCACCTTGTCTATGTCTTTCCTATCATCTTTGCAAGTTATTTAACCCTTAAAGGATGGACCAGTGACTGTAGAAATCATCCCTTTTGGAATCGTGTGACAGCATCTACTTTAAATAAATAAAAAATACTCAATGAAGGTCAAACTAAAGTGCAAGATCTCTCCTTTATACACAAAATTCCGAGGATGAACAATTGCATTTTTGTCCTACATAGGAAGATTCTTTGTCATCTATCAGGACAAAGAACATCCTTGGTGTCATTTAAGGGTTAACCTTTGAAGTCCTAAAGAGTCTTGGACAAAATATAAAGATGCTATAAACTCCAGATTGCTCCAAAAAAATAAGTTTGAATTCAAGTTTTTGTCAGGAAAAGTGATTAGAAATTGATTAGAAATTGTTGGTATCGTCAAAATTTGAAAGTGTTTGTAAATCTTTAAATTTGAATTATTTTAGGATCAATTGCCATTGAAAATTTACCAAATACAAATTCTTTTTAGTATGCTACAAATTTTTATGATTGACTAAACTTGGGTTTCAATTGATTCAGAAGAAAAGATTTTGAACTCCAAGTGAATATCAAATACTTTTCACTCTTCTATTAATATATATATTTTTAATCTCTAGCAATATTTTAAAGGATAAATTAATATAAGGACAACTTAATTGGAAAAAAAAATGCATGAAAGTATAAAGTGGGCACCTCCAAATGCACCTCTAACCCCAAACCACCATCATCACTTTGGGTACATCTCACCAAAATCAATATGTACCTTTGTAGACAAAACAATTCTAGAACCTCTACTAAAAATAACTTTGATCCTTTGTAATTTTTTGCATATATTATTCAAATGTCGCATTCTTTCACTTTGGTGCATTGGAACCTCTTTTCCCTAGCCAACAAGAAAATCAATGAAAACTTAATAGTTTACTATATTAGAATTTCTATAAGATAACAACCACAGGAAGGCCAAAGGAGAATATTACATTAGAGAGGTTATTGCTTTAGAGAAGGGTTGCAATAATAATGACATTTGAAGATTTTTGAAAGTCATGTTCACAAGTGTGACACATAGATTCCAAATCCAATGAAAGTTGCTTTTCTTTTTTTACTTATTTTGTACATCTTCAATGCATCTACACTAAATAGTGAAGTTAGGTTGACCCACACTAATTTCTTGACATTTGACACAATATAAATATTTATTGTTATTGTACAAGGATGCACTACTTTTGAATTAGTTTTTGTTGTAATCAAGACTCATGAACTTCCATATGTTCAAATGGAAGTATCTCTAGAAATATCTGCCGCCATTGATGGCTTGTAGAGTAACTTTCTTGGGATTAGGCAACCTAATTTCACTATCTTGTGTAGGCTTGGACTAAAGGAAGAATATCACTTTAGAGAGGTTATTCGCTTATAGTAGTTCACTTTATAAAAGTTCTACTACCGAATACCTTGGTGACTAGACACAGGAACAAAAAGTGACGGTTTGGGGATGTGCCCACCTCCTACCCTTTTGAAGAAGTTTATGTCACAAAAGTTGTGGAAAGTAGGCAACTTGGAAAAATCTGGATTAGACCTGCAAGGTTGATCAAGTGCCCTACAAATAACTTTACTGATTCAAACGATAGACATCTCATCATGGAAAACCCAATTGCATGTCCTGTTCACTGCAACCAACCCAAAGTCCCCTCAAGTCAGTGGCAGAGTTCATCAGTTCATTTTTTTGTATTTTTTAAGTTACTGCCCACCTGATTGTCCATCCTCAGTCATACGGTACTCCAATTTCGGTTGCAAGCTCTTTGCTGATAGCCTAGTATAGCCTAGTGAGTGATGGGTCTCCATATCTAGAACTTGGGATCAGAGCAGATACTGAACCACAAGCTTCGACAATCCTGGGCTTTGGCTTTAGGGTTTGGCAGCTTTTGCGACAAAGAGTTTGGTTGTGAGACTGGCCGGGGATTGATGGAGCACAATACTGCACTTTCAATCATTTTTGGTGGGGAAAAGGAAAACCTAAAGCTGAGGACAAAACCGCTCAGACACACTGTGGACGGACCTCAGTTTGTTTCTTTTGTTTCGACCCTGGGTTTCCACTGTCAAAGGTAGTGTTTGGGACACCATATTGGGCCCATTGAAGATGTGCAGTGCATCACTTATGAATTCACCAGCAACCATGAGTCTTCTGTCCTAGTGGAGAAAAAAACCACTAAAAAAACCACCCAAAGAATTTGATATGTTTCAAGGATGGGGACACTTGCTGCAGAACAAACATATGTGGGAATGTGGGATGTTAGCAGGGTCAAAGAATGATCAAACAATCAGTACCTTTTCTTCTCTCTTTGAACATCTGCAAAATTCAGCTTGGTTTGCCTCAGTTTTAGTTTCTTTCTGTATCTTTTTTGTATTTTTTTTAATAGGAAATGTTTGCTACCCATCTTTATGCACTTTAAGCCCATGCATGAAATAATGGTACCACTAAGGCCTGATAAGCCATGATGGATAATTGTTCAAGTTAATTGCCATAAATTCTTGCATTGAAACCACTGGATTATTCTATTGGGCCATTGTTTGATTTATTCTGTTAGGTCCTGTCCCAAACATTGTCGAATTGCAACCATCATTTCAACACAATGACAATGAAGGAGCTGCAGGTTTGTTTTATTTTATTTTATTGAAAACTCCTCTGAGTCCTCTCATCTCAAGGGCAGACAGTGGTGGCCTCACTGGAGGAGGACAGACCACAGAAAAGAATACCTAACTTAACCCTCTAATGAAAGCCCAAATCCTTTGGTTGATTTTCTATACAATTTTTTTATTGATTTGTGCAAAAACATCATGCACCTCCATTCCATCAAATTGATCCCATAGTTGTTGTTTTCAAGTGCTTTATAAAGATTATTTTGTATGAAATTACAAGTTATTTGGATAAAATATTATACTCAAATATTTTGTTCATCATCAAACGTGGATCAAGATATTGACATCACATTAGTTAGCAAACTCTCATAATGCGACAATATGAGAGTTCAGATGTTTTTTTATGTGGTTATATAGAATAACAGCTCCAAGAGTCAGCCTTTCAAAGACAAGATTTGTCCACAAAGGTTGCCTGATGGCCCCATTTCTGTATATGTTTATTATAAATTGCCTAGGATATTTGTTGGAAAGCGACAATGGAGTAGAATGCCTTTTCTACCATTCTTGGAACTAACTTAATGCCAACAGACCAAGAATTAACAGATGATAGGATGTTGTATTTGTCACATAATTTAGCCAACATGATTAAAGCAGAAGAAGAGTTTTCAATATTCACCACAACATCCTAAATCAATTGGAATAAATCATGTGTGATTTAGTTGGATATTAGAAGTCCACATATTTTTTCAATGGCGAGTGGAGAAGGAATTGAAATGTCTTCCCAACTCTACTCACTGCCTCAGATTTATGGTGGGATTCAAAGGCCACAATTGAGCAAAGATTGGAAACTACTTTGAAATCTTTAAGAAAAAACTATCATACTAGAATACAATGTCAAGATGTGTTTCGTTTATTACTTGAAGTGGGCATCTTTGTATGTTAAAGGATGTGTGTAATGTAGGGAGTTCCTATTAGTTATTTTTATTAGTTGTTGATTAATAACTCATTTGATTAGTATTTGATATCAAGGATAATGGTTACGGTTAGCAAGTGGCTAGCCTCTAAGGGTTGTAATTGACTACTTAGAGGCCAAGATCCATCCCTCAATATATCTCTTTTGGTTCTTGGTGTTTCGTGAGGTGAAAATGCACTTGAATGCTAAATTGTTCGTTTGTTGGTAATTTATTATTGAAAGAAACAGTGATGTGATGAATTTTGGTTTGTGTTTTGATAACATATTGTATAAAGATAAAATTTGGGAATACACTAAAAAATTTCAACAAAAAAATTACATATTCATGCTTGAAAAATATTATAAGTAGAAAGAAGTAGAGAATGGTTCAAAATATTAAATTATTAAGAATTGAATTACGGAATTGAAAAATGCCAATCCCAGTGGTTGTAATGTTTTAATAAGCAATCTTCTATCGAAAGATTTTATTTTTTCCTAAATATATTGAAAATTGAGTTAAATATAGGACTTCAAAGTTTATTTTAGAGTAGAGATTCCATTACTACACACAAGCTAAAACTCCTCATATCTTTCATCTCATTTATTGAAATGGAATGATTTAGAGCTTTCCTAGGATATACATAAATTTTGAAAACAATTTTTTTACTACATGGGGGTGATTGCAAGAAACACTTCACGTTTTTGGCTCAAAACCCCGATTTCTAGTCGTAGGACTGGCAGTTCTACGGACTACTATCAATTTCACACATCAAATTGCGCCTATGAATTTCAACTGTTGATTTCAGGCGCCTGCAGATGTTAATGTTGATTCAATACTATATAGTACTATGTAGTACTGTAGTCTACTATGTAGTATTGTAGAAGCCACTGGCAACAGAAAAGGGGTCTATGGTCCTTTTCATTTTTTAAAATTCAAAAAAATTCCCAGAAAAAAAGCCATTTTTGTAGACAAGCTTGCTCTCACATTACACCAAAAATTTCTTCAAAAAAAATTTTCCTGCCCAAAAAATGTGTGCAAACAACGTCACTTTGGCCTCATGTAAACACCTCATGCAAATTTTTTTTGCATAAAACTCTTCATCTCTCATTGGAACACAAGTACAATTCCAACTTCTCCAATTTGTGGCTTCCAGTTCGCATTTTGGGTACAACTTTGGCTCAAAACCCCCCCAAATGGCCAAGGTAGACACCCAATCGGGGGCACTTTAAAAATAGTAAATTAATTTTTAAAAAAAACCAAAAAATACAGAATGTGTGAAACTTTTATGTGTACCTTCATTCCAAATTTCAAGACAAACGGAGTGACGATGCAAAAGTTATGACCAAAAAACCACATGTTCAAGGGCAAGGGGACAAAAAATAGGACAAGTGTTTCTTGCAATCACTCATGGTTAAAAAGTTGTTGCATTATATGTAGTTTATTTGAAGTCAAAGCAACCCGGGCATCTAAGAAGAAACAAAACTTTGAAAGATAAAAACTAACCATTTGGGAAGAGTTGAAAATACTTCTTTTTGAAATCATGTGTCGTGATCTTGAAATTGGTAAGGTTTTCTTATTCTGAAAATTCTTAGGAAGGTGTACTCTAACAAGTTAACTAAAAGATCTTACATTTAGATTTGTCAATGAATAAATATAGATGAATATTTTAACCTTCCTTTGGAAACTTTGAAGCAATTTTGGACCTAAAACATCAAATTCTTATAGGAGTTTGATGAGGTATTACCATATTATACAATGTAGTAGGCTTTACATGTCTAAGTTGGAAACTCTCTCCTCTTACCTTCCGTGTGGCTACCCTTTCCAAGGAAACTGATTGAAGTATAGTTTCTTTTTCTTTTAGTCCCCCCTCCTCCTCCTCAACTTCAAACCAACAAATTGGAAGTTAATTTTTTCAATTTGTCCCCCAAAATACCTTTAAAAAACTGTTTTAAGAACCACGAGGAATGCAATGCCATGACGCAGGAGTCATTAGTATATTTCCTGCCATCCCTGCAAACACGCCTGGCCCAGCAGATGGCAGCAGGGATGTCGCCAGTGTAAACGCGTGCAACATGAAGAAGCACATGACTGCTCCGAGGGAGCCCATGCCGGCCTTTTTCTTTTCTTTCATTCAGTTCATTGTTTTGTTTACGCAACTGAAAGGAATGAGATTTCATTGCACATGCTGTTGGCCTTTCCAGACACCCAGTCCAGTCCCGTGATCCAGTCCCTCCTCCTCCCTCGCCTGCAGGCTGCTGCTGCACCTGCAGCAGCCCCGCCTGCACCTGATTTTCAGGGTGGCCTACTATTCCAGTGCTGCAGTACAGTAGGCTTTTTCCATTCGGAAATAGCAAAGACTGATCTGTCCAGCTTATTAACCTTTTGCTGCCTGCTGCCAACTAATTCTAGAATGCGCAACACCTCGATTTCCCAACATCCTCCTGTCCAACCGACGTGGACGCTTCACACCCACACCACATCCACAGTTCTACCCTTCCGCGCTAATTATTACAAAGGAGGAATCCGTCCGGGCTACTTGGGTTGGACCGCGCACGGAGAATGCAATGGAATCAGGCTGATCAGATGAGTGCTCACTTCATCGACTGATCGACGCCGAGACCTGCACCGAAAGCTGAAGATCGATCGATAAGTTACCGGGCTCTGACTGCACGGAAAACTGACGATCGATGCCCGGAACTGACTGCACCGGAAATCTTCCGAAGCAAAGGTTGAATGGGCAGGGTTCCGGACGAGCTTATAGTTCTATGACGAGCCTCTTGCGGAGGTCCAGTCCAGGGTGAATGTAAAAAAAAGCCCCCCTATTTTGTGCCGTAATAACTTTAATGTTAACACCTTCCCTAGCTAATTTGGGGTCTCTGTCCGGCATTTTCTCAGAGGTAAAATATGGGGTAAAACTGCCTCTGTAGGAGGCTTGTCGTACAACTATAAGCCCCACCCAGGGTTCCTATTCTTAGTCTAGATTGGAAAAGTTTTGGAAACGAAATTCGGCCTTCTTGGTAGTCAAGAGGGGATAGAAATTTGCTTATTAGAATGCATTTGGGGACATTATAGGAATAAATTACAATCTTTCAAAAGGGATGAAAGTAGTGGGTGTATAGGGAATTTCATTGAAATGGAGCCATTTTGCAACTTTGACACTTTTGAAATTTAGACCATATAGTCCTAAAATGTATACTTATCCAAAATTTTACTTTATGGTTTAGATTGCACAATTTAAATCGTATACCTGTCCTAGAAGGCACTTTTATAGTTCAAACCATCTGGTCTAAAAATGGTGTATGGAATGGCATCATTTTAATGAAATTCCCTATGTGTACTCAAAATCAAATCTAAATCTTGTGAATAGGGATTGGTCATTTTAAGATGCAAATTTGCATGGATGAATTTTAGAAATTGGTCACATTCAATTAGGTGTGGTGAAGTTAGAAATTTTATCTTTCTTCATTTTAAAGATAAAAACTCCTAAAGATAAGTCTTCTACCACCTCCCCATCTTCACAAGGTGATTCTTAAATTACTGTAAGGACTAAATCATATTTGATATTTGAACCCTCATATGTGCATTTTTGTCTCAATTTAACAAGTATGACTATATTTTCTTAGTAGTACCAAGGACTCAAATGATAAGAAGTATCTAATGTCTCATTGTCTAATAAGGAGCATTTTATTACACAAACATCATGAGCCACGAGTATTTAGTTGCACCAAATTTGTCCTTTTCCATACAAAGCATTCCCTCCATGTACTAAGGATTTGAACGACAAAAAGTACTTAAAGTCTCATTGTCGAATAGCAGGCATGTAATTCAGTATAAATATCATGATGTCAAAATTGGGTGGAAATAGGGGAAAATATCATTCCTTCCTTAACAAGCATGCATTTTAATCCAATGAAAGTTCCCAATCAAGGCCACTCTATAGGTTATTTGGGGGACCCAAATTTCTTCTAATGGAATAATTATTTGCAAAAGGGTCTATGATGAATAGGTTCATTATTGTCAAAGTTCAATAGGTGTTTTGAAAATATTATACAAACCCAAATACAAGTTGTGAAAATGTGTCAAACCTTTGTACTAAATAATTTATATTTTTTCCAATTAGGTTTCTAAATAAAAAATTATTGCAACAATTTGCAAGTGGACTAGTATATTTGAGTGGATAGTCACTCAATGTGCACTATGCACTCAAATTTATGCATCTCAATTTTATTAATTCAAATTTTATGCACCCCGTACAAATAAAATTCCAAGTTTTCAAGAATTATATATATGGCTCATATACTTGAGTGGATACAATGGAACAACCCATCATGAACAAAAGCCCCATTTCAAATACTTAGGAAATGATCCATCGAAGTCTTGCATTCATCCATGACATACTTTTCTTTTTTTCAAGAAATGAAATTGAGTTAGGGTCAACAATCATTCAATGCTTTTTGACTGTAAGTTCATCACAAGAAGTAACTTTTTGAGGCCTTCATGTTTTGTCCTTGTAAAGAACTATCTTGATTGTTGTAGGTGAGTAAGATGACACTTTTTATGGAATACACTTTTTTGTTGGTATGGTAGAAGTTTAGTGTAGAGACTCTTTTCGGGCCATTCAATTGATCATCACACTTCAAAAATTCTCAACAAACTCATACTTTTTTGAAAAAATGATAATTTTGATTTTGCACTCGTTGTTTCTCACACTTTGTCTTCATGTTGAACTTTTTTTGAAAAAACTCTTACCAATAACTTAGCATGAAGACAAACTAGTAGTTCTGCCATGGGCTCCCTTATAATAACTTTCAGTCCAGCCAGCCCCGGTGCCAGAGACCAGTGAGCGACTGAATCCCCCAAACTGTGACCAAAATTTTAAAAAAATCAAATTCCTGACGGAACTCCGTCGTCTGAATGCTTTTTCCTGCTTTTGCAGTAACTTTTTCTTTCCTTTGAAATGGAATCATTCTGGAACCCACGTGGCCCCGCCAATGGCCTTCGTGGTGGCCCCACCCCCACCCACCCCCCTACCCCGTCAACAGTGCCTTTGCCCTGGCGCCGTAGGCCAGCCGACATGGACCCATAGCCATGGACGGATGATTCTTCCCTCCATCCCTCCGTCCGTCCGAGTCTGTCTGTCTGACCGGGATTTCATCCGTCTGTCCGTCCGTCCGGACCTGCCTGCCTGCCTGCTGGATTAGTGGATTTGGCTCCTTCCTTCCGTTCCTTGCTTTCCTTTCCGTCCGTCCGTCCCGTCATCCTCATTTTCCTCGCGCTTGCCTTTCACATGTGCCATGAGTGGCAATGAGAACGGTGATTTATGAAGTTGGTGGTGCCCGGGAAGTAGCTTAGCTCGTAGGGGGCGTGAATAGGTCCACCTCTGCCTGCCTGCCTGCCTGTCTACCGAATAATAAGTTAGTGAACAAAATAACTTACTGTAGTGACTTCTGTTCTGTTGCAGTTTCGTTTCGCCACATGAAAGGAAATGATGAAAGGAAATGCAAAGAAAAGGAAATATCTGAACTTAACTTAGACGGAGCTCCTGCGTCCTGCGTCCACTGTAGTAAGTTAGTGATTTTTCTTTTTTAACTTGTCTGATGCCTGCCAGGGAGGGCAGAGGAGGGGAGGAGAGGAGGACACGTGTCCAATTGGGTGAAAGGAATTCCATTATGATAATGTAACTTAATCCATTCCATTCAGTTTGTTTGGCGGCACTGGCTGGCACTGGCAGTGAGGCCAGCCGGCAGGGAGAGCCAGTAAGTGAAGGTATTCCTAGTAAGTTAAAAATAACTTACTGAGTATTGAAAGTTTCTATTCAGTGAGTGGGGGCTTCATTTAAGTTGAAGCTTCAGATAACAAGTTCGTTCGTTCGTCTGCTCCCAAGAAAAGAAAAGAAAAAGAAAAAAGAAGTTACAGTTGGTACCGAACTAATTAAGGGACGTGTACCGGGAACTCCGGGAAGGCCAGGGAGTCCACTGTCCTTTCCCTCACCTTACTACCTAAGCCGGTTCTGCAGTGTGAATGAGGAGGGATTCTCGAATTGTCACGTGCCGAAAGGATAGGAGCCTGCTTTCGCTTTTTCCCCAATACAGTAGCAACCCGTCGTAAGCTTATGTTCAGTTCAATTACCCACCCCCCCCCCAAGCGCTCAAGCGACCAGTTGGGGGCGCTACCTGAGTTGGGGCAGAATTTTCGGGCGCAATATTTTTTCTTAAAATTTCGTTTTAAAAAGAATGATTGGGGTTGTCTTTCAATATTTATATTCAAAACTAAGATCGCTACTGTCAAACAAAAATTATAAGTTAAATAGTACAAAGTGTTTAGGATTTGCCTAGTGTTGAAAAACTTACTTTTGGGGAGAAGTGTTGGTGTTCTTATTACTAGATTTTATGCATTTTTTCACAAATCAATAGAAACCACAATTTTGACCAATAAAAAAAAATGGAAATGCTAAAGAGAGAATGATTGTATTTTTTGGTGAATTTTTGAATTTATATCTTCAAAATTCATTTGAAGAGAATCTAAAATAGTTTTATAATTTTGAATGTATGGATACTTTTTTCTTTTTTTTTTTTTTTTTGTGCTTTACATTATCTTTGTTGGTGTGAACTTCAAAAAAAGATATAGAATTTTTATTTTATTATACATTTGTGTTTTGTCCAAAACCCTTGGGCTTTTAAGGATTAACTTAAAGCAATAGAGCATGTAAATTAACCCCTAACTGCCTCCACGACCATATATGGTCGATTTGAAATTTCAGGCTCATTTTTGTGTGGGCAGTTAAATTCCTGTGATCGATTTTTAAAAAAATTAGGCAATTTTGAGGGTTAATTACAGAAAATTTTCATTTTTTATTGAGAAAAGTACATATTCAATTATTGAGAGGTCTTCAAAGGCATATGTGTACTAAAAGTGGAATGTAAAGCTTGCTAATTTTACTTCATTTCCCAGCTTTATGCAAAGCTTGGCAATTTCATTTGATTCGAGATTTGAGAAATTGTACTTATCCATTTGCTTTGAGAATTGTCCCAATGAAAAGTTTAAAGTCTTTTCATGATTTTCACCATTGAAAATTTCAACATGCAAGTGTTTATTTAAAGCTATTTGAAATTTCTACTTAAAACAAAAATTGCATTTCAACAATTGCAAGGTAGATTGTGTAATGAGTTTGATGTTTTTTCATGTGAAATTATGTTTTTTGGAAGTGCATTTTAGTGTTCCAACACTCTTTGAAGTTGTTCATGTTACTTCCAATCCCCAAAAACATTTATATGCAAATTTTTGAAACATTTTGGACGAAGACAATGTACTAAAATTTAAAAAATGTATGTTTCCCTTGGTATAATATCACAACTCCTAGGAAATTTTTCACTTAGAATTGGTGTGCATACTAATAAACAAACTCTATTAACATCTATACAGTTAGATTTCGAAAAAAACACAATTTGCTTCATTGAGGATAACTACAAGCTAATGCTCTTTTTTCATAGTCAAAACACACTTGGAAAGGCGTAGGCACTTAGGGATTAATAAGTGGCCTAGGATAGGAAATACAATTTCAACAAAAGACAGCCAAGTCCAAGTTGTTGGATGAAAAATTGACTACTTACTATACTAGTAACTCTCAAGATTGACTTTCATCCAAATGCAAGTGACCTCTTGTAGTGGGCGGAAGTATTCTTGGTAACCTCAAGAACTTTTTTCATGTTGAAAGGCCCAAAATTGCTTCAAAATACTCATACCAAGTCTAAAATCTTCATCTATATTGCAAATTTTCTAATGAATATAACCTCAATATCCTTATTGTAGTTAACCCCAAAATGAATTTGACTATGTTTTCAACAAAAACATTCCCAAACTGCCATTTCTAATTCAAGTACCAAATTTTAGAAAAAAATTTGGACATATATAACCATAGGATTTCGTAGTAAAGTGACTTGAGAAGATGTGGAATTTTTTAAAAAAATTTCCACCATGTAGATTGCAAGATAGTAGCATTTGAATTGACAAAAAATATTTTTTGATCTTGCCAAAAAATGGGCAATTGTACTTCACAAGGATATATTTGTATGAAAGAAATTCCAAAATGGTGGTGCTTCTTTGGATTCATTTTTCAAGGCAAGTTGGCATGCCTGAAAAAATTTAGATCATTTGGAATTGTACAACATATAGGAAAAATTAGTAAGTAGAAAGAAGTAGAGAATTCAAATTACTAGATTATTAAGAATTTTCTTATGCAATTCAAAAATGCCAATTCTAATGGTGGTAATGTTGTGATTAAAAATCTACATCCTATGATTTTATTTTATTTTTCAAAAATATTAAAAATTGAGTGAAATAAAGAACTTCAAAGGATTTTTTAGAGTAGAGAATCCATAATTGCCTGCAAACTAAAACTCATCATGACTTTCATCTCATGAATCAAAATGGAATGATTCAAAGCTTTCCATCTACATATAAATGTAGAAAACCAATTTCAAATTTTTATTTCTTAAAAAACTGATTTTTAAAGATATTTTGGGGTTGCCAGGGCTGCTCACCAAGCAATGAAAATGACATATTGTACAATAACTTTTAACCATGTAATCAAAAGTTATGAAAATTGCCGTGCCTTTAAGCTACTGCTTGGGCACATGTTGTGTGAAAATTTCAAAGAAAAAGAATAAAAACTCCGTTTGTAGTGAGTTGCCCCAAATCACTATGTTGTTAAAAAAACCACAATTTGAGTGTTTAGGGGTTCAGTGTCATTAGATATATAGTAAGGCGATTATGGGTTGTTTATGTTACATTTTTGACTCCATTCTACAAGTGGGATTGTAATTCCAAGGCAAACCACTTCAAAAATTCATAGATAATACAATTTTAATGGAAAAATTATAATTCTACTTGGGTTTGATTCAAGAAATAAGCACACCCCTCTGAAAATATGTGTCCCTCTTGGAATTGGCCCCAAGATATTCAGATTCCAAATGAGGGTGAGAATAGGCTTGCCTGCTTTAATAGAAACCAGCCACCTTGAAAGGAAAGAAAAAGAGTTACTACTCCATTTGCCAGACCATTTACCATGATCCATTGATGATGCTCTAGTGTTATGAACATGGAATGATTTTAATGGCAAGTGCTCAGACTTTAAAAAAAATTTACACAAATGAAACAAAATTTCATTGCGAAGTGAGGTAAACTGCTCCAACTTTGTACCTTTACCTTTTTCAGTGATTTTCTTAACCCCTAATTGCCCAAGTGACAATATATGGTCGATCTGAAATTTCAGGTTTGTTTTGGGATGGCCAATTAAATTCCTGTGACTCGTTTTAAAATTTTTTAGGGGCAGTTTCAAGAGTTAACTACTGAAATTTTTTATTTTTCAATGAAAAAGGTAAATATTTGATTTTTGAGAGGTCCTCAAAGGCATATATGTATCTTAGTAGAAGAGTAAAGCTTGCCAATTTAACTTGATTTGAGATCTAAAGAATTGTACTTATCCATTTGCTTTGAAAGTGGTCCCAATGGAAAGAGTAAAGTGTTTTTATGATTTTCACCATTGAAAATTTAAACATGCAAAATGTTGGTTTAAAGTTAATGGCAATTTCTATTTATAAAAAAATTGCATTTCAACAATTACAAGGTGGATTGTGTAATGAGTTTGATAGCTCTTCATTTGAACTTAAGGTTTTTGGAAGTGCATTTTAGTGTACTAACACAATTTTTAGTTGGTCTTGTCACCTTTTATCTCAAAAAATTCTTATATGCAAATTTTTGAAACATTGTGGAGAGGGGCAACATACTAAAATTAGAAAACATACAATTCTCTTGTTGTATTCTTACAACTTCTATGCAATTTTGCACTCAAAATTAGTGTGCATACTAATAAGCAAGCTCTATAATTAGACATCCATATGGTTAGATTTTGAAAAAATAACATTTTTTTTTCATTTGGGATAATTGTAAGCCCATGCTCTTTTTTCATTGTCAAAACACACTTGGAAAGGCTCGGGCATTTGGGGGTTAACAATGAGGGGTTTGTCCATTTGTAGTTTTGTACAATGTACAGGGAGTACCGGCATTTAGTTATGAGCTAACCAATTGATTTTGATAATTTCTGAACCAAGAAGAGAATCATAGGAAGTGGTTATGAATGAAAAAGGAGATTTTTGGAAATGGACCAAATAGGAAAAAAAAATTCGGTAATTTTGTTATTTGTCCTAGGAGTATGTAGGAAAATTATCGATTTACATGCCTTTTTTACAATGGGCAATCGACCGGACACATGCTTTCTAGGAATTTGTTTTGACATGTATAGAGAATTTTTTTTTGTAGTATACTCAATGTGTTGTATTTTGCTCAAAGCATCTGATATAATTCGCCTTAAGTACATGGGATTTCCAAACAAGTAAAATAGTTAAGTCTACAAATTTGGAGGCAATTGCCTTTTGTTGTTGGAACTTGGAAAAACTTCTAGAATACTGAGTTTATTATACTTGACTTGTACTAATTAGCCTCCAAAAAATACTTGGACCCTTTTTGGATCCTTGTATTTTTTGAAGGCTACATCCTCGCCCCTAAGATGGTAGGGGCTTCGCTAAGTTCAACTCTTACCAAGGATACTCTAAGAAAAAAATTGGAAGTGAAAGACAAGAGTACTTTAACCTCTAAATGCCCAAGGCATGTATGGAGCTTCTTGAAATTTGTTCTAAATTGAACAAAAAGTCAACATTTTCATAAGTTATACCAATTTCTTTTGAATTGTAACCGTACAAATTCAAACTAGACATGTTAGAGATCACATAGGAAAAGAAAATATAAAAATATCACTTACGGATTGAAATATTATGATGTTTGATTACGAGGGTGTTAAAAGTATGAAAACTTTTCAATTCTCTTTTTGCATGTCAATTCAATAAAGTTGGTCACTAAAAAAATATGAAGTTATAGGGCTTAGCATGCACAACCCCAATCAATTTATGTTTTTTCAAAATCTATTCTACGATTCTTTTAAATGAATTTCTAATGTGATTTTCCCTCCAAGATCTAGTGTATTTGAGGCTCATTTGCAAGAGCCATCAACACTACAGGAAGTCAAGATTGCAATAGGCATCCTTGCACAAAATCTAGAATAGAAAAATCATAATCCTTCATTTTTAAGATCGGCTTTTCGATCCTAATACTAGACTTCAAAAAGATTTTTCCAAAAATATAAACTAATAATAATAGCAATTTGGTTGAATTTTACTTAACTTCAAAGTTTTTGAAACATCAAAATTTGGTGCCTTGGGCATTTAGAGGTTAACCAAAAAAAATGGGGAGGGAATAAACATCCACTACCAGATCACAAAACCGATCCCATTTTTGACATTTAGGAAAGCAGCAAATTGAAAAACAAAAATGGCGGCTAATTGATGAATTCCATTAGGAAATGGGGGGTGTCAACCAATAAAATTTACACCCTCTAGGCCCACTTCCGGGTAAAATTTGAAAAATCCAAGCCACCTTTTAGAAGCTAGAAGCTAGGAAATTCTCCAATTTTCCTACAGAACTCCCCGGACTGTGGTTTTGTACACTGAATGCCTGCTTGGGACCTTGTGCAGATAATGGGCTGTAAGGTAAGGTGTGCCAAGGAAGCTTATTACATCCATGATCAGTCTGTTAGAGACCAAGTAACAGGTTCAGTAGTTTGCAGAACTGAAGTATAGATGTTATCATATAAGTTAAACAATGATGTGCAATTATTTGGTTGTACACTTACAACTTACTTGACCCCTGAATGACCACTAGGGTTGTCTTTTCAACAAAATAAAAAATACAAAAACCTGTCATCCTTGGATGATGCATTGACCAAAGAAGTTAAAAGAGAAAAAAAACGTGTTTCTATCTTCGATGGGACAAAAAGGGGAGTATCATAACATAAATCATTATAGCAACGTGTGGAAACAATCTCAGACCCACTCATAGGATTGCATGGGGTGTAGCACCAACCGTGGTAATTTGCCTCATTTTTGTAGAAGGAGAAGGACACCGGACCAAAGACGCCGGTTGCACCCTTTATTTGGGCACATCAGTTCTTGGTTCTTGGTCTTCTCATATCTTTGTCTAGTTTTTGACCCTCTGTTTTCACACTAGCTTCAATTGGTTATTATCTTAAAAACATTGGCTAACAATGAACTAAGCAATGAGTTTTTTTGAATATTGGGTTGTATGATTGTATCTTTTGAAGTGAGAGAATACGTTTTTTTCAAGTCAATGTCTAAAAATTTAATCATTAAAATTTTTAGTCCACTTGGAATGAGAGTTTGGCCATACTCATAGTTGAGCCGCTAGATCATTGAATACTATATTTTGTTAGGTGTACACATGTAATTTTTTAAAAGTAAATATAGGAGCTAGTTTATCTTATGAAGAGGTCAAAGAAACCATCAATACACTAGATAATAGTTAATAATTTCAAATACATTTAGAAATCACTGAAAATTTAACCATACAAAATTGTATGAGGCTATTGTGGGAAAGTGTGGATTTTCTGTTTGAAACTTAAACTACTTCCATTATAAGATTGTCAAATTTGAAATTAGAAGGAAATACAAATCTCAACCCTTCCTAGTGTAATCAACGTACTTCAATTCCTCGTGGAGTGAGATTTTTGCACTACACATATTTTTTAACAATTACACCCTACTTCATGTTAGTTAAGGTAGGAGACAATATTTCTGTCGCAATTTAGAAGCCACTATGTATCATTTGTACATTTTAAACTTTCAAATGTATTGTATTGATGCATAGTAGCCATGAAGTGGCGCAAATAGTCTAATAGTACAAATAAGGCCTCCTACCTTACATGTGTGCCAAGTTTTAGAATTAGAGGAGGAGTTTTGCACACGTTGTCCGGGCTATAAAATGTGCCCAATGGAAAATTTTATATTCATGCAATGGGGGTAAATGTCTTCACTTTGAGTCAAATTTTAGGTATATCCATTCAAGATTGACATTGTAGGAAGCTAAATAAAGTTCAATTCTCTATTCTACATGCATCTAGTCAGGTAGGATTGAATTTATACTAAATATCCTATTTTGAAAGAAAAAGATTAATTTTTTTAGAAAACTTTAAAAAGGAATATCAATTTTTCCATATTAAAATCTTATTCAAAATAAATAAATAAAATTGGTCAAATTTGGTCTTTGTTTCAATGATAAAGGGATATTGAAATTCAATATCTTGTGCCATGTATTATTAGATCATGTGAAATTCTTGATGTATCTACACTTTGAGTGATTTCCATTGATATAAATAACACACTTGTTGATTCATTGGCATAAGGGTGCATGCTCCAACTTTAAAACAAAACCAAATAATAAAATACTTCTTGTCACCTTGAAGACCAACTCATGTCGACATATAAGATCAAATATTCTTTGTAATTTGAATTTGACTTTAAATACATTAGAAATTTCTTCTAAGAAATAGAATAGTTTGGAAAAAGTAGCTCTGAAGAATGATTTGGAGAATCTCAAATAATTATTCTATTTTCTATACCCTAAAAGCCCTTAGATAGAACCTTCAAATTAAATTTTAGTATAAAACTCAAATTAATTGATAAAAGCTCCATATTTTACAAAGGATAAAATTTCCTTTTTAACAATTTTGAGTAGTGATATCCAATTATTTTGATTGTATAAGAAAATACATCAATCATAATATGTATTAATTATAGTGATTTGAGATTTTTACCAAAAAGTAATGATAGTGAGAATGATATAATGATTTAAATTTAAAACATTTTTTCTATGAAAAAATAAGAATAAAATGCACACAATATTGTATAATTATGAGGCATCCATTAATGGGATGCCAAAATTTTATGAGATTGATATATGGATATAAAACATAATTGAGACTTCATTGCTATTGCCATTTTTCAATAATATAGATATTTTGTTTGAAAAACATAGAATATGGGCTAAACTATACAATGTAAAGTTTGTTTAAAAAATTTTCAATTTATACTTTAAAAATGTATGCATTAGTTAGGACATATTCATTTTACAAAAAGCTTCCTCGCCAATAGAATTGTCACTTGTTTTTCATGAACTTTGAAGCACTAGCAAAGTCAGCACATCCAAACTATATATATATATATATATATATATATATATATATATATATAAAATCATTTTCATTGCTTCAAATTAATTAGCTTGCACGTGGTTTTCATCAATCTAATAATTTAGTAATTTTGCAAAAGCTCAACCATTGTTGTTTTTTCTACACACAATTTCCTATATATTGTGATAGTTTCTCAAAAATGTTTATATATGCTTACTCACAATTTTTTTCAAAAATGATTGTTGCCCAACCAATGATGCTAGCACATGAGCCTAGAAATGAGAGACTATGAGCCTTGAGCCTAGGTGTAAGTAAATATTCTACAACTATTGAAGGTGTTTATAACATACATACTTACAATATGAGTACCCTATAACCATGTAAGGTGTTTGTAATATAGGTACCTATAATATAAATATACTATAATAATGGAAGGTGTCCATAACATAGGTACGTGAATCATAAATACCCATAATATAAATAGGTGCTTATTATATAAACATCCTATAACTATGGAAGGTGCTTATAATATAGGTACTTACAACATAGACACTTATAATATGAACATCCTATAACTATGGAAGGTACCAATAATATAGGAGCTTAGACTCCTAAGCTCATGGGCTTAAGATCCTAGACTCACATGCTAGCAACTGTGGTTGCCCAGCTAAAGCAAACAAATCTAATTGCAATGCCCACCTAATTATGGAAGGGTGCTATTATGTGAGGAGAGGAGTGTGGGTCCACGAGCCTATACTACTACACACCTATGTTATAGGTGTACATACCATAGAAACAGTCTATGGTTATAGGGTACATATGTTACAAATATCCATATTGTAGGTGTTTATAATACATACACCTTCTATAATGTGAGGTATCTATATTATAGGTACCTATAATGTAGGTTCAATGCTCACAAGCTCGCATAATTGGGCTCACATAGTAGCACTGTTGCCTAATTGTGAAATTAAAATCTAGGATACCTTTATTTATCTAATAAGAGTATTTCATACAAATTAGCAAAGTTTGATGACCATAGATTTAGATTTCAAAATGACAAACAAGTGTGCATTGTAACTCAATTTAGTAGAGATGGCATTTAAATGCACTAACCCTAGTTCAAGAATGTTGAATGGATTTTTGCAACTACAATGATTTGCATTCAAGTTCTTCATAGAAGTATTTGAAAAGTATAATTGTGTTTTAAATTAAAACTCCTATTTGTTCCTCATTAACCCCTAAAGGACCAAGGTGCCTTTTTTGGCAACATAGAAATTTTGGGCAGGTATGTGTGACTACAGATTTCCATGTTTTTGGCCCAAAATTTAATAGAAGGTGTGGACGAGGAATATCTTTCATATGCACTAAATTTCAGGACATTTGGAAATATGAGTCAAAAGTTATGGCCTAATTTGTTGTTTGTTTCTCAACTTGGGCAGTCCGGGCAGATCTGAAAAAATCACTTTTTTCAAAAATAAAAATTTGAAATTGGTTTTTTAGATTGATATATACATAGAAAGCTTTGAATCATTCCATTTTGATCAATGAGTCAAAAGTTATGAGATGTTTTAGTTTACGGGCACTTATGGATTTTCTACTCTAAAATAAACTTTGAAGTCCTTTATTTAACTCAATTTTCAATATTTTTGGAAAAAATAAAATCATAGGGTATAGATTTTTTATTACAACATTTCCACCATTGGGATTGGCATTTTCCAATTCCAATAATAAACTATTAACAATTTAGTATTTTGAATCATTCTCTACATCTTTGTACTTACTATTTTTTTCCTATATGTTGCACAATTCCAAATGATCTGAAAATTTTCAAGAATATAGAAAACTTGACTTCAAGAATGAATCTAAAGAAGCACCACCATTTTGGACATCTTTTCATACAAATAGGATTTTGTGAAGTGCAGCTGCCCGGTTTTTCGCAGGGCCAAAAAAAGGATTTTTGTCACTTCAAATGTTAATATCTTGCAATCTACATGGTGAAAATTTCTGAAATTTTTTTCACATCTTCTCAATGTATATTACTACAAGATCCTACGGTTACATGTGTCCAAAAATGATATTTTTCAAAAATTTGGTACTTGTATTAGAAATGGCAGTTTTTGAGGGTTTTTGGTGATAAGGTAGTCAAGGAACTTTAGGGGTTAAATTCATGCAATTCTTTTCTCTAGATTGCATTTATATTCTTGTTCATTCAAAAAATAATAATGATGACAAATTATATACTTGAATTTTTTTGCATATAGCTAGAAATGGTTGTGTGTAAATTTTGTATTAAAAATAATGCAAATTATGTCATAACCAATACAATTATGTTAAAAGTAATACAAAATAGCACAAAACCTTTTCATACAATAGGTGATTTTTGTCTAATCATAGTTGCATACAATCTACTCAATTCTTCTCTACATTGGAATATTGGTTTGATTTTCACACCCTTGCAACTCGAAAACCAAATAAGGAACCAAATAAGTTTTTTACATGATTTCACTTTAGTAGTTATTTGAATGTGATTGATCCTTAATTTTTTTTTTTCTATTTTTTTGTTTATATTGCGAATTGGACAATTAGTAGTAACACCAATTTCATAATTGCATGCATTCCAAAATTAGGTTTGAAAATGAAAACACCATCAAACACCTAATAACTTTTCAACCCCTTTAATATTGGATGTCAATTCTGAAAGGAATATAAATTTATTTATTTTCATGTTATTCATCTTTGGTAGTGCAAAAACAAATCTTCATTAGACTAATGTAGATATTTACATCCAAGGATATGAATGAAAGATGAAATAAATGGATGAAAATTCATGTTTTGATTCGAAATGTGTGCATTCCATCCTCAATGAATGAACATTATCATTCCTAAATTCTATTACTCCAATAGTCCAATTAATTATTTTCATCCGCAAATATTATGAGCATATTCGTACCAACTATACTACTTTATTCCCTCAAAGTTATTTTGGTATCAATTTTTCGCTCAAAAAAAGGGAGACTGTTCGTAATCGTCCCCAACTCGCTAGAAGGGTATGGTCGAGCTTCGATGAGATTTGGACCCAGTCCCCGGTGCTAGCTACTAGGGTAGGGGACACTGTGGTGTGGAACAGGCTTGCGCCTGTCCCATGTCAATTCTCTTGATGCTCTTGCTTTTCTCTCCCCTGTTTGTCCAGCCTTTGGCTTGGCTGTTGTTTCTGTGGTGTTTTTGCAATGGAGTTCGTCCGTTTGCTTCAAAAAAAAAAAAGGGAGACCCGGAACGAAGGAAATCCCGCCTTCTTGGGGGCAGAGAAGCCTGATGGAATCTCTCGCCGGATCACGTGGCAGCATCCCCAGCTCCCAACCAACGACCGAATATCCGTCCAATATCCGTCCAACATCCGTCCATTGTCGGTCCCTTGGGCTCCTTCCGTCGGCTGAGCTGGATTCTAAGCCTTTCCAATTGAATATTAGGCACGTGGTGCTATCGGGTCCTTCCCACTTGAGTGGAATGATGAGGGACCGGCGAACTTTTTCGGAAACGTTGAAAGAGAGACAAAGGGCCCCCCTCAAAATCCAAGTGGGACTCTGAAAGTTATGTTAACCCGTGAGCGTTCACTGTGAATTCCAAAAACAAGCTACAAATAGCCACTTGTTGAAGCGAATAATTTTCAAATAGAAAATTATCCTTTAGTATAATTACTATAATTAGATCTAATGAAGGGAGGCTTCTCAATGGGGATTTTACATCAATAGAAAATTGAAATTTGACTTCTAGTTCCAATTAGGGTTTTATTTCCAACTCAATTGCTCAATAATCCCAAATAAACTTAATCTCCTAGCTTGGAAGATATCAACAATCACCACTACAACGACACTTCAAACTCCAATTGGGATTTGCAACTTAAAACCAACCAACTCCACACACAAGGATTGGGATTCATATTCCATAATTTTCAATTAACTCACATCCAAATTACTTCACAACAATCACCACTTTTATAACACAACACTAAGCACCAATTCAGCATGTAATTCTCATTATATTAATTCCAAATTGGTGAACAAATCACTATTACACATTTACAATTTATTTAACATAAAGCCCATCACCTCACAACATCTCACCAACTTGGATACACCATCTCTCACTCCAACTAACATTTTCATTATTCATAATCCATCACCAAACTCTATACCGGAATTACTCAAAAATACTTCCATTGTCTCCTTCTCACTCCATCACTATCACTTCACAAATAAAAGAAAATACCCAACCAAACTCAAGGCTGGGATACATGCTTACTTTTCTCAAAGTGGGTGGCAACAAAATGAAATCCCATCAACTTAACCCCTAAAGGACCAAGGCCTTTTTTTTTGCAAAAAAACACTCAAAACTGCCATTTTTAGAGCAAAGAGTAAAAAAATTTGAAAATTTTATTTTTTGCACATCTAACTGTAGGATCTTACACCTAACTAATATGAAAATGTGTGGAAAAAATTTCAGAAATTTTGACAACATAGATTGCAAGATATCTGCATTTAAAGTGAAGAAAACAAGTTTTTCCACATGTTGCGGGACTAGATTATTTGACTTTGAACCTTCTTAACTTTAATTTTTTGCACTACAAAGTTTTGAACTTTGAATCTTCATGGTGGAGAATTGAGTTGAGAGTCTAGGAAAAAAAAGAAAATACAAAAGAAATTAATTTTGATTCTTTAAAAAATTGTTAAGTAGAAGTAGGTATAAGATAGAAGGAAAATCTAAATTATTAATATCTCTAAGATGGAATTAAAATGCACTAATCCCAATGGTGAGATTGTTCTAGAAGGCAAATGAAATGATAGGGACCTTTTATTTTTTAAAATTGTAAAAATTGTATTTAAAAATTGCATATAGAAATGAATCCTACAAGTTATTTTTTCAGGAAGATGCTTTGAGTGCCCGAAAAACAAGATTGTCTATAACTTTCTCATAACAAATCCAAATGGAATGAATCAAAGCTTTCCATGTAGACAAAAATACAATATATAAGGGAAAAAAAATAAAAAATAAAAAAATTCAAATTTCTGAAACTTTTTTTTGCTGCCCCCTTTCCCCTGTTTTGAGCTTATTTGGGCATAACTTTTGTTCTTGGGCACCAAATGAAAAAAAATAATATTTACACAAAGCTAATCAATTTTTCTATCTTCATAAAAAATTTCAAAAAATCAGGACAAAAATTGAGACTGTAGGTACCTACCCAAAATCTCATTTGTCCCCCCGAAGGAACAATGGTCCTTTAGGGGTTAATAGGAAACACCCAAGCGGTTACCAAATTGGAACTTAAACCGCCAAAGCAACTACCTTGTCACGACCCTCATCACAAGGCGTGCCTGTGCCACCTTGGTGAGCAAGGGGGACATTGGGGGTGACTCCCCAAGCCTTGCAAGAGATGAGGTGAAGGGACTAGGAGTCCCGAGCGATCAGAGCGATGTAGCGCTCTGATCTGGAAGAATTTGGGGGCGTGTGATACATGCTTGGAAAGGTCTTGAGAAGACGCTTCTAGCCGTCTAAAGAACGCGTGATTTGGACTTGCGAGTCAAAAGTTATGGGCGTTCAAAGTTTGGGGTGTCCCGGTCGCGCCGGGAGTGCCCTGGCCGCGCCAGGAGTGTCCCGAATCTTTGGAGGGCGATATCTTTGCGAGTACTTGTCCGAATGGAGCAAGTGAGTAGTCCATCGGCATCTACGCGTCGCGTAGATGTCGAAAATGGGGTCTCATGTGCGATTTGGATCCCGGACCGCAAAGTTATGCCGGGTGGAAGTTCGGGAGTCCCAAAGTAGTGCGAATCGGGAGAAACAGGGTGGTCTTCCAAAACGAAAGGGTGTTTGGGAGTCCCCCTTGACATACAAGGGGGGGGGGGGCTGCCAAATCCCGCAGAGAGTACTATGAGGAGGGGTGGTCTCCCTCCTCACTCCCGGATGGTGCCATGGTGAGCCTAAGTGGCCTCGAGTGGTGAGGTTAGTGTTGGAGCCTCACCACCACTTGTGTGTTACCATGGAGTGCTTGTGCACTCCTCGATACCGGTTGGGTGGTGTCCCACTCCACACTAGGCCATGGTGTGAGTCCCGTTTGGTGAGTCCCGATTAGTGAGTCCCGATTAGTGAGTCCCGAAATGAGTTGGGTTGGGCCTAGTGGGGAATTGGGTCCCATTCAAGGGCGGTTAGCACCGGTGGGAGTAGTGCCTCACCGAGTGCTTGGACATCAATGGAAGTTTCGCCCCATGTCATCAAATGACATGCTCGGTGTCTTGTGGGAGTAAGTATTACAAGGAAAGGATGGGGAGTCACGGAGGAATGGGGAACCCCGTGACTTGAGTTGGAACCTAACATTGTGGGTGCGTGGCATGTGTAGTGTTAGGAGAGTGTGAACCTTAGTGGCACTAAGGTGTTAAGTGTTTGGAAAGTGAGCTTAAGGTGGTAAGTGTTACTAAGGGGCGTGACATACCTACTTCGAACCACATTCTAACAATCAACCTATTGGCTCCAACTCGGCACTTTTCACTTTTCTAATTGGTACACCTACCACTTCACCCAACTCCCTAATTTAACAAGAAAAATGGCACAAATGCATTTTTCAAACGGCCAAATAACATCCAAAATAACATCCAAAATTACCAATTTGGACATAGAGCTAACAATTAGCCTACCAAAATGAGATAAATGTACACTCAAAAACATACAAAAACAAAACAAAAATAGAACCCATCTAGAAATTTTACACCACTCAAGTTGATCCTATGGATTAAAGAATAAGATTTGAGAGAGATGACCATTGAGATTGCAAGAGAGGTAGAGAGGGCATCTTCAGAGGAAACTTATAGAAGTTTTCACCATACATCCTAGGATATCATAATGATCAAACTTCTCATAGTAGGAAGCCAGATTTGGGGTTATGGGGCACTCAAGGATTAAGCTACTCCGTATTAGTTTAGCTATAGGGCAATCACCGAGGTGGAGGGAATTGCAAACAAAAAACCCTCCAAAAAACAAGCTAATGAGGACAAGGCTAAAGCCTCACGAGGAATGCCTATTTATTTATTTGGTCAAAATTCATAACAACGTAGGGCTTTTCCGACATAAATGTCCATCGAAAAATGGATGGAATTTGTTATCAATGAATGAAAAATCTGGAATCATGATTACATGGATTTCATGTGTCAAGGATGAAATTACGGGAAATAATTTGCTTGTCTTTTGAATGGGGTATTTTTTGGCAAGGAGTTATGTGAGCTTTAAAGGCTTGGTCCCCACCAATGTTCAAGATATTTTTTTGAGTTTTATTGACTATTTTCCTTAACCCCCCCCCCCCCCAATTTGAATTGTTCTTTCAAACATTGAGTCTCATTTTTTTTTCTATTTTTAACTCCAATTAAAAAATTTATCATCTATTTTGCACGAACTTTTTTCCAATGTTTTCAAATTGCAACTGGGTTTTTTCCCACATTAGAAGAAAATTTGGGACTTCTAAGGGCTGCCAAGCTCAGAACTTGCATCCCAAAAATGAAGATAATTTTTTTGAATGAATGTTTTTAAAAATGTTTAAAAATCAAAATTTGACATGGCACCTTATTTTTTATTTGCATTTTCTAGGATGTTGGTTAAGAGCCTAGTAGTCTTGTAGAGGCCACAAATTTTCTCTAATGGTTCTATTGCCTAACTACAAACTAATCGACAGTTGTCCCTAAACATTGGTCCCCACTATGACCTAGAAAGCTTCCTATTAATGAGAGGTTGATTGGGTAGGCCTTTGAATGTGTCTTCTTAGCTCAACCTAAACCATGTTGCCTTGCCACTCCATCTTGTCCATGTCTTTGCTATAGCCACCAAAGTCTTGATAAAAAACACACAATCAATGTATTATCTAATTAAAATGACTCCACCTTTAGGGCTCATTGGACATTTGTATGGCCACATTAGATTAATGTCTAAAGGTCTAATTTTAGTGAGCTTGAGCTCCCTTATTATGGTGTTGCCCTCGTAGTGGGATAACCAAGTCAATTTGATTCTGGGCTTTAGCATTGTGACCCCTTATTTTGTCCAATAATATAGATTTATAGATAAATCTCTAAAAATCAATTGAATTGGGATGGAAGTCATTTTAAAACTTCTCTCTTATTTTTAGTTTTTCAAATTTTAATTTATTTGGGCAATGCAAATCTACCAACATTTGTTCAATCTATGGATGAAAATTCATTTATTCATCCCAAAGTGTGTGCATTTATCTAAAAGAACAATATTGTCTTGAGATTTTGTAGCAATTTAGTGACTTCATAGCAATTGAAGAACTTCATCTATAGACAATGAGGGAATACATTACAAAAACTTCTTTTGAAATAATTGCATTGCATTTGTGCTCAAAAAATAAACAATTCCCATTTTGACTATTGATATCATCAAGCTATAAATTTGACACCTTCTTTGAATTTTAGGTTGCCACTCTTCTTGCAAAATTTGGTGTAAACATACATGATAGAATATTGCAATATTCTTTAATAATGAGTACCCAATTTGCTATAGAACATTGTAATCCATATTTGAAATTGACTTTATTGTTACCAAAGATCATAAAATTACCATCAAAGTATCATCTAACTATGAGGACAAAAGCAAACCCTAAATTCTCAACCATTCACTTGGTTGATGACAAAGGTTTTCAAAAATGCACTTCATGCAAGTAATATTCTTTGAGAAAAATTCAAAACAAAGGATTGAGTAATATATCAATATAAAGGAGAAATGATGCTCTATATGAATCAAACTACCCAACATGTAGGTGAGTTTTGTAAAGAATTAGGGAAAAATTGGAGCATGTCTAAAATATGAAAAATTATTGTACAACTATTTCTGAAAATCTGAGAAAATTTCATTGTTGAAAATTCAGAATACTAAAAAAAATTCTTTAGAAAACTTAGAAGAAAGGACCACATCATTAGAGGAGATCTGGCCAAAAAGAAGGCTGTTCCAGGCCTGTTCGTCCATAGCTGTTCCCCAGCAGTGAGGGCACGTTGACAGTAGTCAGCCATCATAAATTTTTGAAAATTTTTTTTGTGAAGAAAAAAAGGTTGGTCTTGAAATTGACAGAAAAGTCGACAAAAAAATTTATTTTTCAAAAAAAAAAAAAGTGACATGGCCGCCTCCCGACCACATCAGCACTCTGTGGTGACGTAGTTCCCCGTTGCTGGGAACTCACAGCCCTCTATTTGACCAGATCTCCTCTAATGTCACGTATGAAAAGAGAAAAACAAATCATTTCATCAAAGCCTGTTGAAAAATTAGGAAGAGTAGCATGCCAAAAGCCAAGAAAATCGAATCAAGCTGTTGAATTGTCCAAATGCCCAAATTACCTTTATTTGTGTAAAAAAAAAAAAATGCCAAAATTAACTTATGTCCACAGTACTGTGAGGTGCCGAATCACTTATGGTATTATGAATTGCAGGGTTCTATATTGGGGGGATACACTTAGCTCTTTATGATTTCTAGAAAATTGATTCTATTAACTTTTGGTATAGCACGTAGGGGTTAATATAGCAGCAATGCTAAAGTACTAAAACGTACTTGCCTACCCACAAATATGTCAACTGGACCAGTACTGTGACCCAGAGTATATAATAAATCTGCACGCATTTCTGCACCCCATGTGCATACTTCTCAACGCAAATTCTCGTTATGCGAGCCATCCTGTAGCGAAGGGGCACGGTCACCCTTCCAACAATGCATCCTTGCTCTTAAAGCTCAGTAAAATTTACTTCGAGTTTTTTGGCTTGCTTGCCCCTCCATGCTAGGCAGTCACTTCCTTCGCCTGTGGGACTGTAACTTATCACTGCTGCAATTCATCCTTCCAACGACATCTCTTTCATTTCCGATTTGTGTCTGTAAAACAAACACGAAACACAATGCATCCTTGATCCTTCGACACAGTAATAATAATAAGTCCTCCAATCGGCAGGTCGAATCGAGACTTGCCTAATCCAGCCATGAACTCGACCCGTTCAACCGCAACTGTGAACAGTGCTTCCCAAATTAAGCCACGCTTGTAACGGAAAAAGCAGCAGTGGGCGGTGACTGAACTTGGATCCGTCCGTCCGTCTTCTACCGCAAGTAGCTCATCTGGCCATGTGGCCTTGTCCACACAGCACTGTTTAATGCGCTGACTCTTCTCCCCAACCCCAGGTTTACTTATAATGGTCCTACTCTTTCCAAACCTTCCATCTTCATCCAGCTTGGTCGTCCGAAAATATGGTTCACCATCCCAAACGGAGATGCGCCAGTACCCCCCAAAAGTCTATTTATACCAAACTCGGGAGTCGACGATTGGCCTGCGTTCGGTGTGATCTGCGCGCCTTGACAGCCGGGACATTATTCTATTGTATGGGGGGAGTCAACAAGACTCCGCCCCACTGCTAAAACGGGATACTAAAATAACTTAATAAGGAGTACTATTGCGGGATAGCATAAATTTATACTTCAAAAAATTAAAATCGGACATAAATGAAATTTGAAAGATAGTATAATTGAGTCATCCGATCCGCCGGACGGTGAGGTGGTCTGAGCAATCAAGATAGTTGGGTATCCGGTAGATCGATTCGATGCATTCCCCCTGAATATGGGTATGGCTGCTCCGCATGCATCTTTCAGTTGGCGCTCCGAGCCTTTGTAGCAGATTTGTCAGGAATGAGCTCTTGCCTGGCAATGGGGGCGTACTTGCTGATCGTTGATCCTTGGCTGACTGACTGGCTGGCGGGGTCTATTTAGCAGTTTCAAGTGGCCATTTCCATTGCCTAAGCTTAGTTGCAACTCGATCTGGGTCCTGGGACGATGCCGGTGCGACACGATCGGTACAGTGAAGAATCAAGCAGCTTATGGTCATTACTGCACAGTGTGAGGATTCAGCTTTTTGTCATTCCAGCACACAAGGTTTTGGTTTTGCATTTTCAGCGTCTGTACTGGATCGACGAGACGATTCTTTTTTATATTTAACGGCGTTTCGGTTTGGATTCTCAGTACTGGAAGCTCTTCGATCGACGGTGATACTGGCTGGATTTGTGTTCGGGTTATTGCGGATCTAGCTAAGTCTGTTTTGAAGACTTCGGGTTTAGTTGCGGTTGGATTTGTGATATTAATCTAGGTGCGGGGCTGCGCGCTTGTTAGCTTGCAACGTCGCTTGCAACAGACTCTGAAAAGGCGTGAGAACGGGATGGCTTCGTAGATGGATCTGAATCCGTTATCTGCAGCCATTTTTTGTGATGGGACGTGTTTACTACATTGTGATGCTTGGAGCTCTTGAAACTTTGAACGAGCTGGCTTGGTGGATTGGATCTGGATCCGTTATCTTCAGCTGTTGGGACATGCTTATTATATTGTGATGCGTCGAGGAAGCTCTTGAAGCTTTGAAGGTGAACTTAAGATGAAGAATGATTGATATGTTGTTTGCATGATCTTTTTGTTTTGTGTGTACTTAGAAGTATTGTTATTGGAATGGAGTTGGGGTTTACAGTATTGTGATCTGAAGTGTACATCTATTTAGATGCATTTACCTAAACTGCAAGTCTAAAGTGTGTTAAAATGTATGATAGGAATTTCAAATTTTTTTGATGAAGAATTGTAGATCTCTTTTGAACCTTGAATCTTAGTGGATTTTAAGTGTTTCTTGATTGGTGTCTTTTTCATTTTGATATGTTGCATTGAGTGAAGTTCTTTGTAGGATGCATATATATTAGCGAACGACAAAAAATATTGAAAGATATAGGAGTGACAAGTTGTAGTACCACATTGTGATCCTTGAAGCTTTTATAATTTCTTTCTCAAAGAAGAAGAAGTTGATTATTGGAAAAAAAATTTGACAATGAAGGTGAGGTTGTTGTTACCACATTGTGACTCTTGAAGCTTTTATCAATTCTTCTTCAAAAAGAGAAGAAGTTAGGCATTAGAAAAAGAAATTCAACAATGAAGGTGAGTTTTTTTTCAAAAAGACAATTTGATTTTTTTCTTAGAATATTTTTTGTATGAAAATTTATTTTTAATTCTTAAGGAACATTCTCAACAAGAAGCACTGATAATATATAGTATGCAATAATAGGGGTAGTCACAGTTCCTCCATCCTCTACATTTTCTGTGGAGAATGGGGATGTGCCTGTTAGCAGTTGGCTACCTCCATGCGTTGTGAAAAGGAATCTTTTTGTTGAAAGAAATTTTGTATGCGTCCATTCTTCTCCTCCAGAGTAGAAGAATGGACGCGTACAAAATTTCTTCCAACAAAAAGATTCCTTTTGGCATTGTAGTTCCATTCCGCAATTGCCATTTTCACCTCCGATTGAAGCATACTTTATTCTGAACTGCAGCCTGTCAAGTCATGTGCTTGGACCCCGGAAATTAGCAAAGTAACCAGCATCCCTTTCCGAGGTAAAATATTCTTAGTCCTCCATTTCTCCACCCTTGTATGACGAAAAAGGGGTGTCACAGTTCCTCCACCTCAGAATGAACCGCATTGGCTCCCCATTCACCGGTCGATCTTCCATTTCTCCACGGAAAATGTAGAGGATGAAGGAACTGTGACTACCCTTAATGCTTCATTTTAATATTTAGCTAGAAGCCTACAAGTAAAACAAATATATTAATTTTATTTAGCATACCAAAAATAATCTATAATCAATATGCATCTACTATCTACTAAAATAAAATAACAGAAAGTTGTTGAAAAAAATTCCTACCCCTTTAATTGTCTCAAAACTCCCTAATTGAATGAATATTATGACTTTCTGAATAATTTTTTTAAATAAAAGAAAATATGGATAATTTGTAAAACATTCAAAACAATTTGTGTGAAAAATTTCTGGCCTAGAAAAATTTATTTCTAAAAGTTCTACACAAGAAATGAGTATTAAATGCCACAAAAATGGATACCATGATATTTGATTTTTAGAAAATAGTTAAAAAATTCAATAAAATTCAATAAAAATTAGATATTTTTCTTAACTTGAAGGTGCTCCTTTTCAACTATTTGCATCTTTGGAAAAAAAAATTGCATCCTCTATACTTTTACAAAAATAGTGCACTTTAAGTGTATGTGGAAGATGAAGACTTTATTATTTTTAGAAAATCTCTTCATGGTCTTGTGTAACTTTAGTAGAAGTTCTCATATCTCATTTTGGGATTGAAGATAGTATTGAAAATCCCCCAAATGACAAAAATAGACATTCAATTGGAGATTGTTTAAAAGTAGTTTACTATTTTTTTTAAATTGATAAAAATAATCAATGTCTACAACTACCATAAGTACCTTCCTTTCAAATTTCACATGAAATTGACAAAGAAAAAGTTATCAGCAAAAAAACACTTGTCTAAGGTGAAGGGAACAAAAAATAAGAAAAATATTTCTTGCAATCACCCATTAAAACATTCAAAATTTAGATTTTAGATAGAATGTCAACACTCATTGAATGATAGGGATAAAATCTATTAATAATAATAATTAATATAAGAATTATATAAATATACATCATAAAGCAATTTTAAAATTTAATTTGATTTGAAGATTTTGGCAATATGTGCTTTAAATGTCTATTCCTAAAAGTATATGGAATATTTCTAAATTTCATTTAATCCATTCATTAGAGGATATTTCAAGCCCGTGGAGGACTCCAAGTTCTCGGACTACAAGGAACATGGGAATTGCACTACAATAAGATTGTAGTAGTAGTCTAATGTGGCCACAACGACGCTAGAATATGAGTGGGGAGCGATGAGTGTTGAGCGTTGAGCAACAAAAGATTAGATTTGAGCACTCACTATGAGGATATTTATTAAAAATAGACATGTCAGAGTAATAAATAGGCTTGTTAGACTGAAATTTAGTAATGTTAGAAATGAAGAATAGAAAAATTTATAAAGTTTTTTTGCATAAGTTTTATTCAAAATAATCAATTTGCAATCAAATGATGTATGAAGGGCATCAATGAAGGACTAGCATTTCTTGCAACAAGATGATTTCACAACTATAGATCTTATGTATAAATGAACTTCATCCAAATCATCCATCCATCATCCATCCAAAAATGACTTTTTTTCACACTCTACTATTGTAGTACATTTCCTAAAAAATGCCTTTTTCATTTTTTCATTTTTCCCAAAATATTAATTTACAAAAATTATTACAATTTGCATTGTTTATTTCAAAACTTTGTTAAATAATTTGAGGTTGGTTTAGTGTTCTTTAGAACCAAAGAGCACTTTGAAGGTTTATTTGGAGATATTTAATAATCAATCGTATAATGTTGTTGGGATATGGTTATTGGTGAAGTACTCCTTGAAACTGAGGAGCACCTTCATCATTCATTTGTAGAATTGTAACATTTCATCCTATACTGTTGTTTGGTTGAATTCAACCTCTTTCTTATATACTTTTTTTGATGTTTATGATTTCACATATGATTTGAGTGGTCCTTGGGTTGTCATGAACTATTTCCACCTCAATCTAATTAGGATTAGGGATATTTTGCAACTACTCCAATTGACAATTCTATATCCACCTTTAAACATAAGTGGTTTTACTATCTACTACAAGGCAGATATATAATATCTTATAGATTGCTACCTACAAGAAGTAGCTTCACTTCATCAAAGCTCAGACTTGGTGCATGTATATACTTGTTGTCCTTAGAGTTTGCCTTACAAATGAACCTAAAGACATAATACAAATGCTTGCAATTTACCCATGATTTCCTACTACCAAGTGCAACTGTACTCATGGTGATGAAGTCTTCTCAGGTACAAGCAGGGAAGTCCGAAATTGTGATTCAATAGACCTTTTGGTAGGGTAAGATACCAGATATTAGAGAAATCACTCTACCATAACCAGGGTATGGAATAACAACTACAGATTGAATGACAGCTTTTAAGTTTCGTGCAGTCTCCCATTTGTTGCGGTGGTCAACTGTAGGCGCATTAGGGTTTCGCCGGATGGTCCTTCCCAATCGCTTCGTGGGGTGCATGTCACCGTTAGATGGTTATAGATTGCTATCTAGTTGCTTCGAGTGAAGGAGGGACAGACCTCTCCCTGTACTCTCTTCATTAAAGAGGTGGAGCGATGGTTCATCTATATTCTTAGTTTGCAATTGGAAACCCGCTTCCTCTAAAGAAAGGATCTCTGATTTGGTGAGATGTGTCCCACATGCAATAGGCCAAACATTTGGAAGAGGAGGCCAGTCATGAACCCACTTCACCTTAGAGCCTCCTACGCAACGCATGAGGTCGTTTGAGCAAAACCAGAAATCAAAGTTTATAATGGCCTTGGTTCCATATTTTGTCATGCGGCCGTTGTAGGTAGGTGCTGTTGTTCCACTCTTGTTTGCCTTGTTTATCTTGGCCCCACATTTCTTCTTCATTCCAACTTGAACTCCGTGACAAGTCTTTCCTTCCTTCATACACCTAGCAATGTGCCACAGAGAAGGGTTGCAATTTGTTTCAAGTACCTTAGTAGCGTGAGGGCGTATTGTACTTGGTTCTGCTTCTTGTATCAACATTGGCATTGGTGTTGATGCGCCTGCTTTTGTACGTGCTCTTACTGACCGAGTCTAAACTTTTGGTGTAGAGAAGTTCACTGTATCGTGGCGATGAGAGTCACCATCTGACCCAGGTGGTAGATTTAGTTTGCGCTTTCAGGATCCAAAGACTTCTTCACCTTCTAAATGGGGAACACGCGTAATGAATAGGTGAGCACTTGGTAATTTGGCGATAGCCTCGACAAATTGTGCTGGATTTTTGGTTCGTCTTGCAGCTCGAAGGCGAAGTTCATCCAAGTGGGGACCTGTGCCGGATGCATACCCTTGGAGGTATGCCCAATAATTTGTTGATTGTTGAATAGCATGCATCATGTCATCCGTGGTGGCGACATATAAGCAAGTTCCCCTCTTCCCAGACATTTGCAACCACTTGTTGTGAACTGTCTCTACCAAGTTGTATGAAGGCATTTCAGCCAGCTCCTCTAAGTTCAAGTTCTACACCAACAACAACAATTTTGAGAGGTGCGGTAAGGCTTTCTTAGTTCCCAAAGTCTAATTTTAGTACTATGAAGTTTGAGTATTTAGCTCAAATTTGTGCAAATTCTGTACATGTGAAGGAAAACAAAAAAATAGAAAACACATATATTTTGGACATTAAAAGAACTTGCAAGTGAATATAAATTAGGCCAATTGAAAAGGGAAATAGAAATTTGAGGAGGCATATGCCTTACCAATTCAAGAAATCCACCCCATTGTCGATATCAGAAGTGCCAGAAACCCAACCAATCATCTAATTCTCAAAGAGGGTCCTCTAATGCAGCTCTTGAAGAGAGCCACCAACCTTTGATTCCTAAATATCTTTCTTCCACTTCCGTCATCGACTTTGCATCTTTGTATTGTTTACAAAGCATCTTGTGAGTTTCTTGGAACTCTACACGAATGAGCTTCTCAGTGTGTCTATTCAACGATGTTGTCCAATGAAGTAGACAGGAGCGCTCCCGATCTTGCATTGGCTCTTGCTTGTTGCCACTTCCATATACCACATGAACAGCATGCCAGTTGGCCATTGTGTTGTCAGCCATAAAACCCTTGAAATTTGGAGAAGAAATCCCATGGCGCGCCATAATGGAGTTAAGGGATCTCCACATTTGCTCTTGTGACCGAGCATCTTCATTCATCATGTCGTAGACGCAGATAGTTTGAACTCGACAAAACTCAGGATCGTAAACATCGGCAGCCATCAATGTCCATCCCTTCACCCTCTTCACATGATCAAACATGCACCAAGAGTTTTACAAGTCTCCACCAGGTTGCATTCGCCTTACCAAGTCCACTCTGCTTCCTGGACCTTCCTCAGACATCTTGAAAAGGTAAACCTTCTCTTTACCTTCTCTTGGAAAAACGCTATCTTGAATAAAAGGGTAAGCACTTCTCATTTTCAATGAGATAATGTTGTCAATGGGTCCTCCATTCGTACTGTGACGGAAACCTGAGATGGTATTTCGAATACTCGGAGAACTAAGTATCTTGAATTTCTCCATGACAGCTTCAAGGGCCTCTCCATGGAGGGGCTTTCGGTCACTTTGTAATCCTTCCTCTCTAAACAATTCAAATGCAAGAAACTCCTTACTAGCAGCAAGTCGAATGGCTGAATTTGTCGCAGTTGGTGTCTTTGATACTTCTTGACTAATCAAAGATGTTTGATCAACAGAATCGCGAAAAATGCCTTTACCCATAGGATGATTGTGAATACCAACATGGATACAAGCTCTAGGAAGACCTAAAGAGTTCAAGACCCTATACATACGACAAGGACACTGAGCTTTGCATGAAGGAACTTCCTTACAAATCCGACATATTAGATTAGACTTTGTTGGTGATTGTTTTCCCACAACAAAGATGGTAGGTGATGACCCCTCCCACTCTGTCTCATTTTTGTTGCTGGTGCGCCGTAGTCTAGGGCATGCTTTGTTTTCACAAACAAGGTGGCCTACATACAATGAGTAGCGGAACTTTAGGCCAAAGTCATTCGCAATATTAGTGGTGTGTGTGTGTGTCCAATTGTGTCCATCAAACTTACGGTCCATGCCCTCTAGTTGTCAACCTATAGAAGATGAAGAGTTTGAGCTGGGTCGAGTTCCGGAAAGGGAAAAGGAAGAAGGAAGAGGAGGTAACTCAAAAAATACATCCCCATTAAATGATTGAGGAAGATGTCAAACAGATTCACAACGAAGTGCGTTGAGGTTTAGAAACTTCAACTCATTCCGAGCACATGGATGACTCTGCATATCTCTAAGGCACTCCAAGATGCTCACAAATTTAGTTTCCCTTTGATGAACAGAAGGATGCAATGTGCTATCATGCTCAATGTTGTCCACATCGAATAGAGTGTCTTCACACTTTTCAAGTATGGTAGAGAGCTTGGGATTCTCATCAATGATAACAACAACATCATCATCGGAAGACTCTGTAAGATCAATATGGTTATAACTTGGAGACTCTACCTTTATACAAGTTCCCCAAGACATCTGAACAGTAGAGGTTGTAGATCCGGGTGTGAGAATTTCTGTTGACATTGACCTAGTGACCCTTGGAGTACTGAAAGTATGGTACCTGCCTGGGGAAAGCTTCCACATGATTCCTGAGTCATTCTTGATCTTCGGTAGCATGACAGTAGATATGACTTGAACTCCCTCGGAATTGAATATCTCTTCCTCCACCTATAAAGAAGACAACTCCAAGTTGAACCTAATACTGAGAATCAATGCAGATATGCATGCTACACCATCATCGCTACAAGGAAATGAAATTGGAATATTAGACCCGTCACCACGGACAAGTGCCATGTCCATACTTGAATCTACATACAATCTATAAAGTCCTGGTGAATGTTATTGCTTGCCTACATGGGGGAATCCAAAAGCTTTTTTTGTCATAGTACCTAGATGACAATGAGACGGAAGAGAAAGATTTTGGTTGTTTTATATTGGATTTTAGTGATTTGAAATTTGAATTGAGAAGCCTACATTTAAGGATTTTATGTCCGTCCAACAATTCAATTATTTTATTTCAATTACCATTACACAATCCTTAGAATTATTAATTGTAGATTGCGCCGCACTCATAGATGATCAAATGAAGGCACATTAGAAGCCACCAAATAGAGGCCTCTTTCAATGTAGGATTGATATTTTGAACTGTAAGGGTGATTGTGAGGCAGTTGAGCAAAAAAGGGTTGTTAGTGTCTATTGGAGTTCAAGTGAGTAGATGTCGTTATGTCATGAGAAGCTCTAATAAATTGGATGAGAATACGTTCATCAACCTCCAAGATTGATATATATTGGAGAGATTGCAAAGTTAGCAATGAAGAAGTAGAATTAGTTTTGTTGTAGTGTTTTTGGTTGGAGGGATGCTAGAGGGTTCTCGTAAAAAGAGACGTAAGGCTAGTCTTCTTTTTTGTAGTAAGAAGCAATTAGAGAAATCAAAGATGTTTAAACGCTTGCAGAAGGTCAATGGCACTGAGATTAGTAGCATTGTTCGGACCTTGTCCTATGAAGATCTTGAAGTTGAAGTTGGGCATTTTCAGTGTGGGGATAGTTTGACACAAAATAGTAAAGGAATGGATATTGCCAAGCTTGATAGTGTGGATGAAAGTGGAGAGGACTTACGTCAATCAAGCCCTCCAGAGAACAATATGTCGGTAAGAAGCATACAGTTGGTAAGTTCATCTATTTATTGTTGGAACTACATTCATTAGATAGAGAGGAGTAGAATTTAAGGTAGGAGGTCCATAAAGCATCCATCTAAGAGCTGAAACTGAATTTAGGGGAGGTGAAACTTCTTGAAATATTTTTCAGTAAATTTTCCTTGGAAGACAAGAGGAATTGACATCTAACCCAAGTTGTTTCATATGTTTTTGAGCTTTGTAGAATTAGTTATGATTTTTTGAAGTTGAAATGGTAGAAGGCTCTAAAATCGCCCCTGTCCTCAAATGTACACAATTGATACATCCATGTAAAGATGAAAAAATCCCATGTACAGATAGTGTACATTTGAGAGGTGGGCGATTCAAAATGCCCTAACGGAGTTTGAGCCTCCTACCTTACATGTTTTTATTTGTTAGAGGTGCATTTGACACTACACACTACATTGTGTATTCTGAGAAGAGGATTCCAACGGTATATAGCATGTAAAAAATGGAGTGTTTTTGAATGTTTTATGGCCTAAAAACAAATTCAGCATCTTGGAATCTTCTCTGAAATCTTGAGAATCAGAAGAATTTTCACCCAAATCTTGCCTGTGTATTTTTAGAGGATTTTGACGATTTTTGTACAATTGACCGTGAGTCCAAAAAATCTGGAAAAATTGAGGTGAGTTCTAAGGTTATAATCTATGTGCCCCAAAAATTTGGACTTGAAATCTTCAAAATCGCAAAATCTAATCAAAAGATTCCTTTGCCCTATATCTACCAATCTCTTCCTTATTTTTTTTTTTTTTTAAACCCAAGATCAACTTGCTAGTTAGCCTAGGATTGGCTTTTTTGTAGTTCTCTTCGTTTTGTGTTGTTGCATTTTTGGGCGCATTGTTTGTTGTTGCTTCTATGATGAACTTAAGGAGTGCCGTGCTGCAGCGGAAGGATGGAGAGGAGTGCGGCGAGAGCGGGAGGGGTGTCCATCAAGGCGGGGAGGGTGTCCCTGTATGCATCGAAGGCGTTGATGCTCCTCAAGCCACCGAAACTCCTCAACAGGTGCCACTTTTTAGCTTCTAGACTACTTGCTGAGGCTATACAATACCGCCTCGTTAACGAGGCGCCAATCTTGCGATGTTTCATTTCTCATTGAAATAGTACGAATTGAGTTGCAAGTTTCAAATTTTTTTTCTTCCGATTGCTGTTTTGGATTCCAGAACATGACCTCATCAACAAGGCATCAATTTTAGGGTATTCAGGGTCTCATTCCGACATTATAATTAGAGGGTGCATGGTTCTAGTTGCTTTTTAAAATTCTTCTCAATAGCTTGCTTAGGTTGTAGAAGATGGCCTCGTCAACGAGGTCTCAATTTCCGATTGTTTTCTATCTCACTCCAATGGTACAAGCTTAGGCTGTCGGGTTCCAATTCATTTTCTTCGATTTAGCACTTGGGCTGTCTAATATGGCCTTGTCACCGAGGTCTAAATTTCCAGTTGTTTTAAGTTTCACTTAGGCCACACATGTTTAGGAGGTGTGGTTCCAATTCATTTTCTTCGATTTAGCACTTGGGCTGTCCAATATGGCCTCATTAATGAGGTCTGAATTTTCGGTTGTTTTAAGTCTCATTTGGACCATATATGTTTGGAGGTGTGGTTCCAATTCATTTTCTTCAATTTAGCATTTGGGCTGTCCAATATGGCCTCGTCAACGAGGTCTGAATTTCCGGTTGTTTTAAGTCTCACTTGGACCATATATGTTTGGAGGTGTGGTTCCAATTCATTTTCTTCAATTTAACGCTTGGGCTGTCCAATATGGCCTTGTCAACGAGGTCTAAATTTCTAATTGTTTTAAGTGTCACTTAGACAATGCATGTCTATGTTCTATGTTTATATTCTTGTTTCAATTGCTAGTTTAGGCTATAGAATATGGCCTCATTAACGAGGCCTCAATTTTCAATTCATTTGGGTCTCACTTAGACAGTTCCTGTTTATGGTGTATGGTTCCAATTCTTGTTTCAATTGCTGGTTTAAGCTATAGAATATGGCCTTGTTAATAAGGTCTCAATTTTTGATTCTTTTGTATTTCACTTGGACAATACAAGCTTAGTATGCATGTTTTATAATTTTTCTAAAACAGGGTTTCATGGATGTCGATGGAGGGCTTACACAAGTAGACCTGCTACGGCTCAACATCAATGATGAATTTGAGATTGTCGTTACTATTCCTCAGGTTTGATACATTTCCAATTCTCTTTGGATTTATGTCACATCAACCATTCTTGTATCATACTTGTCATTCAATTTGCTTTGTTTTTCCATGACTTCATAGTATTAACTACAATTTATTTTCAATATACCATTCATTGTAGGTTGAGAATACTGTTGGAAGTAAAAGTGCTACTCAAGCTTTTGAAGGGCGAATGGTAGAAGAGGTGGAACACGATGTACGACATGGTCAAAAGCTTGACTCCAACACTGTCATCAACAGTATACTATTCAATGGTGGTGGGACAGGATCCCGATTTGATATTCCTTTGTGTAGGATGATTGGGCTTCCGTTGGTGCGTCCTCTCCTTCAAAGTTAAGTCAAACGATTGGAGGCTGAGTTTGTACATGGATATCGACAAGGGGATTGTGTGCTTTATGTGTCTACAACGAATGACAAGGGACTTTGTAAGTTAGTGACCCCCGAGATCGTGGAGACATGGGATGAACACTGGATACAAGAGAATGACCAATTTGAATGTTGGTTAAAGTCTCAGCCATCCATCTCACATTTGTCAAACCATATGTTTTTTGTATGGGATGGCAATGATAGATTGGCAGCTTGGTATGCTTACATACACAGGATGCATCGTCATGATCGCAAGTGGCATTTGCCCGTTGATTGTATGCTTCTGATGTCAGAAGGTTGCACATGCATTCTATTGGAGGCTATGAATGACATCAATTGGTGAGTTTCAATTTCTGGTAAACTAAGTTCTTCTTTACTTTACCACTTCTTGGAATGTATTGCAATATTCCATGTCTTCAAATTCATTCATCTTACATTCTACTTCCATTGGTATTTGAAGGTCTACAGAGTATTTCCATGTCAAGAGCAATTTGGTTCAACAATTGCACAGGATGAGTACTTATGGCAATTTGAAACTAGAAGAGTTCAAGAGTCTTCTAAGCGATGAGGATTACAAGAAATGCAAGAATAGAAAACTACCAGGTGCTTGGTATCCATTGACGTCAAACGTCTTCATACAATTCCTTCATCGGGTGAGTGTTTCATGTTTGTTTAATTTATTCATTCATTTTTGATAATTTGTAGAATTCTTTTTGTATTGATTTTAAATTTTTATTTCTCGTGTGCAACAAGAGATCGCTATTATTTCAGATGCGGCAGTGCGAACATATTATGAGAAGACACAGGTGCAAGATCGTACTCCAAAGGGAGTTCATGATGCCATGATTCAAGCTTCCATTGCAGCTATCAAGGGATTTCGAACAGAGTTTGATAAGCAGTCTACTATTGCAAATCCAAAAAATGGCATTGGATTTCTAGAAGAGGTATATATTTTTGTTTGTTTGTTTGTTTGCTTACTTCCTTGTAAATGAATGACTTGTATGATTACTTTAGTGTTGGTTTCGACTATAATTTTGTCCTTTGAAATTTCAAATTAACTTGCATTATAGTGCCACTGAGAAGCCCGAGATGTCATTGGAGAAACTTCAAAGGATATCTACATGTGTAGTTCAATCAAACCATAAGGTTCGTTGGCTCAAGTGGTGGAACTCTAGTGAGACCTCTAGAGAGGGCTTCCGATTTCCTTCCTTTGGTTTCAACACATTGACCTTAGAGACTTGGCTCTCTAAGGCTGCTTTTTGGGCTGAGGTATGTTATCAAGCTTCTCTTTCAATACTTTCATTTTTCGAGACTATAAATATTTTGATTCTTATCCCATTGTTGTACCATGATATACTATGCCTTAACAATGTCTTCATACTTATATTTCTTGATTTTTTTGTAGTTAGAAGAGGCAGCCATAGCTGAATTTACAAGCATCACCAAGTCTGAGAATATTGTGGTTCAGTGGAGTGCCAACGATGAGTTGGACATGATTGGTCCTTATGTGGAGACATGGCGCATTGTCTTATGGGATCATGCTTTTTGGTGGCTTTTCAAGAAGGACTCTTCATATTCAAGGTCTACACCTTTCAAAGAGCAGGAGGGTACAAATGTTGCTTTGAAGAGGATTCTATACAGGTATATCTTTTACTTTAGTTACATTTATTTTTGTATATTTGAGTTGCTTTACAAATCCATAGAATAATCTCATTTGTATCTCTCTCATTGCAATAACCAAACTTATTTTATGATTGCAGATATTTCAAACGAGAGTTGATTCATAAAGGTGGGATTGAGAGGAAATTCATGCCCAAGCTTTTTAGGGGATGGCTTGACACGTCTTTAAAAGGTTGCATGTTCACTTTGACACAATAACGGGGTTTTTTTGACCAAGAACTTCAAGCTTGTCCTTGGTACCTAGAGTGTCCAAGGATTTTCGCCCCAACACTTGAAAGACTTGAGAAGGAAGCTGCTAAAGACCATTCCAAAACAACCACATAGAATGAGTCTTTAGATGAAGAAGAGGAGGTTGAAGAGGTTGCACCAATGAAGAAGGGGCGCAAGCTAAAGGAGAAGAAGATGGTGAAAGAGACTACAAAGAAGGACAACACCCCCTCTTCATTTGTGCTAGCATCTGCTCTTGCACTTCCTACTTCTCTTGTGCCTCCTACTTTTGAAGTAATTGATAAAGCTCGCTCCCATTGCCCTCCAACTCTTATGTCCATTACAACAAATGTTTTTGCTTCATCAGAGTACATAGCCAAGTCAACAGTTCAACCTGATAGACATGGTATTGAGCCTGAGGCTCTAATTCTACCATCATTGATTTCTGCAATGCTCAGTGTCAAAGAGAAGACAGGAGACAATGCATCAGCATGGGATCAAATGCTTCATTTTGCAAAAAAAGTAAGATCTATGCTTGTTAGCCTTCTTCTAATTCTTTCATTTCACTTTTATATTAAATTATAAGCATGGCATTGCAAATCATTCATACATCTAAAAGTGTGCATTTTTTAATGTCAAGTTGGAAGAGAGCGGGTGCGAACTCTTGGAGGCAACGTTAACCCTGGTCCATGTTTTGATTTGATTGTTGCTGATATCCCGGATGGACTACCAGTGTCCAACATCTCGGTTCCACCTTCTCATGTTCCTATTTGGAATGTGTTGAATCAAGAAGAGGTTATTAAACCCATCTTTGAGTTTGCTTCAGAATATGTTCATGATGATGGAGCAATTTTGTTGTTCCACCCAGAGAATGGAAAGGTGAAGGAATTTACACTTGAGCATGCTGATACGTATGGCTTTCGTCTACTTGACTCTTGGATGGGCATGAATGAGTTGAAGCTTTCTAGTTACAAAAAATCCAAACATTGGGTAAGCTTCTTTGAAATTTCCTTCATTTATAATTTTTGGATGCTTGAACCCATTTGTAGTAAATTTGTATTTGTCAAATATTAATTGTCATACTTGTTTATATTTGGCAGTCGCAGCGCTTTCGGATCCTTCTTTTTGTAAGAAAAAAATGGGAGGAAACATCAGTGGTATCTAAATTCTCTATCTATGTCAATCAACAACTAAGCAATGCAGGGACAAACCTTGAAGAAGTGGATCTACTCCACAACTTCACCTCTTTACAGACTCAACTCATGAATGGTGCAGTTCCGTGGAGAGGTGCCCGTGAAAAGGATCCTCTATTTGTACAACTACTAATTGAGGCGTTTTCAAAACCTGGTGATGTGGTGCTAGACTGTTATGCATCTACAGGTACTTTTCATTAGACAATTATCATTATTTAAACCATATTTTTACTACATTGTGTGTAATATATTTGCTCTAACTAATGATGTTGCATTCAATGAATAGGCCTCTATCCATGCATGCCGCAATATTGGACATCATTTGGTGGCCTTGGAGAGCGATAGTGAGATTTTCAAAGCTATCCTTCAACCTTTGAACACACCTCCTTCTACTGCCACCATCCAAACCAAGCGCCCTCTATCTATAGTGGTGGATGATACTGATGATGATGACATTGTAAAGCCTTTTGCAAGGCCGTGGAAGAGACGTTGCTGTAAGTAAGTTGGTTGTTGCTCTTATTCATGTCTTAATTTTCTTTTTTTATGCAATATCTCAAAAGTTCTTTAAGGTTTCTAATTGTTCATTCATTGCACCTTGTAGAGGCAGTTCTCTTCGACATCTTGTGCCCTCGCCTTCTCCTAGTCCCAAGAGTTTGCCATGTTACATCCAAACTCTAGCGACAGCTATGGCAGAGGCTCCATCACCTATTTCTGTTGTCAAACATCATTCATACAATGTTGCTGTCAAGAAGTTTTTAGACCTTGAAGCAGATGTCGAGACACCAGGGGTTACATGTAGTGATAGTAGTGAAGCCAGTGATCATTCTTCTCCCATGTGTGGTATTGGGTCCAACTGATCTTGTTTTAAACACTATTGTTGTTACTTAATTTTCTAATATCATGTAGTGAGACTAAAAGGGCCACTACATTCTTGCACCTTTTTCTATTCTTGAGTGATTTTGCATTCTTGTCATCCTTGGTGTGTGACAGTAAAGGTCATCTTCATTCTAAAAAACATCCAATCTAGTTGGAAGACATCTACGTTGAAAAGGTCAATTATAAGAATTTCTAAAAATAGAATCTGTTTCTTTCAATTAGCACTATGCCGCTTTTCTTAAATGGAATTACACATGTAATTAGAACTTGTAAATGTTGGTGTTAATATAGAAATAAATTTGTAAACTTCAATAATTCTTTAAAGGAATTATAAATAATAATTATAAATAGTACCTTCCTAAAAATGGTTTCATATTAGGTTATGAATATCAAACCCTAGTTTCCAAAAAGTCACCCTAAACCTTGGATGTAAAGTACTTGGTAATTTATCCTAATTTTAAACAACTAATTTTTTGGTCCTATCCAACAATCATCCAAATTCCTTTCATCCAATGGCATGAACAATAAATGTATTTCATCCAAAATAGTCAACTACAAAAAAAAATCATCCAACTCCATCCATCTCCATTCATCACCATTCATCACCATTCATCCTTTTAGAGGAATTTATAGCCATATGTTTTTACCCTAAATCACGGACATGAGCATCTTATGGTGAAAAATTAGAAGTTTTTCAAATGTTCTTCTAAAAATGCTTAATGCTCAACGCTCAACGCTCATTGCTCCCTGCTCATATTTTAGCAACCCTGGATGTGGCCAAAGTTTGGCCATGTCATTTTTTTTTAATTAATTTTTTTTTGTTACTTTTTTTTTTCAATTTCAGAATGTTTTTTTAAAATTCATTTAAGTTTTTCTAATAACAACTAGTTGTTCCTTCACTGCATTGGGAACGACAAAGGGAACATGCCTGAAACGGCCCTCTACGGGCTTGAAATCTCCTCTAATTATATTTTGACAAGGATTACAAATCTAAAAATATTTCAAATCACATAAATTCAAGTCATGAAGCTAATTGCACAAGAAATTGTACAAATAATTTAATTGACAAGTTTTCACATCTTCCATGGAATCAAGTTTAGAATAGTGTGTTGGAATTGCATGATGCATTAGCTAGATTTGTCTAGTATTTTTTTCTAATTATTATGATTGTAAATTATGCACTCAAAAATAAGACCATCATACAATTCTACATTTGCAAATTGAATAATATGTTATTAATAAAACAAGTCTATTAAAAAAACAAAGACCAATAGGAATATAACTAAATATCTAGATGTTTCTTTTAGAGATTTGGATGAGTTCTAAGTTCGTTGATTTGAAATTTATGATCAAAGTTTACTTAGCAATAACTAGATGCAAAGATTACATTTGATCCTTGAAGAAGTGGACTTAAGATGATATTAACAATGTTCAACAATAAAAGAAATTTTTATATTTGAATACACACACATTTGAACAAATTGAAAGATCAAGTAATTTTTTCTTGTTTGTATGTTCAAAGACAAGTTCTTGGCACTTGAAAGTTGAAATTGGCTGAAAGCATTATGAAGTAATTATAGATTTTAATCATCTGGTATGCATTAATTGTTTCAAAATAAACTATGAAGTTTTGATTGGATGAAAATTTATTTTTTCAAGAATCTGTGTATATATATGATATCTTTTATCCAAAATTCATAGAGAGGTCTCTATATAATTATAATGATCATACAAATACTTAGGTTTAGTATCATTATTTACAACAATAGAGGAGTCCCTTCCATAAAATCAAAACAACGATTTCTTTCAATATGACATTTGCAAATTTGAAAAAATCTAAATATGCTTAAATCAAAAAAAATTTGGGTGCATAATTCATAGCATTAGGATAATTCAATTGTTTTATTGTATTTGGAACTTCATACAATGGCACTTTGAAATATGAATGGTAGTTTCAACAATTTTTTATTGTTATTTTAGTATTAAAAATTTATTGCACATATTCAATGCAAATGGAGAAAAATTGAGTTATCATTAAATTAATTAGGATTCATATATACCTATCCATTTACTAATATTTGAAACGAGCCAAAAAATCCTAAATCCTTAAAAATTTTGCAAAAATATGAAGCAATTTTAACAAGGTGTATTAAGGTTCATGAAAATAGGTAGTGAATTCACAAGTCTAAAGAAAATAACTAGTGGCAAAAAAGGTAAATTTCTACCCTCTGACTTCATGTTGCATATAGAGTAAATCTTAGACTCTCAAATGATATATTTGCCCCATGTGATAAAAAAATCTTTAAAATGATTCAATTATAGAACAAAATCATAAAAAAGTTTAATTTCTATGAGAAAGTGAGGTGTTTTGAATCCTTGCTTGCCTCTTGAAGGTTAAATTTGCCTCTTTGTAAGAATAAAATTCATATCCTCGGAGGGATTATTTATCCTCTTGTTGTGTTTTATTCTTCTCTTAATCATGTAGGACTACAAATTTATACTCCAACCTTTCATCCCTTGGTGTAAATTTACCAAAAAGTAGTTGTTAATTCATCTCTATGACTTTTGTTGCAAAGATGTACAAAACCAATGTAAGTAATTAAGACTTTTAGTTTCAGTACATCTAATGTAAGCCAAGCCACCCTATTGTGACTTCCTCACTATTTTTACACTTTGAGAATGATCCCATTGTGGCCTTGTTTAAAACCTAAATTTTTTTTGTTTTAATGAATGAAGCTACAAGAACTTTTCAAATGTGACAATGACAATTTGGAGTATGGAAGTGATATTTACAAGTGACCACAATAGGATCATGTAATTGAAACATGTATAGTTTCATGAATACAAGTCTTTCAAAATATATGATTGATTATCAAAAGAAATGCAAGTATACTTATTATATTTTTTTGATGCAACCTTGATTAATTCATTTGTTGTGGATATGGTGAACTAGACAAATTTTCCAAAATCATCATGGTTCAATTGCTATTCTTCATAAAGATATAGTATGTGCATCCCAATTTGTTTGCAATTTCTCTCCTTTGCAAGGCTTAACTTCAATTATTGGATAATGCTTTTGTCAACAAACATGTTGGAAGCCCCTTCTAGTTACTTTTCAATATCTTGAGAATGATAGCGTTAGTCTTGCATATTCATGTGCAAATATGGGTTATATTTTTTCAATCTTGAAAATGGATCCTTTGTAGGATGTGCAAAAAAATTTGAAACCTCATGGCCAAACACATTGTTTTTTTATTCAATGACAGCTCAAGTCTCTTGGTTTGGGTTATGAGTGAGTCTTTGACAAAAAATCTTTTTTGGATTTTTTTTGGAATATATTCATTAGAGAAAATCTAAACTCTAGAAGGTTGTTTTTCTTTGGCAAGATGTGCAAACACAAGAAATAAAAAAATATTGAAAAAACAAACAAACTAAGGAATATGTTTTAAGAAAAAAGAATTCAAAATTCAAAAATTCAAATTGCAATTTGATGTGGCACCTAAGGCAATGACATGATACATAATTTTTTTATTTCATATTTTATTTCAAATTTTTAATTTCTTAATTTTTCACTTTTTGTTGTATTTGCACATTTGGCCAATATAGATACAACTTCTAGAGAATTCATATTTTTCTAATGAATTTATTAGACCTACTCCTATAGTAAATATGGCTTGCCAAGCACTGTATACACTACAAGAAAATAGGGGTATAAATGATTGCAAACAAATAATTACATGTCCAGTTTCATTGGAAAATGACTACAAATTTCATAATTGCACTAGAGTCTTGCATCCACAATGTCTGAGTCATTCTCCAATCATTGATCATGAATGGTGGATGAAGTCGTGATAGAGTGTGATATGAATTGCGGACATTTGTTCGAAATGGCATCAACAAGACTATGAGAAAAGTGGGGTATTCTATGTGGACACTAAAGTCATTAACGACAATTGGATTGTCATTGATTGCAACTATCAATGATTGTTTCATGACTTCTGAATGACTTCAAGTCGGAAGGAGGCCTCCTTGGTTTTTTTTAAAAAAAGTGCAGGTAGGGTACAAGGTTGCCCAAGACAACATTTACGAATGTCTGCTCGGATTGCTACATGACTCTAACACGACTACAACATTTGTTTTTTGTCAGGCTATGACTTTTTGTGCAAGTGAAGGATAAGTAGGGCAGTTTGCTAACATGGACTTGAGTCACTCTTCAATGACTCTTTGATGACTACAATGCAAGTGCTAGGAGCAAAAAGGCAAGCCAAGCCGTAAGGCTGTACAAGTGCGTGTCACTTGGCATCATTGTGGTCTCATTGTACCGTCCCTTCAACATACTATGTGGGTCTATAAGAATTTGATTTTGGGGTTGAACTCTTCTTGCACTAGCAAGAGAAGGTACTCCTTGTGGGTGAAGAAAAAGATTAGAGTGTACATAGCATATGACTACACAACATATATCTGCTTCCTTTCTTGTGTTAGTGCTCTACAAATAGAAGATTTTTTAGTATCAAGATACGCTTATTTTGCACATACAATGAAAGCAAACAACAACTCTATGTTGAGATGGCTACTTCAATGTCCTCTAAGGTTAGATGGCGTGACTACACTGCCTCTACAATATCACTATTGAATGAATGACTGCAACTTGGGGGGAGAATCTTCAAGGCAACTACTCCTATGCCACTATAATATAAAAAAATTATGACCTTCTATATGGTTTTTGACTATGTTGTTTACATAGAACCTCCTTGGGATCAAATCAACTCGTTAGTGAACCGAATCAAAAGATGACAAACAACTAAAATAGCACATACATGTGATGTTGTAGTTGACCAACATCTTTTTCTTTGAAATCATGCATTGTCTGTGGTTGGCCTTTCCATTTGTTGGTGTATATTGTCTTTGTCTTTGGGGTCTATTTCTATAATTTGTTTAAACTCCTATTGATATGCCAATGATGACTTCTAGAAACTTGCACCATTATCATTATACTACTTTAGAATACTTCATATAATTCACATTTGAATTACTAAGGTCCCAACAAACATACACTGGAGTATTTTAGATGGAGTCAACAATAGTTATTGAGTCCCATTTCTCCTTTACACAAACGACAACATTGCAACTCCGGTGCTACTATAGAATGACTTCTTGTGACTACCAAATGACTACTCATAAGTCTTGGACTACTATGCACTTACTCTACTACTATTTCGGCACCTTGTACACTTTGATTCATTATGCAATTTGCAAACATCTTGTGTAGTCATTATCACACTTTCCTTGTATGAAGTGAGGAGAGCTAAGACAACTACATACTTCTTTATTTTAGGGAAGTTGAATAGGTAACCATAGTACTCATTATGTTCCAATCCATTCTAATCTCTTTAGCAAATTTGTCTATAACTTTTGATTTGAGGCACAAAATCTAAAACGGATTTTTGGAGATGAAAGTGAGATTGATTTCCCAACTTTTGTTAGTAAAAGTTTTTTTGAAAAAAATTAATCTACTATACCTCAATGAGGTCTGAAATTTTACTTATAACATAATTTCTATGTTTTACATATCCCACATGGTTTGTCTTTCCTACTACTACCCCACTTTTAATCTTCTATAAAATGTTTGTCATTTCATTCCTCCAAACTCACTTAGAAAGTGAATTTGGTAGCCACCCTACATTTGGTATATTGTGTATGACATTTAGTGTATTGTATATGGTGCATTGGGTATGACATGATGTATTGTTGTGGAACTTTGAATGTACTCATGTGACTACAAAATGACTACTCTCTGCAATTGTCAATACAATCTTTATTATATACATAGCCATAAATTGAAAATGATGGGAAAATGATGATTTGATGTATTGGAGAGAAACTTGAACCCTAAATCCATGCCATTTGAGAATAACTGTGGAATGACTTGCCACATGGTTGTTGACTTGGATGATGTAAAGATTCCATGACAACTTTTGAATGACTACATAATACTTTACAATGCTTACACATGACTTTGATGTCGACACTAGTAGAAAACTACGTTGCCTTTAACAAAACCCCGGTGACGCATTTTTCTGTTTCCTGCCCCAAAACGCAAAATTTGTGTTTAGGGGTAGGAAACGGAAAAATGCGTCACCGGGGTTTTGTTAAAGGCAACGTAGTTTTCTACTAGTGGAATGTCTATGTCAGCAATGCTCGGACTACATCATGACTACAAAATGATTGCATAATTGGTTGACATGGATTTCCAAGTTAGCAAAAAATCCTTTGAAAATGGGCAACTATCCAATCTTTCTTGAAAATTTGCTTGTCCACTTCATTAGCCACGTAGACCCTCTCATCCATTCTCCATTCAAGGCTGAAATGGATGGTGATAATAGAATTGCAGTCATTTAAAGAATGACTTGTCCACAATGACTATAGGGCCCCAAGTCATTTTGTAGTCATTTTTGTTCATAATGACTTTTTTGCAATCATCCTTTGCAGTTATTTATACCCCCAATTTCTTGTAGTGATATAGTCTACAAAGTTAAAGCACTATTCATAGTTTATCATTGCATGCACTCATAGAACAAAGTTTAAACAAGCAACAAGACCTATGTCCTACTTCAAGGAGATTTTTGATTCCCCCTTGGATTGTGCTCTAGGCAAGGAAATGTCCTTTAAAAGAAAATTACCTTTCAACTACTTCTTATCTTGAGTTTTGAGAAGTTTAACCTTACAACAAGAAAGAAGGTCTCTAAAGCGCCCATTCAAGAGCGGAAACTAAATTTGGATAGGTATTGCTACCAATCAAGGACACGTGATGAGACAATGGTCATTTCATCACTCATACACCCCCCCCATCAAAAGCTAACTCAATTTGTTATTTTTTACTCTCCCTGTCTCAAAATAATACCAGGATTTCTTTTGTAAAATATAAAGGAAACACCAATATTATTTCGAGAAAGAGGGAGTATTTATTGATGTTTGTCTGTCTGTTGACAAATAGTGCAAGTCAAAGTGCCTACAAATCCCAACACAAGCTTTTATACAATGATTGAAGTAAGTTAATAGGACGATGAAGTTACAATTGGAGTTCAGTTACTACACTAAATAGTGAAATTAGGTTGCCTTAACAATTAGATTGCCATACCCCCCAAAAGTTACTTTACAAACCATCAAAGTCAACAAAAACTTCTACATATATTTTCATTTGTGCATATGAAGTTTTATGAGTCTGAATTACAACAATACCTAATTCAAAAGTAGTATATTCTTGTAGAATTCTAGTAAATATTTATATTTTGTCAAATGTAGAGAAATTCGTATGGGACAACCTAATTTCACTATTTAGTGTAGACATTCTATGGATTCTAATAGGTGATTTGCGAAGAGCATTTGTCTTCACAAGGACACTCGACTTGGACTTCCAATTTGTAATTTTGATTGTATCTTGAGCATTAGTATTAATATATTGTACATACAAGATGTACCTTAAAGGTAACTACATCTATAATTGCATGAATAAGATTTGTTGCATAACCAATATGCTCTAGAAAATGAACAACAATTTTTGCACATTGGTAAAGGACTGTGAATCAAAATGCAAGTGGTTCCATAGTTTTTGATGCATTGTGGAAAGTTTCATGCAAGTGATGCCAAAATTCAATTGATGCACATCAAGAAATCACATTGGTAGTATCGAAACTTGTCATAGAGAAGAAGTTAAGACAACAAAAAGTGTAAGCCAAATTGACCACTTGTAAGGTTGTCACCTCCATAGTATTATAAATAGAGTTGCACATTACTTATAGTGGCCCTTAAGTGATGCGCATGATTTGGGGTATCCTCCCTATTTAGGTTCCCTTAAAAAATAGGGGTCCATTTTGGAGAAAGATCCATTTTAGGTGAAGTTATTGTAGTGGTAGGAGGAAAAGGTAGAGTGCTCCTTGCAAATATGCACTAAGGACAAAAGTGAGGAGCTTGAAACAAACAATCAAAAGTTTAGTAATTCTAATGATTTATCAAGTTTTTATAATCTTACTCACTACTTGAAACATTCTTTTGTTGAAAAATTCTAATTTTCATTTCTATGCATGTAGAAAACAACATTATTGTAGCATACAAGCAATTGGGTAGCTTTTTGCCTAAAAATTAATTAAAGTGCAAAATAAAATTAGATATTCCAAAAAAGAATATATCAATATCAATAAATTTAAAATAAAATAAAATAAAAATTAGGCATTCATTCAAATTGGATGGTTGCTGCTATTTTCATTTAACCCCTAAATGCATCAACATCCATTTTCTAGATGATGAACAAATTGAAACTAGAGTTTTATCCTCTTAACTACTTGGATGAAAGTTATTTTAATCTGTGAAGATACATTATCAAGTTTTGCCCTATCTAAGGGTTGGATTTGGTATTACTAGAATTCATATTTTTCTAAAATTACAAATGTGCAAGTATGTCAAGTGGTCAAACTGCATTGACTTTAATTCAAAACTAGATTAGCCAAAATGAGGTCATAGATAGGAAGAACACAAAAATTTCAAAAAATCACCATGTGAAGAGAACCTCGTTTCAAATCCATTCCAAAAAGTTTTACTGAAAATGATAATAATTTACTTGCAATCGAATTTTGAAGGAATTTTGGAATTTCTCTTTCAAAATTTATAAAAAAAAATATTGGTGATAGCATTGGTGAATCTAACCATACAAATGGAATCTACAAATCAAAATCTACAACTTTTATTTTGATATGAATTCCAAAATATGCTTCCAAATAGAACTTTATAATGATTTTTCTCAAATCACCAATTCTAGAGATGAATCTGGACATTTAGGGGTTAAGCTTGCGACATTTATCTAAATCCTCATCTTGACCTCCAAACTCTTAACTACCTACCTTGTGTATTTAAGGTTTTGTTAAATGTTAGGATTTGTTGCATGTGAGAGATATAATTTATTTGTAGAAGATTGTGCTTTAGAATAGTCAATATGGTGAAGCAAATTTTTTTGCAATATATGTATTTAGTTATTGACAAAGAGGAGATGCAAGATTGTAAAGGAATGAATTGAATTTCTATGAATTAGGGGATCCTTATAAATATAATTAGTTTATTTTTTATTTTTTTATTCTTTTTTGGGGGGACAAACTAGGCCAATAAAATGGTGCCTAAAAATTTAGGCACCCTCTTAATTATTTATTTTTTGATCAAGTTGTTGGGAAGCTACATTCAAGATCAACAAACAAAGCCTATTTCGCAATACACAATTTATCTTCATAACAACTCTACTATTTTTTTTCATCCTTTCAAACCTCAAGTGAAACAACATTGATTAAGAAACTTGCTATTTTAGTACATTATCAACATGTACACAACATTATTGAACAATTGCCTTTGGCATCCTTCCAATAGCATCTAGAATGAAAAAAAATACAAACCACTAGCAAAGAAATTTCCATGTCACTCTAGATTTTAGAAACGAGGTTATAGATCTTCAACTTCAAACTTCAATGAAATGTTTATTTTTAGGAATTTTTCAAAAAAATTCAAATAGCATATAATCTACACCTTAGAACCTTCATTTTATTAGCTTTGCTCAAAAACAAAGGAGATCATTTTCAATGTCAAAATCAAGAATTAAGGGAAAAAAGCTCAAAGTATTCAAATACACTAAGCCATTCTTTTGATAAACTACCCCATGTAAAATCAAAATACAATTAAAATGTCTTGAGCTTAATCATGTGGATATAGCATCAAAAAAGTTGCACACAAAAAAGCATATGAAAATCATCCATTTTTCAATATGTGCAAAGCTTGTTTGACATCCGAATGAAACAAAAGGTCCTTTGAAGGTCAACCCTTGAACGCCGAGTTGGTGACTGTGAAAATCAAGCATTTTGGAACCATGTGACATCATCTACTTTATAAAAATAAAAAATATTCATTGGGAGTCAAACTACTGTAGAAGATCTCCCCTTTCCACCCCTAATTCCGAGGATGAATAGTTGCAATTCTATCCTACAGAGGAGAATTCCTTGACGTTCATCGGACAGAAAACGTCTACCGCATCGTTTAGGGGTTAAGGTGCTGCTCCCTTAACAAACACAAACCAAAACATATAAAGATGGTGTAAGATGGTGCATCTTTTGAAGATTCAACACAGAATCACTACTAAGAAATACAGTTATCTGTGGAAATGAAGTATTCATGAGAGAAATACCAATATCTATCTATTATTCCAAAACATCGGGGTGCAAATCACCAGTACCCTTTGGGTGCACCACTGCAATCATAAGAGGAAAGAAATTGATAGTAACCAATTCCCTCTGTATGGTGCAGCCACTCCTCGACCTGCACAGACTACCGAAGGAAGATTGCGGATGAAAAACAAGCAACTTTGTCCATGTAGTACTAGCAGAATTTTTGAGTAGTGCCCTATTTAAACTTCCTGGCATCTACCCTTCTGTCGACGCAAAGCCTCTTCCTCTTCGGTCCAGCGCCAACAAATCGAGAATATTACATCACTCACTGTCCATTCAGAAATAAATGGCTGAATCATAAACGTTCGGCTGAACTGAAGGCAGCTTCACATGTCATTTTGTTTCTGATAGAACAAAGTCAAGTCTTCAGAAAATTTCAGAATTCAGATGTACGAATCATTAACTGCAAATCCCTGAGCCAATTGCATAGGATTTAATCTTTTCCAGATCCACCTGAGAATCATAATTTCGCTAGATCGTACAACCACACGAAAAACAGTATTGCATAGTCAAACCATGTTCAATATTTCGCATAAATTTTACGCCTCTGCAAACGCAACCTTTACAAGCAGTTCAAGGGCAGTTCAGATTCTAGAATACCGTTCCATTGCACGATTTCAGCATATTAATCGTTCAAACAGTGCTCACCTCATCAGGAGCTCACTAACCAATTTGTGCTTCAGCTTATGATTACACTTTGTACACACTTTTAGCCAACCGGAATTTTAAAGAGGCTTGTCCATCCAGCGCAGTCTGGTTCCGCGCTCATCTAGTTGCCTGATCACCTCAGAGGGCAGTGTCAAACGCAACCCTGTGAACAGCTTCACTTTTTTTAAGCTGCCGCATGCCAGGAGAGTTCTGGCATAGCAATCGATTGAAACATTCATATGAACCAATTTCACATCCTGGATACATGGCATACTTGCCAAGGCCATCATCCCCGAGTCTGTCACCGCAGTATAGGAAAGGTTGATCTGCAACGCTCATCATCCAGTAAATTAGCGTCTGATAAATACAAATTCAGCTCAAATTCTTGCAATTGCAACTGTCAAGTAGACCTTGGAGTCCGGTCTCAAATACACAGATCCTTGATTCATTCCATTTTCTAAAAAGCAGTTTTCATAACAAAATGAGCGAAAATAGTGTTGTATTGTAAGGAACAATCTGAAATAGAAGCTGATTTGCAAAAGGAATGTAGTGAAAACAATTCAATGCACTCAGTACCTGCCGCAGGTTTTGACATCCGTGTGAAAGAGCTAACACGCCAGGATCTCCAACGAGATTGCAGCACTTGACATCCAACTCTCTCAGGTGACTGCAAGATGCAGCAATATAGGAGACTCCCACCGATGTCACTTGGCAGCAAGCCCGTAACTCCAGCTGCAGAAGATCTCTTAAAGGTGCAAGTGAGTGCAAGCTTGCATCAGTAATAGATTCGCAATACGATACCTTCACCACCTTCAAACGCCTACAACCACTCGCAATTGCTGCGATTCCTTTATCACTGACCGCCACCAACCTGTGCTCATAAATCAGGGGTTTAAAAAATCTGAATATGGACTTCTGGAAATCTTGTAAACGAGAGTCAAAAGATTGCTAAACTCACTGGCAGTATATAGACATAAGATTCTTCCGATTCAATGAACCAGTGCCCTTAGAGATGAGAGTACATCAGAGCTTTGAGCAAGAGAAGCTATGGTTGCAATCCTCAAGCCTTCTCTAGACATGTTATAATAATGACAATAAGATTTCAAAAAGTGCTGTTGAGATGAGCACTAAATTTCTACAGAGACAGATAGTGCATTCTGCTCATACTAAAGATCTTAATGGAATCATAACATAATTAAGACCTTGTGCACGCTTATCACAGAACTTCACATGAGGTTGTTGTTCGTAGACAACATTAATGTGAAACATCACAGTTAGCCACAACATAGGTTATACACTCGACACTATGTCTTAGCAGCAAAGATCCTGAAAACGAGAATATTGAGGAATGCATCCCTGCTCAAGTGTAGGACAAACCTGTAACAGTCGATTTCCTGCAGGTTCTTGCAAGTAGCACCAATGTGCACCAGTCCAGCATCGGTGATATCCGCGCAGTAGCCGATCTTTAACTGCCTTAACTCGGTGCATCTAGCAATTGATTTTAGCCCTGCCACACAAGCAGTCAGTTCCATTCACCAGGTCCTTACTACTCCAAAAGCATTCAAAGCACAATTTAACGAAGAATATTTACAGTGGTTACGGTATTTGAGGCAGGGGAATTTGAATGTAAATAAGCTAATAAACAAGAACTTCAATTGCATGCGATCGTTCAGTGAAAACTATATTACAGTCACACTTACGTAATCTCCATCCAACAATATTATTACGTGCACACATGCTGCAACAAGATTGCATAGCAAATCAAGCTCTTACCATCATCATTTAAATTGCAGTCTGTAAGATCAAGCTCCTCCAAAGAAAGGCAAAACTGTCCTATTGACACCAGGCCCTTAGCTGTGACTAAAAGGCAATTCTCCATTTTCAAGCTCCGCAGGCCCCGGCAATTTGTTGCAATAGCTTCTAAAGCTACATCTGTAATGTCTCGGCAGCAGGTAAGATCTAGACTTTGCAGACCAGTGCGGGCCGAGACGACACCCACAACACCACTATCATTCACACCCTGACACTTGCTCAAACTGAGCTTTTTCAACTTTTCACATCCACTGCCAATCAGGCTCAAATTGGCCTCCCCGATGGTACAGCCGTCCAGCCTAATAACCTGCAGCATCCTAAATTTTTGGAGACTACTGAACAGCAAGCTGCTGATCTGCCAACCACCAAAACGAAAAAAACAATAGGTGTTACTCACTAATTCCCAAGGCAGTAGGAAATAGACAAATACCCAGACAAGCTTTAAAAACCACCAGATTATTACTCATTACTTGCAAAATTTGCGACCCTTTGATAAAATCATTCAATGAACAGAAAATCACGTACCAGCTTGCAGAACGAGAGATCGAGTTGTTGAAGTTGCACTGAGCTATCTGTCAAGGCGATGATACCATGGCTACTGACATTTGAGCACTTTGCCACATCCAGTCTCTATAACAAGCAACAGACAGGGTACGTACACCACACCAACTCAAGAGTCAGCAGAGCTCATAAACACTTGCACTAAGGAGGTCGTGAGAAAGCTAGAACATTACAATAGAAGAAGCACCTCTCGGGATGATTGAAAATTTCAACTCCGCCTTAGAATCAAATTCTAGTAAGTAAACTCAACTCAACTGAATCTTATTGTTCACTTTCAACAAATTACATCATAACCTAACGGTCACGCTGATCAATTTACATCTTAGTAGCCACTTTATAATCTAAGTGAGCTGTAACCTACGTGATGAATGTGCATGGGAATAAACGGGCCCAGTTGCACAGGTCTGTACAGGTCCGATGCACGGGATTCAATGGGCCCAGCCTTCGCTACTAGTATTTTTTTTTGAAAGCTAACGGTCAAAATCTATGCGAGCACTGTGGTTCAACGAGCCAAACTAGTTCCATTTAACAAGTTTGCCGAATCGAACTTATAAAACAGATTATATTATGCTTCATCTCTGGCTACTTTTCAATGGAACCCTCGTGCACTGCTCAAGCTTAGCGTTAGCTTTTGTTATTAGCTTGTAGTGAATCGCAATACTCAAACTCTTTCAGTAAATGATATAAACTGTAATTTGTATTTAAGGGGAAGTTTGTGTTTAAAAACTACAACAAAATTGCAAATTCAGCGATTACGGACAAAAAACCAGAGCTGCACCTGTAACGTCGAGCATCCGCTCTTAAGAACTTTGAGGCCCTCGTCTGTCACATTGTTGCAAGATATGAGACAGAGACACTCGACTTTCTGCAAAAGGGCGAGGCAGGCCAGCCCTTTATCTGAAACCTATTTCAGAAATGCAAGCAATATTAGCACATCAAACAAGCCAAAGAAGATTCTCGTGCGACTGACATATTGACAAGCAGACATTACTTTTCACAACGAAGACCTTAGTTGACCATACGAAGTACCGTATTTCACTTCCAAAAGTGACGTATCTAAATGATTGCAACCAAGCCCAATTACCTCAGTAAACGAAAGCTCAATATTGCGAAGCTGCCGGCACCCGGTTGCCACATTCTGAATGCCGCCATCGCCGATCCCCAAACAGAGCTTCAACCCCAGATTTTCGAGCTCTTTACAATTGCTGAGAGCAGACAACCCGACATCCGTGACACGCCTGCATTGTGTGAGCTTGAGCTTCTGCAAACGCTGCAGCTCGCTCAGCGCAATCACCTCCTTATCTCCAATTTGACTACAGAACGACAGATCCACTTCTCGCAAAACCATACAATCCACCAGGCTCCTCACTCCCACAGCCCCAAACCCCTTCGTCCTGATGAGCTTGATCGACTGGAGCCGCTGGCTGGCGAACTTGGCCACCGTCGCCAGGCCCGAGTCCTTCACTTCCACGCACGAGGAGAGGTCCAGACGCTCCACGTTGGGGTGGCGTCGCAACACGGGCTCCAGAATTTCAGAACGCATCAATTGCACGTACTTCCGACTCACAGCCTCCAGGTGCCGGAACTTCCGACACACCAAGCCCCAGGCCTGGCGATCCCAACAGTCCGTCAGATGCGCCAACACGGCGAGCAAACTCTCGTCGGGAAGCATCCAGATCAGTGCGTCGTCGCGCTCCTGCTCTTTCGCCATGGTTGAAGAGCTTTCCTACACAAACCCTGCCGCCACACCACACGCAATTCAAAAACCCCAAACCCGGAAACCCCTACTCCAAACGAGAATCATTACACTATCCCCACAGTGAGCGCAAGCAACCAGAACATTCCTAGCTTCTAACCTAACTCCAACCACAATGAAAACTCCAACTCCAAATCATTAGTGGAGTTTAGAGCAGCACAGGGGCAACATGTTCAACCCTGAGTGCTTCCAACGTTGGAATGGGAGGATCAAGCGTCGGTTTCAAATTTTCTGGGACCTTTCAAATCCCATCTTCTCTCCATTTTCTAATTTAAGGTACATGAGAGTCTCCACTGTCGGTACATGAGAGTCTTCTTCACTGTCGGTACATGAGAGTCTTCTTCACTGTCGGTACAAGAGAGTCTTCTTCACTGTCAGTACAAGAGAATCTCCACTGTCTTCATCGTCACCAAGGGAGGCGGGTGACAACGTGACCACTTTCAACATCGGATGATTGGTATCCATTTTTTCCTTCCACACAGTCATTGAAGTGAAAAAGCGGGAACCCTAGCCAAGCGAGTGCACTCCACGGCCAGTGGTGTCCAACTACGAGACTTTCGCAAGTGGACACTCACGAATTCCACCATTTACTAACTTTCGCGATTCTTCCATCGCCAAGTCAGCATGAAATTCCACGCACCTGAACTCAATCGCTCCACCGAACGATCAAGACACCATGTCCGCGACTGCACCTTGAACATCTCTGCGAACCCACACCCCACACCCCACCCCTTAGCCGAACAGATCTCCCCGTCGAAGATTCACGATGCTTTCCAGGGATTCTGCGACCACTCCAGAGTAGGCCGATGAAAGGCCGATGTGAAGGGGCTGGCTACCATAAATTGGGTTGTCTTGCTACTCCCCAAACGAAGAAGGGGATCAGAGTGACAGTGCGTGTGACAGATGCTGGCTCCACAGACTGAGCACGAATGCTAAATGTGTGAGGAGGTGCACGCCGAGAGAATTTGAGCTCCGACGACAAGTGCGACTACGCTCACTACGCTTACTCAGCTTCCCCAACATTCGGGGGCGCCACACGCGCATGCCGGCTTTCCAACCAGATACTGCTCGCCGTCGCCAGAAAGGCCTTCGGTGACTTGCGAGAGAACTAGTAACGTGGCCCGGTCTTAGGTGATTTTGTGGGGGTCCACTCATGTCGCGATGTGGCGATGTGGCGATAAAAGCATCCACACGCGTTCATCGGTCCTCGCTCAAACTGACGCACGTCAGTTTGACCCGGGGGCCAGCCGGCAAAGTTAAAAAAATGGAGGAGCTCATGCCTCAAGGGCTCTCCATAAGGGTAAATTTATTTGCCCTCCATCCATGTAGTTCATGTGGCAACCAATCGTTTGTAAGATAATGACTCTGGCTTATACAATTTTGAACTATAATTTTCTGTTTGTGTTTCATAGTTTACTATAATAAGAAAGATTTGATGAATCCCTAATTGTCATCTAGATGGATTTGGGAAAAAGGAATTAAAAATACTACAAATTTTTATATTTTAGCTTCTTTGAGGTTGATTCTTTGCAAGAGATCGGCCAAAACAAATATGGTGCTCTTTGTGCTTGCACACCAAACAAAGTACATTCTTTGGCAAGTGGAAGACCCATTGGCCAAATACCCCCTATTCCTCCATGTGTGTGCTAGCTAAGTGGGACTACCTCTTGAACTTGATCAAATACAACTATATTTTGGATTGGATTCGACAAAAAAAACTCAAGTCTCTACATGTTGAGGTTTTGAAAGGGCTTGCAAAATAGAAGAGCATAACTTTCATTCTTAAGAGGCTATAAGCTGTATTCATGTTTATGAGTCTCAAGTGGAGTAGTTATAGATCCCTAGGCTTGGAAGGATTTCTCAAAGGCTTCTTAGTGCACATGCTCTAAGAGAAAGATGAAAACGACTAATATACCAAAGATATGGCAATAAGAAGAGATTAATTTTGGTCTAAAAGATTGGATTGAATGAAGCATTTATTGGGAATGGATCAATACTATCTCATCTTCATGGACCTAGATGTCAAATCCCATTCTTCATGGTTTTGTTAGAAGGTAGAACCTATAAAGAACAAATATATTCCTAGCTTCTCCTAAGGACTTCTCAAATCTCTATATGATGACAAAGTCATTTGACACTCCACTATAGTTGGGTGGTGTGGGCGCTTAATTCTCACCCTTGGAATTAAGTGGACACAACCAAGTTCTTGTGTATCAAGTTGTCCTATGGGTGTCCATACATCAAATCCAAATACACCTTCCAAGTAATGGATCTTTAGTATAGAAGTTCTACTATGAATTCCTGAATTGAAAACTTAATCGACTTCAAAAACAATTAGTAAACAACTTTTGGCCTTGGGATTTATTCCCTAAGTTAGGCCTATAGATGATTAATCAATCATGAAAACAAAGTAGTTTAGGTTGTAGGGTTTTTAATATCCTTTCCAAATTTTTTTAAAGAACTCTTAAATCCAACTCTCCTATAATGAGATAATTACGGATGATGTTTGGATTCCAATCTAATGGTTAAAACTTCATTTGTTGTTTTCTTCTATGCTAACTATTGAAATTTACTTTTACTTTTTCGTATTATTTCCTATTTCCTATCATCTCCTTAAGTTGTGAATTTTATTTGGTTTGGTCAACTCAAATTGACTTTCATCCAAATCCTCCCTAACCTTGATCAATTCTCCATCCTACTCTAACTTCTTCGATATTAATCTATTTCCTAAAGTTAAAAAAGTTTTGGACCACTAAAAGTATGCTCTAAAAGATTCTAACCCTAACTTGTTCCTAAGATTCCTTCAAAGATTCTTTATAAATTTCTATTGTTCTAACTATGTCTATTAATTTTTACTTCTACTTGCTATTTTTAGATCTAATAAAAGTTGGAGTAAAAAGTCACTAAAGTTTCCTTTTGAAAAAGGTTAAAAACTTATACTTTTGACTTTCCAAATAAAAATTATTGATGGATGAAGTTTGACCAACAACTAGTTCCTAAAACTTCATCCATCAATTTCTTTTACCTTTCATTTTTTAAGTTAATTTTTTCTTTTACTTTTGACTTCTACTTCTATTTCTACTCTAGATTGTAAGATTCTTTCCTTGATTCTTCTGGATGATTTCCTATCTTTTCATCCAATTTTTAAACCACTTTTCATTTGAGCATAACTTTTGAAGTTTTTGTCTATTTTTGATGTTTAATGACTTTCTGGAAAGCTACTGCATTTTCCTAACTACTTTTCCAATCAAATTTTACTTTTCTAATGATCCTAATGGTCTGAGTTTAAGTTTTAACTTCTAACAAGGATGCCTAATTTAATATAATTCTTTTGGGGTAAATCAAAGCAAAGACAAATGTTTTTACAAACTTACCTAGAGATTCACAACTCCCACATGCTTGTGAATTTCAATTACATCCTTGTGGCATACTCCATTCACTTCCATTTTATATTGGTTTTTGAAATGTTGGTGAAATACATAGTTCGTTGAAGGAGGTTAAAGACTCTTTCTAGCTAGCCCCAACTCTTTTCTTTTTCTTCTATTTGTTTCTAATTTTTTCCTTTTTTTTCTAGATATTTTTTTGTAAACCAAATCCTACCAAATCTAATCTAAAAATTCCTTGCTAATATTGAAGAAGCAAACAAATACTTTGGAGACAAGTTGATTCGACTTCTACTAACTAATATCTAATTCCTACAATCTAAAAAGTCAACTATTCCATCTCTTTCTTTTATCTATTTGTCTTTGAACCAACTTCCAAATCTTACGTACTAAATATTCCAATTGAATGGCCTTCCTACACTTGCAGGTCTCTCTCCAACTCTAACTTGCTATCATATAACACTAACTTTCGTTCATTCGGATTCTAATCTTGAAATTGTGGATTGTTCGAAGTTTGAGTGCACACACCGGAGCTTGAAATTGACCGCCAATTTGAGAGTTGAAGTCCAGATGGTGGAGGTGCTCAGGCGAAGCGATGCTGGAGAGACCCTGAGGTTGAAATACAACCCAGTCAACCAGTTGACTTGAAATTGTAATTTGATGCTCCCTGGTTGTCTGAGTACCCCTGCTCACTGTGTTTTTTTTGGTTTTCAGACAAGTGGTTATGTGGCCTTTCTTTCAAGAAGGTTCTGCATTTCCTGGCTTTTTTATTTTGGGGATTTGAATTGAATGAGGTCACTTATGAATATATAATTTTGACTATGTAATTTGTGTGTGCAATATTTGTAAGGTAAGGTAGACCAGCCTATTACCACCCTGATTCACAATCTGAGTATATTAGGACCAACTCTAGGAGGGGCACATATTTTTCAGACGTGTGCGCATGTTTCATGAATCAAACCCAATTGGAATTATAATTTTTCGATAAAAATTGTAATTTCTATGAATTTTTAAAGTAGTCTGCCCTAAATTACAAATCCGCCACTAGACTAGAGTCATAAATGTCCTATCCTAAACCTATAACCGCCATCACATTTACCTATTAACACCGGAGTTTCCACCAATCAAATTCTGACACGTTACCCACGTTGAAATTAATGCACTGAAATTGTCAGTACAGTGAATGGACTTGGGTGAGTTTTATGGTGGTGATGGGGCCAAAATTAGAATGGCGGTTATAGGAAGCTGGCGGAAATGGGCTGGTCTACCTTATGTAAGGTAAACCAGCCCATAACAGGCAAACTGCCTAATGCAGTCATCTAGGAAACCACTGATTTTTGGTCTTCCTGGATGGCATGTAAGTATGATAACTCATGTGACCAAATCACACAACCCTCCTAATCTCACGACCCCCAAGGCTGTACAGTACCGACCTGCCTCTCCTTCCGGGGACACGTGCTGGCCACACGGGGGAGACCTGTACCGGTCCGTTGGGCTTGGGGCCGGATTTAGTCAGCCCGTTACTGCTGATGCTTGTTTGACTGCTGGCTGGAGCTGGCAGGGTGCTGGTCCTCTGTCCAAGTCATGCTTGTCTTGACTGCTGGATTTCTAAATTCTAGCCCTTTGGTCGTTCTCTCAAATTTTTGGAATTCAAGTCCCAATTCTTGGGATTTAACCCCACATTTGGGTCTTCTTTGGGGGACCCATTTAGTCTATAACCAAAATGGAAATTCTAACCTAAACCAAAGCTGTGTCACCTGGAGAATTAGCCCCAATTCTAAAAGACTAAAAATTAATCCCAAGTTCAAAGCTTTGTTGTATGGATTTTTTAGGCCTCAATTTAAACAACAAAAAGAGTGACAACGATAGGAAATGTGTTAGAAAATGTGCCTATAGGCAAAAGTTTCACTATATGGTGGTTTAACCCTAGAAGGACGCGGGGGGTCCATATAGAAATCATCATTTCTGAAATCGTGGGAATAATTGTTATTAAAAAAAATCAAAAGAATTCATTTGAAGTCAAAGTACTGTAAAAGATCTCCACTTCCCACCACTAATTTCAAGGATGAAGAGTCAAATTTCTGTCCTACAGAAGAGAATGCCTTGTCATTCATTGGACATGAAACGTCCGTGGTGTCCTTTCTGGGTTAACACCATGTTCTAAGACACAAAACAAGAAATTAGTTGGAACTTGAGGTTCTAGTTAGTATGAATAACAACCAAATAGCAATGATTGGTTTGTAGGACTTTGGAGGATTGCAACAAACATCACCTCCTAAATGACTCAATGACTCATAGTTGGACCACAATTTCTCTACTTCGAGTCTTCAGGGGGGATTTTCAACACAAAATGTGTGAAATCTTCACCAAAAAAATTCAATAGGAAATTAAGACTTAGAAGACAAAAATGTTAGTAAATCACTTGGAAAACTTCCACAATAGCTAAGCGTTTCACAAGGACCCCATGTCCTTTAAATGAACTTCAATAACATCAATAATGGAAGTTTAAACACTTCAAAATAGCTTTAAAATCAAGTGTTTTGGTCTAAATGATCAAAAATCTAACAATGCCAATGAATTTAGCAATTACGAAGTGAAAGAAAGTATTCTTCAAAAAAATGAAGAAAAAGGGTGCAAAGTGAGAGGAGGGGAGGCCTTTTAAACATTTCCAAGGCCTCCTCCCCCTCAAGTTACCTAACAACTATTCCTCGGAAGAACTCAAAATTAACTTTTAAATTTCTACCCTATTGTTGTGACTAGTTTTAACTTTTGGAGAAATGCTCCAAACACCAAACGGATTGCACCATTGTCTTCTAAAGACCCAAATTACTCCAGTCTCTCCCTAACTCCCTACTTCTGGCCCATTTTGCAAGCAAAAGCTAGTGATTTGAAAGCAATGAAAAAAGCCCAAAATTGAAAACTTGAAGTTTGACTTTCCTTAAAGTTTCAACTAGTTAGGGCTGTTAAAGAGGTTTAAGAAAATAAGAAAAAAGTTCGAGTTGACTTCAATCGGACATCGTATACTTCAGATACGTTGGACAATTCATTTAGGAATTCCGTTAAAAATCGTTCTCGCCGCCGATTCTAGTACTTGTCGGTGTTAGAACATCTTGAAATTTGATAGGGCACTTATTTATGCTAAAATACACCATCTTTACTTTTAGTGGGATTTTATCAACTTATCGCTACCTTGGTAATTTCTATGAATTTCCAAATGCTAGTAAATGCGATTGACTTCCCATGGGTTGGAAATCATGAAACTTTTGAGGTAGCTTCTAGAAAGTCACCACATGCAAATTGAAAAATCCCACATCTATTTTGCACTTTATGGTAAAGGTGTTACAATAACACCTATCAAATTAATTCCTCCAGGGAGGAATCATTCCTATACTAGGGAAGCTTCACCAACTGACTTCTTTGCTTTTGGCATGTTTTTAAGCTAAAAACACCTCTTTCCATCCGTCGGTTGCGTAATCATCGAATTTGTGGATTTCACCTGCAAGGAATAGAAAGTAACTTCTTCATGAATTGGATGGTAATCTTCATGAGGGTCACCTACATGCATTTTTAGGATCTAGGAAACTAATTCCCACCTTGACCCTTCTAACTCCCATAGTCCAATTATCTATTACCATTTCCCAAAGATTTGATCCACGGTAATCCAAATTAGGTGTTTTTACCTATTCCTACCAATAGGGTTTAAACTACTCCAAACATCTAATCATTGTGTGAAACACCTAATTTGGACATTGGAACTTATAAAGAAAAGTATTTAGGTACTTCCTAGACTTTTAGGACTAATACAACACATTCGGAAGGAGTTCTACCAAACATAGTAGAAACACTCTTTTTCAGTTTTTTCAACTATAAACAATACTGAATGTGAGCAAAAAGCGAAAAAAAAGAAAAATTTGAGATCCAAGTGCTAACTATGGGGCTCACATATGGACTACAATGGTAAGCACCCTACCAATGCTTCAGCTTAAACTCATAACCACCTCATTGGTGTGCTACCATACTTATACTAAGCCAAAGTTGAAGGTGCCTAGGATGGTAAGAATACTTAAATGTTTCCAAATAGAATTTTGAACATGGTTCCTATTGTTGAAATGTAAAAACTTTTGTTAGATCTTATTGGTAATTGAAAGAAATTTTTTAATTCTGTTAAAAAGCAAGAATAAATCATGAATTTTGAAAATGCTAAAAATAGGTATATATATTGGAATTGTACATATATGGGACTCTCATGTATAGGGCTATATATATTAAACAAGAATCTATGTGATATAGTCTTGCAACTTAGTTACAACTAGGTGCTGTCATTTTAGACATATCCAATCTTGAATTTGCCAATGAGATCCAAAAATATTCATGACAACTTACTAATTTAAACCATTGTAAATAACTTAAATGTCTAATTATAAACTATTCTACCTTATTGCAACAACTAAAAAAAATGATTGAAATATATTCATTTGTCATAGACATACACCTTAGAACCTTTGAGAAGTTTTGAAGAAGTTACTAAAAAGGAGCTTGTACTTAGAGTGGTTTACAAGTTTCTTTGGTGCAAGTTATTTGAAGAATAAATTTAGTGCATAAAAGCTTCTTGAGAAGCTTTTGGATAGTAGTATATATATAAGTCGAGGATGAGATGATCCTTAGTCTTGACAACACATCTCTTGAAGTTCTAGTTTCTTATTCAAACTACACTCTTGTACTTTTTCTTGAAATTGAAGATAAGATTTTCTCTTAAAGAACATTCATTTGCCTTGTGACCACCATCTCTATGACACCTATATATGATCTTTAATGTTTTTCAAAAATGATGTTTGATAAATATTTAAATATACAATAATCCTCAAGATTTTATTTTATTCAATTTTTTTGAAAAAATAATACCTCAAGAATTTAGACATTTATTTTTAGAATTATTTTTCACCCAATATGGACTACATATAAGATAGTTTTTCATGATATTCATCCATTTGATTTACAAGTTTTATTTTATCACAAAAAATTGACAAATTTGTAGCATTGCCTTTGATGGAATTGGTGAAATATTGACCTCAAAAAACTTACAAATCCTAAATCCTTGTTGTTGATGTCTAATAATATTCGTTTTTTTGCAATAACATTGCCAAAATAAATTACACTATTCAATACTAGTTTTTTTATATCCCATCTAACAAATGCTAAGATGGAAATCAATAATGCTGATTTTGGTGAAGCAAGAAGGTGGAGCAAAATTTTGAATCGTTTGGCAGATGTGCATGTAAGGTAAAACAACGCATTCTGGACCAAATGGGGGGTTGGCCCTCTTGTCATTTTTGAAATATTCTACTTTTTTTTCCGAAGAAAGTCAAGTGATAGAACTGGTGAGAGCATTTGAAACTACATTTTTTTGACAAAGTGTGAATTTGTTATGAATTTTTGAAGTGTTCATCCCATCATAGCCTAAAAGAGTCTGTAGACTATCCCAAAACCAACCAAAAATGATCCATAACACTCATCTTACTCAACTATTACGGTCATAATATTTTCTAACTAAGGAAGCCTTAAAAAAAGCACTTCATACAATGATTTGAAGGTTCCTATTGTGGTCATTAATTACTCCATTCCAGTTAGCTAAGAATTGAATGTGGCCTAAATCTCAATAATTAAAAAAACCCATTATGGGGTCATTTTTAGGAGTCCACAATGGGTAAAAGGTCTACAATGGGTTGTTTTACCTTATCTTGTATCATATCCTAGGAGGCCAACAATTGTTTTTTCAATTCCGCTGTAAATGCTATACTCTAACTTTTTCTAAATCCATCCACATTTTAAACAAATAATTACTTCATAATCATATTCCTGTAGTGATTTGGCAATTTCATCATGTAGAAACCAAAAAATTGGTAAATTCTACTATTTTTTGAGTATTGAAAGTAGAAAATTACTCTACAATCAAAGGTGTAATTTGCCCTTGTGTTGCCATCCCAAAAGGATTACTCAGTACATGACCACTTTATATTAGGGTCACAACCCCACTCCAAAATCTTCGTCATTCCAAATTGGGCTATATTTGAAAAATTAAACTAACAATTACAACAACTAGATTTTTCTCTTGGATCCCATTATTTGGTGCCAAAAAATTACCATGTGTACAATATATAAACAAACATGACATAAAAAACAAATCTAATGGCTCTAAATTTAAAGCTTGTAGACCCAAGTGATGGGCTATTTCATAGTTGTAGTTGATTTTATTGGTTGATTTTGATGGTTTAAAATGGGGCTAATGAGGTAAACTTGCCTATGACAGGCATCTAGGAAATGACCCATTAGGATCTTACAACAAACCATGACAGACTTTCTCTAATAAATAAGATTAGGACTACGTGAGGTTGGTTACTGACCGAAATCAATGGCTTAGGTGATGGTGATGGAGTTATTAGTGCATGTTTTAGGAACTTCTAGCTTTTTAGTGTAAATTCATCAAAGCAAGTAATTTTTTAAATTCTTCATGTTCTGGCCATGTTAGAAAATATTATATCCATATTAGGAAATATTTTGGCTGCTTTAGGGGAAAGAATGGCCATCATGCATACACTTTTTGTTGGTTTGGGGATAGTCTATAGACTCTTTTGGGCCAATTGGTAAGCACACTTCAAAAATTCATAAGAAATTCATACTTTGTCAAAAAAATAAAATTTCAATTGTTCTCTTCTTTTTTCATAGACGTCTTGGTATGGAAAAAACTCTAAGTTTTTTTGCCAATTGTAATAGGGCAAAACATTCATTCTGCTTGTCATAGGGTGGTTTACCTTAGTTAGATCTCAATGTGATGTGAAATCAATGTTATTGTGCCTTCTATGTACAAATGGTTGATATTCATCCAATAATAGGAGTCATGTTATTCTTCATCTATTTTATTGGTGGTTTCTACCAATACTACAACATAGGTCCATCTAATTTTTTTAATTGATATTTGGCCAATATACAAATTGTAATCCAAGATGGATACACTCCAAGGTCAAGGCCTATTTTATTTTACATCAATAAGAAGTCCATTTAGAATCCTATGCAGCAACAATAGAGAATATTGTTTGGGTTCTACAAGTGTTTTCCTTTCCTATCCCTTTGAGATTTGCCTTTTTCTTTCCTATCTCTTTGATTTAGATGTGATATAAATTTGGGTATAAAGCATAATTTCTTCAACCTTTTTTGATATTTGCATCAAAAGACAAGATATTAAGCATCAAGATTGCAGATTATCCATATGGTCAAATTTTGAAAAATATTTGTGAATCTCTTTCAAGTCAATTTTAAATTTATTTTCTTTAAAAATTCATCATAAATGCAGTTTGTATTTATGGCATTTAGTTTTTTAAATAGTTGGCTAAAATGAGAATTCAATTTATTTTTTCAAATGAAAAAAGATTCAAAGATGAAAACATTGATGCATTCTAGGTGTACAATAAATTTCTTAACATTTGGCAATGTTGGCCTTGTATTGTACTATTTTCCTTACATTAATTTTTGATCTAGGTGATTTCAAATTTAAAAAAAATTCTTATCTTGTATGCTTTAAAAAAAATAGTCTACGAAAGGTGCCCAAAATGAGGAAGCCACTATAAAAAAGTCGATTTGTCATTTAGAAGTTAATTGCTTAAACTAAAAGCAAAAGCCAAATTTTGAAGTCATGGTAATTTTTAAGACTTATTCTATAGTTCAAAAATTTTGGATATCTTTTTTATTATTGGTATATGTTGTTACCTTCTTTAAAGACTCAAGGAATACTCAACATTAAATTTTTCATTTTTTGGATCATCTAACAAAACAACTTCTATTAAGGAAATTTCTCAAGAAGTTCCAACCACCTCTAGGTCTCTTCCTGGGAACCTTCTTCAAACTCTAGAAGGTTCTAAAGTATATGTGTATGTATGACAATCACTTTGCAAATCGAACATTCTTTGATCTATACAAAATTGTTATAAGAATCTTCAAGATGTCTTACAACAATTGCCATCATCTTCTCCATATTAACCATCACAAGTGAGATTCACTTACTATAAACAATTAACATATTACTCCAAGACTATTCTACAAACAAATCCACTACTCAATTTCATTGCGAAGAATGTGGCTTTGTCAAGCATTGTCATAGCTGCAAGCACTTGTCTTCTACAAAGACAATTGTGACATGGAACACCAAGATGTTTTCAAACACAACAAATCATGATCGAGAGCCTTTGATATACTATACAAACAAAAGTCAATTTTGAGTATGAAATTGGAAATCATTTATCATAGCCTACAATGCACTTTGAATCCACCTAAGCCATGAGTACTTTCCATTGCCATGATGTCATGTCTTGCCATGCTTTCATAAGAAGAATTCTGAACCTTATAGGAGGCCATGTGTCTGTATGGTAGCAATGTAATTATAGTGGAAAAAAATATATATTTAGGAATCTAACAAGGCATTATTAGTGCCTTGTCAGATTGGCGATTTGAATTTTTTCTTTTTTAAAATTTTTTTTCAAAAAAAAATTAATGTAAAAAATATTTTTTTATTTGTTTTGCATTTGCACCATGGGGGTGCCAAAAATGAAACTGAAACAACCTATAACAAGGTTCAAAATTCTTCTCATGAATAGCATTGGTCATTGTAGCGATCTTTCAATAGAATAAAGTCGCATTTGTGCTTTGGATTTTGTCCTTCTTCACATCATTTTTGCCATTTGTAAACTTTAAGATTAGCCAAATTCCAATAGAATTCACCACAAAGGTAACCTTCAACCCAACAAAGCTTTAATAATAGTTCAAGCCACACTCTTCATGTACACGTATTCTCTGCTACATATTAAAACTTTTATCTCTCAGTTGGTGAGTCAATTTGTGTGTAAATTTATTCCAATACATTGTTGTTGTTTCAAAATTTTGATTTGAGCATCCAATTAGAAAAAAAAAACATATTTATGCTAAAGACAAACATATCCAAATCTTGTGTATAATTTTGAAAAGATCTATTCAAAACTGACTTTGTAGGAACTAACCTGAACTTCTAATTGTCCTTTGAACAAATATTTGGTCCTTTAGGAGTTAAGAGAGAGAGAGAGACGGATAACTCCAATCACTCTAAGTAGTTGGTGTCCATAAAGAGTTTGTTCATTAAAGTTATGGGCACATTGGGCTATAAAAAAATAGTCCAAGTAACTTCTAGATTACATACCTATACCTATATAAATAGAGAGACATTATACTAACTAATTTTACTAAGGAATTAAGATTTATTTAGGAGTTCAAGTTTTATAGCCACCTTTGCATCTCCAAGAGGCAAAGAGGAGTCAAAAGTTTTTTGGCACTTCAAATGGTGCTAAGAACTTATGAACCTTTTTTTACAGCTTGCAAGTGCAAAGGTAGCACCAAAACCTTAATATAGGAGGGAAAAAATTCAATGTGACTAGTAAAATGTTTGTAATTATGGCAGCTAGATGTTGCATAGGTGAAACAAAAAAATCTATGTAGGATGATGACAATCCAAAGTAATTAGAGTGGATGGTATTATATCTTGTTGTCATTCCAAAAAATTATAAGTTGAGTCAAAATGCTTATACAATCTAGAATAAGAATTGAAAAGACAAGCCAAATGTAGGGCAACATTTCAATGACTTTAAAGATAACTCTAGTATTGACAAAAAAATTGATTTCATGTTGAAATATATCCAATGACACATGGCAATTCCAATTTGGATTATTATTGCAACTCTTTCATGCCTTCTAAGCTTCAAAATGGTCATTCATTCTACCAATATATGTGTGTCATATTTGAGTATCATAAGGTTTAAATATTAAGATGACATATCAACAAAAGATTCTAATCATTGAGTTGTGAAATCAATGATGTGTGTTGTAATATTTTGATAGATGATTTATATTCTAGGAACCAAATACAATACCACATGTATGATCTCCAAATATATTTTAGTGTGGTATCTTGTGTCTAATTCAAGGATAAAATATCCCCTTAGTGTTAACCCGTAAATGGCATTGTAGGCATTTTTTTGGTTGACGAATGACAAAGAATCTTTGTATGTAGGACAAAAGTGCAATTGTTCAACCTTGGAATTTTGTATAAAAGGAGGACATCATGCACAATAGTTTAACCTCCAATAAGCATTATATTTTTATTTCTTTTTAAGCTAGATGGTGTAAACAATAACTAAAGGAATGATTTCCACACTGTGAGTGCCAATTTTATCCACTCTTGATAATTCGTGAGTACAACTAGGTATTTAGAGGTTTGACTAAATGATTTCTACTTTTAGGTGTCTAAACATGATCCATTGTGCCTCCAAGCAATGGGTTTATCCTAATTGCCTAAGTATACCCAAATGGGTAAAATCACCAAAGTCTAATGTGAGCCCTCACTTTATCACCGGGGACTCACTGGGTGTTTTTTTTTGTATTTTGTTATTTTGAGTGTACTTTTATATACAAAAAGCCCCCCAAAGAGTGAAGAACCAAAATAGTTATGTTACATACCAATATAGCATTTGGTTTAAAATTAGAATATTATAGCTAAAATATCCCAAACCATGACTTGTACATAGGGTAGAACTTGACTAATCGTGGTAAATTGGAGAATTATGTATTATTGGCACAACCGGCTCAAACTCCGCATAGGAGAGACATCTCTAGGGTAAAATTGGTCAAGGAAACCCTAGAGAGGTATTTAGGTTAGTTTTTAGCAATAGTTTCTAGTTTTCCCATTCCATTGATGAAATAATGGAACTCCAATTGTTGGCTAGTAGAGTTTCAAATATCAAGACAACATTGTGGATATATCTATGATCAAAGGAGGGGGACTTTGGATTAAAGTCACCCTAGAGACTCAACGATGAAGTCGGTTTGCCAAGATTTTCTCCGATGTGAAAGTTTCTTTGGCCACCGATATTTAATTGAGGGGGTGGATTTTATTCCCCCTAGGCCAATGTGTAGAGTAAGAATATGAGCCTACACATGTGTTGTGGGATTCCATGAGAGATTCTACAAGAAATTTTGGAATTTTCTCATAGTCAAAAGATGCTCTTTTGGACGGTCAATTGCCAAAACCTACAATGGAAAATTCCTAGAAATTACCAAGATAGTGGTAAAATCTCACGAAAAATTATATTAACTTCTTTTATGTTAATTAGACAACTTGACAAGTTTCAAGACATTTTGATAGTCAGAAGTACCTGAATTGGCAAGATTCCCTAGCAATTGATATAATTTAAAGATTATGGCAGAGTTGACCAACGGAGTGGGAACATATGAAAGTGGAATGAGGTTGAAGATAGGTCTTTTCTTACTCCTCCACACCTACTTAAGAGCCTAGGCTAGTTTTTTGTCAAAAAAGTCAAACTCCAAAAGTTGGTTTTTACATGATTTTGGTGTTAAGTTGGTGCTAGGTTTCGTTGAGATTTTGGAGTTAGGAAAAGGGGGTGGAGACTATTGTAAAACTTCAGATGATCTTCTGAAGCCAATGGTGCAATTCGTTTGTGATTTGGAGTTAATCTTCAAAAGTTAGGTTTAGGAACTAGTATAGGAAGTAAAAATCTAGAGGATAAGGATAAAGACTTCGAAAATTGGATGAAGTTAAAGGATGGATGGTCCGGTCAAAAGATGTAAAGACCAAGTGTATTAGAATTACCATGGTTGGAAGGAATTTTCCATTAGATTTGCTTGGAGTGTACTCTACATTTTGTAAAGAAGATGGATATTTTTGAAATAATATATAAGGGTCTCCCTTCCACCTCAAAACTCCACTCTCACTTTCGTGTCACTCACGCCACTTTAAGTTCAGGCCTTTTAGGTCATATTTTGTGTTCTCTCGCTGTGTCATTTCGAGAAGCTCTGGTGGGAACAAAACTCTCAAAGTCCAAGGTTGTCAATGTCATTTAGAGAAGTTTTGGATGGACCGAAACTCTCAATGTGCAGTTACTAATTAGTTTAGTGATTTGGTCTTGAAATTTGAGGTTAATTCCTCTATACACTAAAGTTTTGACTTCAAGTCTTACAATTGGTGTAGAACTTTTGGTGATTTTTCAAAATACAGTGAAACTATGACTTCAAGAAAAATTATGAAGTTGTCTTAAATCTAGTTCCTAAAATCTTTTTTCAGACCCCTTAATTTAGCCTCAAAAAGATTAGTTACAAATTCAAATCTTGCAAAAGTAGGACAATTAGAACACCTGGAAAGATCCATTGTTTGGAAGGTACAATGGACCACCCTTAGACATCCAAAAGTAGGAACTATTTGATCAAAACTCCATAACCTAATTGTGTTCACAATTTGCCAAAGGTAGATAAATTGGTGCTCACATCTAACTTCTATTGCAACCACAATGGTGATTGGTTGAGTAGCTTGGGCTACTGTGGTTTTTGGTGTAACTCATGTCAAAGAGGAACTAATCTCAAAACCTTCTAGAAGATTCCTTTCCCTTTCTAAAAATTTAAAATTCAACCCTATCTAACTCTCCTAGCCAAAGTTATAGGTGGATGAAGTTTGACCACTACTCGGTTCATCAAACTTCATCTACAACTTAGGTCTAGTTCCCTAATTCAGAATAACTTGAAATTTCTATAACTTGTTCAAGAGGCTTGTCTCTACCTAAATCTAGAGTTTGGTCTTAATTGAACACTTCTATGAATATTTCATCCAAGCCTAAGCTAAACTTCATCCTTCTATATCTTCTTGAATTTTTGGTCTTTTCCTAAGAGAAAGGGCCCTATGATCTCCCTTTGCCTTGCTCTACATGCCAATAGTCCTATCTTGTTTACTCGACTCAACCTTTTAAATATTTTTATTAGTCTTCTTTAATGTTTATGTTTTGGATTAACTTTTGGTTATTTATTGTTTTATTGGTAATTTTATATTTTTTTCTTGTAGCCCCTAGCTTTATCTTTCTATATTGGGAAGACAACTTCTAATCTGACTTGCCTATTGGAAGTTCTTGATGGATGAAGTTTGACAATTAGTCGGGGCTTAAAACTTCATGTGCTAATTTCTTCTAATCTACAATTTAGAATGGACTTTTTTCCACCTGTCATCTCTAATTAATGCTTTCTTTCTAATCCTCTTATTTTGTTCTGAAGTTTTGTGTCTAACGACTTTTTATCCAAATTAAGTCCTAACCTTCATCTGGAAATAACTCCTTTGTTTTTTTACTCTGATTTGAGTGTATTTTAGGATTTGGAGAACTACAAACCTCCTCTCTAAGGTATTAAATTCAAATACAACCTAACTTCTAATCTTAGGGGTCTAACTTAGGGCTAGGCCTCGGCCAAGGTTAGTAGTTGCTAATTAGATAGGTTGGGAAGGTTAAGGAGGGTTTTGGCATCATACCTTGGAGCTAATGTCATTGATTATGCCTTCCAAAGGTACTTCCTCCTCCGACATAAACTCGTGTGATATGATGCAATTGATTGTCATTTTAATAAAGTGGTGGGGTAATACAATGGTTGATTCTTTCTACTCTTACTGACTTTATCCTCTTTTTTTCTTCTTTCTCCTATTTCTTTTCTTTCAATCCTATTTATTTTATGTCCTATGGTGGCCCAACTATCCTCGTTTCTACCTATGAGTCTAATTAAGGATGCGCCAATCCGTCTTACAATATTGAATTATCACTTACGTTGAGCATCTCAGTAATTACTTAAGTTTGATCCAATGGTCCAAACAAGGTGGGGCAATTTCCCCTTTATCTCATCTCCTACAGGTTACTTCCTATCTAACCTCAGATAGTCTTCCTCTACTTGTCATTCTTCATACTAGCTCTACCTCACACTCTTTCTTCTCTTGGTGTTGTTTCTCACATGATGGTCCGATTCTTTCCTTCTCACTTGTTGGGGGATGGAGAGTTGGCTTCCCTACTCCAATGCTCGTCTTAGAGGAGGTTCAAATTTTGCTTTGAGGTTTTTTCCTCTTACCCTTTAACCCTTTGGACTCCCCCTTTGCTTCCCAAACTCCCTTAACTCCCACTTACTGGATAAACTTCTTAGACTCCCCTTTATTGAACAAACTCTTTGGACTCCTTTTCTCTAAACCCCAACACCCCGAACTTCCAGAGCAGCCCTTCCTAACATCCTGAGGCCCTATGTAGACTCTCCAACTCCCCAAGGCCTTATTTAAACTCCCCGACACTTTGACGACCCTAATAGAGCCCTCCAGAAACCATAGAAGACCTAACCACTTTCCAACACCCAAGACCTTGAAGGAGCCCTCCCGACACTCAAAGGCCCTGAATGGATCCTTTTTTTGGAAACAAATGAAAGTGATTTCATTGCAAAGGAGTAAAATACATAACCATCGGCCATGGATGGACCCTTTTCAACAACCAAGGACCTTGAGGGAGCCTTCTTGACAACATGGGACCCTAACCGAACTCTTAGAGACCTTGAACGGACTTCCTGACACTTAGACGCTCTAGTTGGACTCCTTGACACTTGACTACAACCGGCCCTGTGGGTATTGGAAGGAGGGTACATGGAATTGGTCTAAGGTATAGATTTCTCTCTTCTTCCCCTCTTTCTAATTTTATGCTAGGAAACTAAAAAATAGGCAAAAGGAACATGTATCTCAATGTTAGAGTGGGTATGGCTACATACGAGTGCCCAAAGGTATTCTCTCTTTTTTCTACCAATCACCCTTCAAATTCAATGATGACCTCTATTTCCTATTTTCCGAAGGTTGAACTTTGTTTGTTCCCAAACGTGTTTTGGAAACTAAACTTTGGACATGGAAACCACAAGGGTTTAAGGTTTACCTGTGAAGCCACTTTTAACATACAACTAGGACTCTTGAATCCTAGGGGGGGCTTAAAGCTTCGATGTGGTTTTTACTTTTAACACACAACTAAGATTTTGTTACCCCTAGGGAGTTCAAAGCTCTCCTATCATCGCGGTGTCGTGATGATTGTCGTCAGTCCAGAAAAGCATAGGGCTTCTAGCTATGTTAGTGCTTGTTTGAAAACCCCAAAAAAACCTATGACTAAAAAACCTTCAATTCTAACACCCTCTCCCCCATATATTATCCTATATCATAATTCTATATCATAATTTACTAATTGCCCTCACTCTTGCCTTTATATATTGGTTTTATAAAAGTAAAAGCAATTAGAAAACTACAAGCTAACTAAGAAAATAATTACCAATCGACCTTTGAATTAATCCTAACTTGTAAATATATAAGTAATATTAAAATATATAGATGTCTAATTTTAACTAATAGACAGTCCACATCACGACAACAGGATTCACCAAACTTCATTCACACTTGGCTCAATTTATAGACTACTACACTAGTTTTGAGGGACAAGAGAACACTTAGAGGCCAAGAATTAGTGATACGTGGATTAGCACAACGACAAATTCAATCTAAAGGCCCTCCAAAGCGACATCATCAAGTCATATGGGGGGTTGCTTTAGGGTTAGTACAAGAACACAATGCAAAAGGAGGCCAAAAAATCCCCTTAAGGTTGATTGCAAGAAACACTTGTCCTATTTTTTGTCCCCTTCTTCTTGGACATGTGGTTTTTTGGTCCTAACTTTTGCATTATAAGTTTGTTCGTCTTGAAATTTGGAATGAAGATACACATAAAAGTTTCACACATTTTGTAATTTTTTGTTTTTTTTAAAATTACTTTATTATTTTTAAGGTGCCCCCAAATAGGTGTCTACCTTGGCCATTTTGGAGTTTTGGGGTCTAAAGTTGTACCCAAAAATGCAAATTGGAAGCCACAAATTGGAGAAGCTGGAGGTGTACTTGCATTCCAATGAGAGTCAAAGAGTTTTTTGCAAAAAACCTTTACATGAGGTGTCTACATGGGGCCAAAGTGATCGTTGTTTGTGCACGTTTTTCAAGCAAGAGAAAGTTTTTTTGAAGAATTTTTTGGTGCAATGTGAAAGTAGGCTTGTCTACAAAAATGGTTTTTTTCTGGGAATTTTTTGACTTTTTTTTTAATTACTAAAAATGAAAGGGTCCATAGACCCCTTTTCTATTATTTTCTGCTCCCAGTGGCTTCTATAGTACTCCACAATAGTCTATAGTACTACATAGTAATATATAGTACTAAATCAACGGTTAAGATCTGCAAGAGCTCAAAATCGACGGTTGAGATTTATAGGTGCAATCTGATGCGTGAAATTGATAGTAGTTCGTAGTACTGCTAGACATACGACCAGAAATCGGGTTTTTGAGCCAAAAACATAAAATGTTTCTTGCAATCACCCTTAAAGGATAACAAAATCACAACTCTTTGAAGGCTAATAGGAACAAAGCCTCCAAATTCTAAATGACTCAAGGTGGTTAGTGTGAAAGACTCAATGTGCATTGTGCTAGGAACCCGCAAGACCTTAAAAAGCTCGGAAAATAACAACAATGGGCCCAAAAGTGGCCAAAAAACACTGTTCCTAAGTTTTTCACTTAAAATGCCGAAATTTCAACATAAGTTGGACCTAACATACCCAAATACAACAAATGGGGTGAGTTGAAAGGAGAAGAAGGGTACCCTTTTATACTCTCTCCTGGGCACCCATCTCCTTTCATTCATCTAGAGGAACCCTATCACTTTGGATTTTCATCCTTATCCTCTAGGTTTTTACTTTTTACACTAGTTTCTAAACCTAACTTTTGAAGATTAACTCCAAATCACAAACAAATTGCACCATTGACTTCAGAAGATCATCTGAAGTCTTACAATAGTCTCCACCCCCTTTTCCTAACTCCAAAATCTCAACGAAACCTAGCACCAACTTAACATCAAAATCATGTAAAAACCAACTTTTGGAGTTTGACTTTTTTGATAAAAAAACTAGCCTAGGCTCTTAAGTAGGTGTGGAGGAGTAAGAAAAGACCTATCTTCAACCTCATTCCACTTTCATATGTTCCCACTCCGTTGGTCAACTCTGCCATAATCTTTAAATTATGTCAATTATTAGGGAATCTTGCCAGATCAGGTACTTCAAGGCTATATTTGTTATATTGAGACTTTTCGTAGATTTTGAGACAAAATTTTAGTTATTGAAAAATTTATTTAAAAAAATAATAATTGAAACCAAAAATAAATAATGCTCAAATAGTGATCATATAATGAAATTCCTAAAAGTTGGTGTTGTTACCTATTTGTAAAAAAATACTAGTAAAGAGATAAAGCGGTTTATCTTTGAGTTGAGGATAAAAATAAGATTGTAAAAAGTCTCAATATAACGAATATGACCTTCTTCTGACTATCAAAATGTCTTGAAACTTGTCAAGTTGTCTAATTAACATAAAAGAAGTTAATATAATTTTTCGTGAGATTTTACCACTATCTTGGTAATTTCTAGGAATTTTCCATTGTAGGTTTTGGCAATTGACCGTCCAAAAGAGCATCTTTTGACTATGAGAAAATTCCAAAATTTCTTGTAGAATCTCTCATGGAATCCCACAACACATGTGTAGGCTCATATTCTTACTCTACACATTGGCCTAGGGGGAATAAAATCCACCCCCTCAATTAAATATCGGTGGCCAAAGAAACTTTCACATCGGAGAAAATCTTGGCAAACCGACTTCATCGTTGAGTCTCTAGGGTGACTTTAATCCAAAGTCCCCCTCCTTTGATCATAGATATATCCACAATGTTGTCTTGATATTTGAAACTCTACTAGCCAACAATTGGAGTTCCATTATTTCATCAATGGAATGGGAAAACTAGAAACTATTGCTAAAAACTAACCTAAATACCTCTCTAGGGTTTCCTTGACCAATTTTACCCTAGAGATGTCTCTCCTATGCGGAGTTTGAGCCGGTTGTGCCAATAATACATAATTCTCCAATTTACCACGATTAGTCAAGTTCTACCCTATGTACAAGTCATGGTTTGGGATATTTTAGCTATAATATTCTAATTTTAAACCAAATGCTATATTGGTATGTAACATAACTATTTTGGTTCTTCACTCTTTGGGGGGCTTTTTGTATATAAAAGTACACTCAAAATAACAAAATACAAAAAACAACAACCCGGTGAGTCCCCAGTGACAACTTGGGGGACTAGTCTTCCCCAAGTCCTTCACTCTTCTAGAAGTCTATAAAGGACTCCAAGAATTTTTCATGATTTTATTATAATTATATAAATTAAAAATAAAGGGTGAAGATTTAAGAAAGAAATTTCTCATTTATTTTTGCAATTCTCCAAAACTCCTTCTAATCATGAATTATTTGTCATTTTCATATTTTAAATAAAAATAAATAGTAGAAATTTGAGTAAGAAATCCTCTATTTTTTTTCAATTTGAAAAAATTCATCCTAATCAAGTATTATTTGCTACACGAAATTAAGAAATAAAAATAATTAATAGAGATTGAATTGAAAATTTTGTTATTTATATTTTGCAATTTACAAAGAGCCTTCCTTATGACAAAATATTTGTCGCTTAATTTTACATGTAATAAATAACATATAGAGATTTAAGTAAGAACTTCTCTATTTATTTTAAGAACTTAAAGAATCTCATCATGATTAAGTATTATTTGCTACACTAAATACTAAATTAAAAAATAAAAATATTGAATGGAAGTTTAAGTGAAGATTATTTCATTTACTTTTTGCATTTCACAAAGAGTCTTCCTAGTAATGAATTATTAGTTACTTTGATTTTACAAATAAAAAATAATAGAAGTAGATTTGAGTACAAACTTCTTTATTTGCTTTTAAGAAGTATTTGTCACATTGATTTAAAAGTTAAATATAAAGCATAGAAATTTAAGATTAAAAGCTTTGCTATTCATTTTTTATAATTCTCCAAGAGTCCTTTTTTATCATAAATTGGTGTTTTCTTTGATTTTATACGTAAGAAAATAAAGGATAAAGATTTAAGTAAGAATTTTTTCTATTTAATTAATAAAATTTTGCAATTTTCAAAGATTCCTCTTAATTTTGAATTATTTTTTATGTTGATCTAAAATTTAAAAATAAAATGTAGACATTTTTAGTAAGAACTTCACTATTTTTTTCACAATTGTCCAAGACTCTTTATCATAAATGATTTTTTGCTATTTTTATAAAAACAAATTAAAAAAAGAAGATCTAATAAAGAACTTTATAGATTTGATTTTTGCAATTCTCAAAGAGTCCTTCTAATTTTGGATTATTTGACATGTTGATTCAAAAATAAAAAATAGAAGGTGAAGATTTAAGTAAAGAATTCTCCATTTGTTTTTGCAAATCTCAAATACAATATTCAATAGCATGCATTATCATTGCCTTGACTCTACAATAGATGGTATAGAATATTCCACACCCATCAATAGTTAACTGGACATGTTGAGGCTCAATGTGATGAGCATTGCTCCCAAAACCTAATATTAGGATTTCGCAGCACATGCTATTTCTGTAAGAAAAGGGTGCTATTTCTGTAAGAAAAGGGTGCTATTTCTACGACTTACAATTCTATTGGTAGAAAACAACAATGATTTTTGGAAAAAATGATAGGCATTTTGGAAAACTTTTGTTTTTTTATATAGAGTGCAAGTTGTGACATGTTACAAAGATTTGTATTTCAAGCCAGCTACCTCTAAAATTTTGTTATGAATGATATTGCTAAGGATAAATCATTGAATGTCAAGTATTGTTGACATATCCTCAAGAATGTTGTTGAAGTGTATTCATGCACATGTACAATTTTTTTGAAAAATGCACAATTTGTTTGCAAGTTGGCTTCTATAGTTCTATGTTTCTACAACAAACACTATCACTAACTTTCTACAACACACACTTTCACTAACAAGGGAATTCAACCCTTCCTGCAAATAGCAAGACTATCCCAATTTTGCAATGTTAGTGATCTACACACAACACAAGCAAGACACATTTGAAGGGTTAGATTCACAAATAAGAACACTCCACATGCCCAATTGTTGTTGTTTTTTCTCCAAATCTTCGTCACACAGCTCCAAGTCTCTATCATGTTGCAACAACATGGCCAACTCACCAAGTGAAACAATCGCAATAACGTCCTAGCTCTGATGGAATAGAATGCACTATAGAGCTTCCTAGTCAAGGCCGGTGAACATGAATTGCAAAACCGGCCCTATCTCATGAAAACTAAGGAAAAAAACCTCTGGAATGAATGAATTCTACTGAGCATGTTAGAAGATATTGATCCAATGCTACTGTTGCTCTTGAAATTTACATACCTTTATGCCAGCTGACCTTCATGGCACTTTTTTAGGAATCCATTGCTTCTATGTATAGAAAATTCTCCAAAAAAAGTATCTTTGGCTTAACATACAAACAACAAGGGACAAGTGTTTCCCCAATCTATTCCTTAGGCAAGACTTTAGGAACTTCAAAGTGGAAAAGCACCTCTCTTCTTCAACACTCCATCACTCCTTAACACCAAAATGTAGCCAATTTCAACCAATTTGAAGTATTCCAATATAGGTTTACTAAGGTGCCAACTTTGTGACAACCTACGCCACAATTTGATTATGGGATTGACATCCAAGGGCACTACATAGGACGTGTTGCAATTGGCTTTCATTGTGATCTAGAAAAAGCCTTGTTGGTTATCAAGTTGAGCAGCTAAAAGCATCTCCAAGGCGATGTATGGTGTCCCTGCATTTAGCACTTTTGCTTGACAATAATTTTTTTTGAAAAACACCAAATATTGTGGAAAACTCTCCTCTTCCCCTTCTTCTTTTTTAGTATTGCAAGTAAATGATCTCGAAGGCATCAAAGAGGTACTGCTGTAGAAACCTACTATCTAATTCATCACAAAATGATTGGGCCACCTCTACACATACACACATGAGCCATGAGAAATCCAACAACATACATCTCTAGAAACACATTTGAACTTGAAATTTAGACTTCATCAAATGAACCTACATTCCAACATCTGCCTATAGTGAAGAAAAAAGGAACTTCAAAGCAAAATGAACTTGCATTTTCACATCTGCCCAAACCAAATTTTAAAAATGGGGAATTTATAATACAACAAAGTTGCATTCCAACATTTTCCAAACCAAAAAGAAAAAAGGAATTTGAGAGCAAAATGAACTTACCTTGTAAAATCTACCAAAAGAATTGAAGTGGACAACAACTGCTACCAAAAACTACAAAGAATAATGAACCTGCATTGACACCTTAATGCTAGAGCAAGATCAAATTAGGCTTTCAAATCTAGACAACAACAAAAGAATGGACACAAAGAATTTCTAAAGTACCAATTACGTACAAGCCCGAACCAACAGTGTTAGAAATAAGAACTTGAGCCTTACAAACTTACAACTCATAAAGTAGAAATGGAAAAAGAAAACTCGAAATTGAAGAACTAAGAACTTGTAGCTGTAGACAAAAGTCCATTTTGAGGATATGAACCTCAAATGTTGAACCTATAGAGGAGAATTTGAACATTGCAGTTTCACTACAGATCTAAACTCCCATAGTGAATTCAAGAGAGAATTAGTTTCTACCAAAGTACATGAAAACACAACAATAAAACTAAAAGAAAAACACAATACTAAGTGAAGAATTAAAAGAATGAAGAAATACAAACCAATCAATTAGAGATGATAAAGCCATTACTTGCAAATTTTTGTTGAATATTCAATTGCACTCGAATGAACTCCTCTTAAGTTACAAAAAGGTGATCCCCAGTCTACTTGTCGTGACAATGAGAAAAAAAATGAGTATGGTCGAAATTGAACAATAGGTTGGGAGACTCCGTCATTTCCAAGCAATGAACTCCAATCTAGGGGAATTTCATCACACTTCAAAGTAACCAAGTCATTATAGCGTTTGAAGTCTGCCGTCGTAAAAGTTGTGGAGGCATCAATAAACATTCTAGCCAAGTCGTCTTGACAAACCAAACACAAATGAACCTCGACATGGGCAAGGATATCAAACATAGTAGCAACCGCTGAATTCGCCTTCTGTCCAGGTCCTAAAGACATGTTGACACCCATCTTCATAAGTAGCATCTTGTACTCCACCATTATATGTTGAATTGGACTTCTCATCAAAATTCAACGAAATTCAACGAGTCTCTACATTTCGTAGCATCTTTTGCCCCTTAGTTTCTGTGAGATCGGCTAGTTTTTGCAATTCACTGTAACGTTTGTTGTTGTGATAGAAATAAGTGAAACAAATTGGGAAAGGCACTCCAAACTATTGACCATTGGATAATTTGAAAGTGTTTCCATGACCAAGTTTATCCTATGACTAGTGCAGCTTGTATCAAACCTGAAAGGAGCCCACTTGTATCGAATCTACGTAGTGACACCCATTTCGGGGCCCTGAAATGTTGAAATGGGTCATTGCAAGAAACACCACTCCTATTTTTCGTCACAATGTTAGTGACGCTTTCGTTATTTGCTATAACTTTTGAAGCACAAGTCCAATGAACATGAAATATCTAGGGAAAATGTTTAACTTGATGGTAATCAAATCCCTTATTTTTTAGAAATTAAGAAAAAACATTTTGTATATAAAAGTCATTTTTGTTAGTTTGTCACAAAGTGCAGTTTAGGGGTTTTCACTACGTTAGGAGTACCCAAATTTTATGATCTAGAGTTGAAACTTTCATGGTCTATTTGTATAGTAGGAAAGCATGTATCGACCAAAGGAAATTTGAAAATATATTATTTTATGTTCTCTACATGAGTGCAAACACGACTCCCATTGCACTCAATTTTTGAATATTGAAGATGGTTTTAATATCATTCTTTTCTTGAAATCTCATCTTCATCAACTCTTCTCAAATGGAAAATTTTTAATTTTAAAAAATATATTTTTTCCTATTTATTACAAATAAAAATGTGAAAGTGCTAATTTTCATGAGAATTGGCACTTTTCTAGTTCTCCTACCTAGAGAATTTTTCTACGGTTTTCCTTCCTAGGGTACCTTCTTCTCAAAGGTTAATATATTACAAATATTTTATTCAATTTTAAAAAATTATTTTTTCTAATTATAAAGTACTCCCAAAAAAAATAGTACTAAGGAAAATGCTATAAAAAATGGACGTTGTTTCTTGCAATGACCCAAATACCGTCAGTTCCAAAGGAGACCATTTTGGCATAGATTTGTACACGAGTAAGTCCTCCTTCTTCCAACAATGCAGACATAATAATGTGAGTTAAATTATTAGCATTGCCACTTCACTTGTCATGAGAGACATGACAAGTGAAGTAGATGAGGAACCCTCTCTCAAGATTCCACGGCATAGACATGGACTCCTATCCAAGATGTGTTGTCAATGGCAGTTACCTCATTAGTGTTGATAGAAATGACTCTCATAGATTGAATGACGGACTTCAAGGCGGAGAAGACACATTCATGCAAATGCTCACTCATTTCCCAACCAATAGTCTTAGACTAGTGCGTTCTAGGCATGCTTTTCACCTTAAGGTACCTCAAAATATTGCTCTTGCTCATAGTCACACATAGGACAACCATTACTCAAAATTTGAAACAACATGGAGAATTGCACTCCCTTTCTTTTGAGTTCACCTTCCAAGCCCAAAACCAATTGCTCCACGATAGTGCCACCAAGCTTGCGCTAAACCCACAACTTGGAAAATTGTAGGTGTTTGCAGTCTAATTTCACGAAAGTGTAGCCCTTCTTCAAGTGTGGAAATGGCACTATGTCCTCTTTGCAAGTCTGTTTTCTTTTATGCTTCTTAAAATTATCAGCTTTAGGCACCATAATCTTCCTCCTCCTTGAAATTGTACTACAACATTGGCAAATGACACTAATAAGATTGCCACTAGAATTGAACCTCCCTCTGCCCAAGTGAACTTACGTGCCCATACTTCCTACCAACATCATGTTACAGCACTAGGGGCATTGTAACCACTAGTAGAAAACTCGTTGCCTTCAACAAAATCCAGGTGACGCAGTTTTTCGTTTGGGGGTAGAAAACGGAAAACGGTGTCATCTGGATTTTGTTGAAGGCAACACAATTTTCTATTAGTGGATGGCACCATGACAGCATTGGAAATTAATAGTAAATGGGTATGTAAGTAGAACCATAAATGTTAAAATTCTCATGGTAAATGAAACTAAGATGCTAATGAGGAAAGGGAGTGGCAACAACTCTAAAGTCAAATTCTAACTAGTGGAAGCCCTTGAATGCAGCCACCTCTACTACAAATCTACAATCGAGATTGAAATTTAGCTATTGGATGAAAATCTTGTAGCAAATGAATGCTACTCAAAAATTGGATGAATAGACATAACTACGACATTCGGTGAACAGAGTGTGAAAATATGCTCAAAATTTTTAAAAATCCTTCATTTCCACTATGTACATTTTGCACAACAATGTTTTTGGTAGAACCGAAGAGAAATTAGCCGGTTTAAAGATCGTTGGTGATGAGCAAGGTGTATGGAAGAAATGTAGAGGGAATGAAGGTTATTGAATGTTATGAGGATCATCCTACTCATGCTTTGTTTGTTATGCTGATCTTAAATAAATAAATAAAAAATGTGGATATTTAAGTAAGAACTTCCCTATTTATTTTTTGCAATTTTCCTAGACTCCTTTCAATCATGAATTATTTGTCACTTTTATATGACAAATAAAAAATGAAGGATAGAAATTTAACTAAGAAATTTTCCGTTTATTTTTTCCATTTTCACAAAGTTATCCTATTTAAATATATTTTTTCACTTTGATCTAAAACTAAGGTTGGAGATTAAAATTAACTTTCCTATTTATTATTCATAATTCTCGAAAAGTCTTCCTAATAATGAATAATTTAACACTTTGACTTAAAACATAACATTAAGAGATTTTAACTTTTAAGTGAAAACTTCAATTTCCGTTTCTTTTTTGGAATCTCAAAGACTCATCCTAATCATGTATTACTTGTCATATTGATATTTAAAATAATAAATAAAGGATAGAGATTTCAGTAAATATTTTTTATTTCATTTGCAATTTATAATTTGCAAAGATTCATCCTACTCATGTATTACATGTCATGTTGATTTAAAGATAAAAATGAAGGGCGGAAAAACATCCCTTTCTATTTTTCACAATTTTTTATTTTCTAAAGGAGATTGGGCTTTCTTTTTCTCATAGTCCCCCTTTTGCATATGCCCTTACAAATATGTGTTTTTATCCATAAGCACCCTTTTGTCCACCCATAGTTGTCCTTTCTTCACCCATAGTTGTCCTTTGTCCATTCACATTTTCCCATTGCCTAATTCATAATTGCCCTTTACCAACTTGTAATCACCCTTGGCCACCTAACCATCCATAGTTGCCCCTCTTACCATCTACACTTGTCCCTTGACACCTACGGTCGCCCTACATGAGGTCATCTTTTGGACCCACACATAGTCACCCTTTGGAAATTTGTATTCACCACTTAACAAACAAGGTCACCTTACTTGCAGTTGTCTTGCCCCTTGACACTTGCGATCACACTTAAATGTACCATGCGGACTCCACATGGCATCTAGGTGGCCTAGGTAAAAAGGAGGTAAATTTTTTTAAAGTCAAAGGTAAATTTGACTCTATTGGACATCTCGTGGGCTCTACTAGATGTTGTGTGATGTCTGATTGTAGAAATGTTGTCGTGTCTAGAAAGAAAACCCTGCTTAATTGCTTAATGATGGTGGCGTCGCGGACCACTTGACAAATGCCATTATGTACTCTTTGTTAGGTGAGGGAGGGTTGAGTCGAGAGGGCATAGCGTTCAAGCTTGTTTGCTTTGGGGCCAATGGGGTGTCTACATTTCAAGGACCAAAAAAGGGTGTTACTACCCAAATTCAAGAGAAATGGGCCCCTTTCATTCTCTGTGTTAATTGTGCCAATCACCCTATAAACCTTGTGGTGCAGATGTTGTCCAACTACCCAATGATTTCATGTTTGGAAGGGCTCTTCCAATTTGTCTATGTATATTTCTACCACAACCACAAATGGCATACTAAGCTGCAAAAGCTAGTTGATCTCATGGAAACCAAGGCCAAAAAAATGTGGAGGGATTGTGAGATGGGCTGGATTTCCATAAGGAGTCCAATGCAAAGAATCATGAGTGAATGCAAAACTCAATTGGTGAAGATGGGGTTGGACATGGGTGCATCTAGTGGGCAAAAAAACAATGCTAAGGTTGCTAGTAACTTCGACTTCTTAGCTGACGATGAGGTCTTGCTTTCACTGGCATGCTTCATACCTTTTTTAAATGTTATTCATTGCTTGATGAAGTTGACCCAAGCTTGAGAAATTTTTATTTGTGATTTTATGCAATCCATCAAGGTTTGCGAAAATGACCTTGCAAAGATGTTCATTGACACATCCACAGCCTAGAACATGGTGGAGTTCACTCACTACAATGAACTTATAAAACTAAAGAGTGTCAACATTCCTTTGGAGTAGAAGGACTTGCCAGGTGACAACGGCATTTGCCACCTAGTGCTCAACTTCGCCATCACTATAGTTTTTACTCGGTGTAGTGACAAGTAGATAAGGAACCGAATATTTGTCAATCAAGAGGAGTACAACCTTGTGCAAGATAATGTTGAGCGACAATTTGCAGATGAGTATTTGCATTTTCCTTTGGTATGGCCATATGGGTTTCCATCTACATTATTTTTGGCTAGCACTTTGTATTTTCTAGATTATGCTTGTATTGGATTTGGCAGGTGGAGTCCGAAGTGCAAGTGTAGGTTGGGGGGTCGAGTTTGCAGTGGAGTTTTTTTGTTTAATTTCTCTATATTTTTTTGCTCCGCAATTGTGTTGGGTGGATTTTGGTTGATGTCAGTTTTTCACGTTTGATTTAGGGGCGCAAGCAATTGCAAGGTGGGAAATGAGTTAGAGGTGGAGGGTTTGGGTTTAACGTTTGTATTTTTTTTTGCTTTGTGCTTGTGTTATATAGATTGTGTTTGCTATCAATTTTGGCAAGTTGGTTTAGGGATTGAGGCCTAGGTTGTCAATTCACTTTGTAGTAGAGATTTTTAGTTTAATTTCTTTGTATTTTTTTGGCTCCAAGTTTGTATTGGGTGGATTGTGGTTGCTAACGGTTTTCGGCAGGTTTGGACTTTGGAGTGCAAGGCATGTTTGCATTTGAGGTTAATGGTGGAGGTTTTGCCTTTACATTTATTGTATTTTTCTTGAGCTTTCTATTTCTAGATTCTGGATATCAATTTTTGTAAGTTAGTTTGGGGTGCAAATGCAAGTTTGTACTTAGGTTTGCAGTGGAGGTTTAGCTTTATTGTTACTGTATTTTGGGGGAATAGTGAGTTGTGTTTCTAGATTGTGGTTGTTCTTGATTTCGCTAGTTGTGGCCTCAAGATGCAAGTGCAGATGTAGCTGGACTTATTGGAACTTCATTGTCATGTTTTTTTTTGGACTACCCTTTGCTTCCTCTTTAAACGTTGTAGATTGACATGCTTACTTACTATGCAATGCTTGTAAATGTCAAGGATAGAAGTGAACTTCTGAATTTCATTTCTGCTTGGTTATTTATTTTTCAGCAAGTCTACATTAGTCCTGTGGTGTTTGCCTTGTGTTTTGCAAAGATTGCTCAATCACTTTGTGATGAGTTGGAGAAGATATTTCCACAATAAAAATTACTTGATGTTTTTGGCATCACTTATTGACATTACTGGAAGTAAGGAGGGGTTGATGAGAGCTTTCCGCAACACTTATCAATGCTTAAAATTTCTTATCTTCATGCGAAGCTTTAGAATGGAGGGCAGACTTTGCACGATGACCGAAAAACTTGCAGTGCCCTTGAGATGTTGTTTGTGTCCAAATTAGACAACCAACAGGGGTTGTTTAAAGTCACCATGAAAGCGAATGCTGAGTCTATTTGTGCCCCGCCTTACCATGTCAATCCAATTATCAAGCTTTGGCGCAACCTCTATATATCAATCATGGCACTTGATTTCAAAGTACTTCAAAGTAGCCCAAGTAGGTTGTTGTTTAGTGTTGGACTTTGTAGAAGATGAGAGGTGTTTCTCAACCTCAAAATTTCTCAAGTCTTGCCAATGTAATAGGCTTGGTAAAGATTTGCCTCTTAAGGTGCGGATGTTTGGGTAGAATTACTATTCCTTGGAGACTTTTCCATACAAGGAGGCTATCAATTCTCGGAAGAATATTGTGAAGATCGGCCGATAGGGGGATGTTTAATCTTTAACCACTTCAACAATATCCTCCCCTTCCCACATTCCTTAGTTTTCATGAGATTATGCTAGCTTTGGAGTTTGGACCTCAACTTTAAAGAGTTTCTTGGACATTCACAGTCTTTGCTAGGATGTGCTTTCTATAGCGCACCTGTATGAGATGGAGTAGAAGATTGCGAGCATCATCAACTTGTGGGAGCCTTCTATGACTCCTTTGTTGCTTTTTACTCTAACTTGTACTCCTAATGTGGTTGTTTGTTTTGTACCCAAAACACTAATACTATAGTTGGGCAATCTTGTTTTTTGTAAGTAGGGTTCAATTCCCTTTTTAGTGGCACTTCTTTTAATAGTTTAGTTCTCTCAATGTGTGATTTCTATTGCAATGAAAAAATGGAGCATTTAACCCCTAACTACCCAGTTAACCATATGTGGTCAATTTGAAATTTCAGGCTCATTTCTGCATGGGCAGTTAAATTCCTATGACTAGTTTAAAAAAATTTCAGGCAGTTTTGAGGGTTAACTATGCAAAATTTTCATTTTTCATTGTGAAAAGTACATATTCTATTATAGAGAGGTCTTCAAAGGCATATGTATACTAAAGGTGTAGTGTAAAGCTTGCTAATTTTACTTCATTTCCTAGCTTTATGCAAAGCTTGGCAATTTCATTTGATTTGAGATATGAGAAATTGTACTTATTCATTTGCTTTGACAATGGTCCCAATGAGAAGTTTAAAGTCTTTTCATGATTTTCACCATTGAAAATTTCAACATACAATTGTTTATTTGAAGCTATTTGCAATTTCTACTTATAAACAAAAGTTACATTTCAACAATTGCAAGGTGGATTGTGTAATGAGTTTGATGTCTTTTCATGTGAGATTAAGTTTTTTGGAAGTGTATTTTAGTGTGCTAACACTCTTTGAAGTTGGTCATGTTACCTCCAATCCCAAAAAATATATATATGCAAATTTTTAAAACATTGTGGACAAAGACAACATACTAAAAATAGAAAATGCATATTTCCTTTGGTATAATCTCACAACTCATAGGAAATTTCGCACTCAAAATTGATGTGGATACTAATAAACAAGCTCTATTAACATCTATACGCTTAGATTTGGAAAAAAACACAATTTGCTTCATTGAGGATAACTACAAGCCAATGCTCTTTTTTCATAGTAAAAACACACTTGAAAAGGCTTGGGCATTTAAGGGTTAAGCGATTTCCAAGTGTCCACATTTACATGACTTTCCCCCCAAAAAATTGCCATTATTTTATATATTACTTTGCCACTTAGCAAATGGAGCCATTGCAAATGACAAAAAATAGCCAACTGTGATCTACTCAACTTCCTTGTGTATAGCAACTCTTACTTTACCAAGAAAATAAAATTTCTCCAGAATTCTACATTCTTATCCAAATTTGTCACATTGTTTCTACAACTGAAATAGCATATGGCAGAAATAGCTCTCCCTACCCACACGGTTATAGCCTCCACGCTAATTTCATAAAACCCGTTCTGGGATCGCTGGGAGTGCACATCTCAAACACCATTGGATGAAACTCATCCATTCCCCAGTCAGATACTGTATGGCACCCACGAAAATCGTTCATCATCCAGTGGCGGGACTGTCCGTCGTGCCCACGCATAAATGAATAATGTGAACGCTTCCAAGATAGGTTCCCCATTTTGAAAGACCTGGATCCCATGCACTTTATCAGTGACTCTTGGGACCCACGCTACTCACTCCTTCAGTTGTCGTCGACATGCAGTCTGAACGAATGACATCCAATCGCGTCGGGACAAACGTGCAGCAGGAGGGATGGATGAACAATACATTCATCCTTAACGAAATTTCACAAGTTCGTGAGGGGTGGGGGAGACGAGACGAGACGAGACGAGGGCTTGTTGAGTTTGCTTCCGTCGTTGCTGTTTTGGTGCCCTGGAGCTCGCGTTGTGACGAGCTTGGAGCCCGGCGGCTTTCCTTGCCCGCCATCGCCAGTGGAGAGTTGTGTTCGGTGGAAGCGAAGACGCGACTTTGTCGTGCGCGGAAGCGGAGGCCGGTGCACATTGTCGCGCCGGAAACGATAGAGGCGGGACGACGAGGGTTTTAGTCTCCGGAGTAGGGTTTGAGGAGTCGGGAAAGAGGAGGCGCCAGTTTCAAGATACGAAGTTCTGGTGATTGCGTGTCCTGGCAGAAAGGAAAGCGTTACGCGCTCTGTTCGTCGTCATCGCGCTTTTTTTTTCCTCGGAGGGAGTTGTAGGGCGTTATAGGTTGATTTAGGGAGTGAGGGAGAACGAGCGTTGTTTTTTTGGGTGCCGCGCTTAGTTCTTTTTGTGAGAGTGCTGGTGCCGTTTGTCTGTTTTTTTGTGACAACATGGAGGGAGCCTCGGTGGCGACGAATCCGCGGACTGTCGATGAGGTGTTTAAGGACTTTAAGGGGCGGCGATTGGGAATGCTGAAGGCTCTTACTTCTGGTAGGTCTAAGTTATGGGAGGTTTGATTTTCTGTTGTTGCCCTGTGTTGAAGAATTGCAGTTATTTTTCGATGTAAATATTTTTCTTTTGAATACGATGACATGTAACGTGTATAAGAAGAAACTTGCGAAAATGGCCATGCGCGACTCGGTTCTGTAATGTTTTGCATGGCTTTGGGCGTTGCTTTGTTTGTTCGAGAATATTAACGTTGGACCTCTTTTGTTAACTTCGACGCTGTTTGCTTTTTTTATTGTTTTCATGGGATTTACTATTATTTTTAACTATACTTTTGAGTGAGACCACTCTTCCGTTCCCTGAAACCGACTGGTACAGACCTCTGTTTATCTATTGTTTCTGGGACTCGCAACTCACTGTTTTCTTTTCCTCTCTACTCTGCAGAAGTTGAGGAGTTCTATCGCCAGTGCGACCCAGGTAAGAATCACCTGCAGAGCTGTGAAAGAATGTCCTGTGGCTATTTGACGGTTTGCTTCTAGCTTTACCGATTGTCTAAGTGTTATTCTGTCAGTACGAGTGGAATTTAGAGTTCTGATTTTCCTGCGATGTCGTCGGGTATCACTGTAGTTTTAAATGAAATCGTCCGTGCTGGATTATCAATAAACTTACTCTTAGATGCAGATTTAGACGGAGTGGGGAAATTTGTAAGCTTACCAATGGATTTGAATTTTTTGTCATGAATTGATCTGTTGTTGGATGAAATTGCATTTTAGCTGAGGAGGTGTCGTCATATTGTATATATTGTTTATGTTACGCTGAGGATGAATTATATTCAAGAAGAATACGCTTCTCAATTGCAGAGAAGGAGAACTTGTGTTTATATGGTTACCCGGAAGAGGCATGGGAAGTAAATTTGCCTGCGGAGGAGGTTCCACCAGAACTTCCCGAACCTGCACTTGGAATCAACTTCGCTAGAGACGGCATGCAGCGTAAAGATTGGCTATCTTTGGTCGCCGTGCATAGTGATGCCTGGCTACTCGCTGTTGCCTTTTATTATGGAGCCCGTTTCGACAAGATTGAGAGGTCAGTTTATCCAATCGGTAGAATGCGCGTGCTTGTCTATGCATGTATGTAATCAGGACTGCCAGCTGAATGTTTCATCCTGAACAGCTGCCGAGAGGCTTTCAGCTGTCAGATGAGCCCCTTATTTCTCGTTTCTAACTGACAATTATTAAATCATGACCAGGAAGCTTGCGTTTGCATTACGACTTAGGAAATTATGAACGCGGATGTTGTCCGTATCGTGGGGGACAAGTTCTTTGTTTGAACTGTGCTGTCGCACAGAATATTCAATATGTACTGACTTACCTCAATTCGAGGAGAAGATGTTCTGGCCTTGCTCTCTAAGAGGGATGTTCATGTGGTTCTTGCAGGAAGCGTCTCTTCAATATGATAAATGAGCTTCCAACGGTATTTGACATAGTGACTGGGAAGAAACTTGTGAAGGACAAGCCTGCGGTTAATAATAACTCTGGCAGCAAAGCAAAGTCTACCACAAAGGTGGTAAGTGCTGACAAAGAAACTGCCTGAGCATATCATAATGAGTGTATGCCCGTCGTTTCTTTTTGAATTAGGTCGTGTCCGCCATTTCCTTGTGGCAAGGAACTCGGTATTGTCTTTCATACACTTTCTTTTGGATTAGCTAGCCTCGCCGTCTAGATTTGCACTAATGAGTGTAATAGCTGAAATTCACTTGATGGTTATGCATGACATGTCGACGTCCCCCTATTGTCGTTACAGCCTTGCGCCAGAAATGAAACAGGTGCAGTGAGGTATTGATGGCACTTGCGGTTCTCCTGTTGTTTTTCAGCAGCAGGTGACTCAATCAAAGCCGGCAAAGCCTGCTCCACCACCACCCAAGGATGAGGAAGATGCTCTTGATGAGGAGGATGAGGAGGAACATGGAGACACCTTCTGTGGAAGTTGCGACGGTCCGTATACGGCTGATGAGTTCTGGATCGGCTGTGATATTTGTGAGAAGTGGTTTCACGGCAAGTGTGTGAAAATTACACCAGCACGAGCAGAACATATTAAGCAATACAAATGTCCATCTTGCAGCAACAAAAGGGCTCGTACGTAACTTTATCAGGCCACAGTTTCTTGTCATGTTAGCCTTCCACAGAATGCACCCTTCGCCCTGTCCTAGACCAGTGTGCACAACAGTGGTCCCGGACCTAGGGGACTAGCTTCAGTGTTGATGAGATTTAGTTGATTGCATTTGGAAAGGCTGAGGATCCATCTTTCTGACTGTCTAGTTTCAGTGGAGGTGCCCACTTGTTTGCCGATCAGGTAGTTTGCAGGATAAGGAAATCAGGTACTGTGGGACTTGTTGTGTGCATGGTTCTGCACACGTTAAGTTGGCTATTCGCTATTACCACGTTTTTCTATCTCTCTTGACTATTGAGGGTAATGTGAGATTTTGCTTATTTGTCTTTTGCTTTCTGGGTCTGTACCTTTGATCGTGCCGAGGTTCTCTCGCCGTGATACATAGATTTTCAAATTTTGTGTTCAGAATTTACCGATGGTATAAAGTTTGACTTGTTGCTGGGTGCCTCTGCCCTTAGCTTAATTTGTATTGATTTTACAACTTGGCCAGTGCCATTGGTGGTGTTCCCTCCAAAAGCTCTGATATTCTCTTTTTTTAGTAACAAAGGAGGTGTTGATTGAATGTGCAGTATCTGCCTAGGGTGGCCATGGAAGTCTCAACATGTCCGGAGATTAGTTAGTTCTTGGTGTTGCTGCGTTCTTCAGACTCTGTAATCGTTGTTTAGCTCTCTCCTTGAATTTGCACTATAAAATTTTCGTTTATTTGGGTTTGACTGGTAGGTGATATGGCATTTATGTCTCCATTTTAGTGCAAATGTAGTTGCTGTACCTCTTTCCGAAAGAGCAGGATCATCATCGGCTTGCGTGTTTGACTTGTGAGGATCTGTCGAGGTGTACAACATGTAGACTAGCGAAGGTGTGAAAGAGTCTGAATGCATTGACTACTACAGCCTTGAATTGATGGGGTTCAATAAAGCAATGTAAAAATCACACTTGGAATCTTCAATTCTTGTTGTGACCAGGTTGTACCCAAACATCTACAGTCTAGCTTTTTCATGGAGTGTCTGAAATTGGCATTTCTCTACACGCTGTGTAGAACATGTATAACGCCTGTATTCAATCTCTTCTTACTGCTTGATGCTGGTGTGTAGGATTGTTGAAAACTTGCAATGGTTGTGGAGCTGACTTTTGTATTGCACGTGATGTTCAATATATTTCCAATCTTAATTTTCTTCCGTTCTCAACAAGTCAATTGAACTTGGATCTTTGTTTCATCAAATTTTCTTTTTAGGCTCTTTAGTTTGCCTTTGGTACCTTCTAGATACACAATGAAGTTGCATAATTCTTGGGGTAGTACAGTTTTTTGAGTGGACAGTATGTTCTTATTCATTTGTAATTCCATTAAATGTAAGGCTGAAAGGAGAGTTGTATGAGACAATAAAATTTGAAGTATTTCTATTATTGTACGTGAGGGTCAGATTCATCAAAGGTGCCAAAATGGAATTTCTATGTCAGGTTTTGAAAGGTCCACATTACCTTGCACCAATCACAAGATGACATGTGGCAATTCTTAAATATGAAAATGACTTAATTTAAGTTGAATCTAGCCCTTAGGGTAGAATGAGTCCTCACAAAACAATAAGGTTAGAAGAGGTAATAAATTATTTGGAAGTTGCTTGGCATTGTTTGATTGGTTTGATTGGGAATGATTTTATCTTAAAATTTATCCACCTAGTGTACTATAAAGTTCTAGTAAAGGAGGGGCAATCTTTCTTTGCTAATACAAATTTAGGGAATTTTGAAGCCTTGCTCCTTTGAAAAGTTTTCTTTCAATATTGAATGTATCTTGAGCTAAGAATGACTCATTCAATGTCATTGAAAATCATATGAAATTTCTAATAGATTAACCCCTAAAGGACCAAATCCACTATGATAAGGTCAAACATCTTGTCTGAGCTAAATTTTATCTTTTAAATTGTATTCAAATATCAATATTATATTTTTAACATTTGATGTTACAAATTGTCTATGACTGCAAAAAAATCAATTTGTTTCATAAAAATTATCATTGCTATAGTTTTTGTTGCTAAAAGTGAAAATAAATTAGTATATGATGATTGGATTGTTTTTATTATATTTTCTATCACATATTAATATTTTTTCAAGAGGTACAACAATGGAGATTAGTATGAAGATTTATCAATTATTTATTTCATATTTTACACCCAAAACAAACTTACCAATAATCTTTAAGATGCCACTATCAAACTAAATTGATCCTTTTGTATAATTGATATATAAAAATTTTGATAGTTTTTTACTTGTGAAACAGTGTATTTTCTATTGATGTAGATTTCTTCAGAATTTTTGATGAAAAAATAAAATCATAGTAATTTTTTTAATCAGAAAACAAAAAATGAGATTATATAAATTATAATTTATATTAGAATGATTTTCATTTTCTTACCATAAATGAAGTTCAAAATGAGAAACATAATTTTGTAATCTGAATTTTAAATCCATTTTTATATATATATATATAAATGAAATACACATAATATTGTGTAATTTGTAATCTAACATATAGAGTTTGTGATTGCAATAATTCTATGATTTAAAAAAAATCTAAATCTTAAAATGGAGTAGAAACAAAGAATTTCAATATTCATTTTCAGAGTTTAAAATCAAAAACCAAGATAGATATTTTGAAAGTTACAATCAAGGATGACCAAGGTGCATCCATCAAGATGCACAAAACTTTAGGGGTTAAGAGATTTTTTTTCAATACATTTGTGTGTGGAATGACTCATTCAATGTCACTGGAAAATCACATGAAATCTCTCAACAAAGTAGGAGATTATTTAATCTCAAAATGGATTAACCCCTTAAGTTCTTTCATGTTCAAAGGCCCAAAACTACTTCAAAATACTAGTCTCCGAAGCAAGGCTAAAGTCTTTATCTATATTTATTTTTTAACAAATCCGACCATTGGATCATTTAGTGAACTTGTTAAGGATACACCCTCCTAAAATTTAAGAATCAAAATTCTTACCAATTGTAAGACTATGATGCTTAAATATTTAAAAAGAAGGATCTTGAAACTCTTCCTAAATGGTTAGATTTCATCTTTCAAAATTTTTTATCCAAAAATGTGTAGATCCTATAGCTTGAAACTCTCTATAATATGATGAAGAAATAAGTTGAAAATACATATAAAAAATTTCAACAATTTTTTTTATTCATGCTTGAAAAAAACAGTAAGTATAAAGGAGTAGAGAATGTTATAAAATACTAAATTTTTTAGAATGTAATAATGAATTTGATAATGCTAATCTCAATGTTTGTAATGTTGTAATAAACAATCTACAACCTACAATTTTATACTTTTCAAAAAATATTGAAAATTCAATGAAATAAAGGACCTCAAAGTATATTTTAGAATAGAGATTTCATTATTGCCCTCAAACAAAAACTCCTCATAACTTTCATCTCATTAATAAAAAGGAGTGATTCAAAGCTTTCCACATGTATATAAATCTAGAAAACCAATTTCAAATTATTTTTTCTTGAAAAAGTAATTCTTTTAATTGCCTAAGCTACCCAAACAACCCAATTGAGAAAATAAATTGCATATCATATAATAACTTTTTTAACCATTTAATCAAAAGTCATAAAAATTGTTGCACTCTAAAGCTACTCTTCATTTACATGTTGTGTGAAAATTTTCAAGAAAAATTAATGAAAACTCCATTCTTAGTGAATTGTCCAAAATTTCTATATTGACAAAAAAACATTGCTTGGTCCCTTAAGGTTTTAAAAAATCCATACATGTATCCAAACATCTTAGTTGATAAACATCTCCTACATATTTTTAGGGATTTGGTTCATCTACTAAGAATTAAACTTGAAATTGTTATCATAGCATTCTTCGAAAGTAACCTCAACATTATTAAATAAGAAATCTCAAATTTACCTCAAGTGGGAGGTATCAAAAGCTATAGAAAGAAGATAGATGATACTAATTATGATATTCCCACTCATTGAACACCATGCATGTTCTCTCCAATGAATGTCAATTCAAGGTGGGTATCCCTAAAGCCGCCACTTTTTGATACTATGCCTAGTTCCTATTATTAGACTATTCAAATTTTCATATTTTCTTTTTGGTAAGTAAAAAGAAGTTTCCAACGCATGAAAGAACATGGCATTATGATAACCTACACAATAGTTATGAAGGGGTCAAACTTATTCTTGGTAGATGTTCTAGAACCGTTTCTTCTGTATACTTAAATAATGATTTTGGAGATGATGCACCCAGAGTGATGATGGTAGTTTCAGGCAAGGTGCTCTTTTGGGTGCACCTATTTTGGAGGGTTGCCATCAATAATAAAGTAGTTTGCTTCTAGAACAACTTTTCAAGAGGTGCTTACATTTGAGGGGTGGGAGTGGGGGAAGCGAAATTCCTTGAAACAATTTTCACTACATTTTCATAGGAAGAAAACAGAATTGACATCTAACCTGAGTCATTTCATATTTTTTGGACCTTCGTGGAATGAGTTACAAATTTTTGAAATTGAAACACAATGGTCATTAAAACAACCACCTCCTGAAATACTCATTATTGATACATTGAAGAAAGCAAACTGTACTTCCATGTTAGTGTTAGTGGTTGCTTTTAGAAGAGGGTTGCTTTTCGAGCACCTGACCTTAGAAAAAACGCGAAACAGTGTTAGTACTATTGAATGATATGGTTGCGTTCAACCTTTGTCAGTGCTATTGAATCTTGACTTGTACCTTATTATAGTTTGGCAAACTAGAGGCAAATGTTTGCAAGAATTCCCAGGATGCACACTGTTCATGGGAGTGAGGAGCGAGAATTGCTGTGCGTGATGATCAAATGATGAAAGGCATTTGAATGGGATGGCCAGATGGTGTTAATAGAGAGGGGCCCAGCACATCCTTGATTGTATGAGCACTGTGATTGTATGAGTCATTGCTGGCCTGATTCTGGTCATCCCAGCATGTCCAGTTCTCTACAAGTGTGATGCACGGGTTGATCAGAAAGGCATCTGGGCTGGAAACATGATGAAAAACATGAGCAAGTGAGTGAAGGCACTGTAACTTAACTTACTATGGTAGCAGCATTGGTCAGGAGTCCATGAAGTCCTGACAACTGATTTCCATTCACCCTTAACCCTTGAATGCTGGGCTGGTGACCATGGAAATCAGCCATTTTAGAACCGTGTGACATCATCCACTTTAGAAAAAACAGAAATACTCATTGGGAGTCAAACTACTGTAGAAGATCTTCCCTTTCCACCCGTAATTCCAAGGATGAATAGTTGTAATTTTGTCCTACACAGGAGAATTCCTTGTCATTCATCAGACAATAATCGTTTGTCGCGTCGTTCAAGGGTTAAAGGACAAAGCCCCCATGACCAAGGTAGTCAACAAAACAGCTTTGATTATTGAACCATTAGGTGCATTATGTTTTCCTACAGTCAATAGTGAAGTCTTCCATCGGACACTAAACGTCTGCTTCAACATTTAAGGGTTGAAGAAGTAGTTTGAGAAGGAATGGAACCTTTTCGGAAGAGACATATAGACTATTGTAGGAAGATAGGAGGTCCATAAATTAGTTGGGTCCCCTATCTAGGACGGATTGACATGTTCCTTGAAAATATCTATTATTGTCATTGATGAAGTAGGTAGGCTTAAAGGGATGGTTTATGGACCTCCTACCTTTAGAGAATGCACTACTTGAACTATCGTTGTAGGCAAGGTGCCTCCAAAACACGAGAAGGAAAGTAGGTGCACCCAAAATTGCATCCTACTTAAAATGAATGACAATTCAATTTTAAGGTGGGTACCCTCAAATTGCCACTTTTTGCTACAAGCCTAGTTACTACTATTTGATTGGTGAAAGTTTGCTTATTTTCTTGTTGGTAAGTGAAAAGAGGTTCCAATAGACCAAAGAATGTAACATTTGGATACCACACAAAAGTTACAAAGGGTCAAAGTTTTTTTTCTAGTAGATGTTCTAAAATCGTTTTTTCCACATACTGATTTTGGGAGATGTACATAGAGTGATGATGGTGGTGTTGAGTCAAAGGCACACTTGGGATCCCCACCTTATGTAGTATTGGAGTAGGAGAATGCATTGAACTAGTTTTCATTATTAGAAAGGAGGCAAAATTATTGTCACTACAAAATTTATAGTTTTGGAAATGGGTTCAATATAGTCATATTTTAGTTTGCACTAGTTCAATCCTTATTATAGTCCCAATTGTCATCTTAAGAGACAAATGAAAGTTCTGATAGGTTTCTATGATCTCAATTTTGCCAAAGTGAATTTTTTGAAACCATTTTTGAAATAGAAAAAACAATTAGCTTTTAGGGAATATTATTTTCTGATTTCAATTGGTGCTCAAGAGCAAAAATTATGTCACACTAAATTCAAAATGTCCAATCTTGGACAATCTTGGCAAGTATTATGAGATGAATAAAGACATGAAAAGTGATAACTATAAATGCACAACTTCAAGAGTTAATTACTCATAAGAAATTTCATATTCATTTGTTGTTTTTTGCAACATAACTCTCTTCTCTAAAGTTGGCCAATAGTGTAGCACTTGCCATTTACAACATTCTATCCCCAAAATACATGCCATGGGAAAATGTCTCAATCTCTTGCTTTGGAACAAATCTATGCTCTCATTGGTGGCTAAGTAATTTAAGATATTGATCTCCCATAGTTGAAAGGATTTTGTTGGTAGATTTGCAACAAAAATGAAATCCTACTCTCAAAAAGACTCAACAATTAACAACCAAAGCCAAAGCCATGAGGAAAAATAGCTCTTGAAATAGGGTTGTGGTTTGTTCATAATGTATTTGCAGCAATGAATACTAAAGCATTAGAAGAAACTCCAAAGTCATTGAATCCCCATGCTCTTAGTCCTTGTAGTCTCCATTACACAACCCTAGGAGAGCCTTGGTTTTACAAGATGAGAGATATATATCTAAACCCATCTATAACTCTCTCTTTCAATGAAAAACTTTATAAATGCACATTCTCTATAAGTTTTGAGAATCCATACTATTTATTGTGTACACAATTGATTGGACAACATGTATGTGTCAAGTTTTGAACACCAGTCCTCTAGAAGGAGTCCACTAATTCCCACATGTCCTTAGAGAGGATTTAGTGTACTACGTGACAAGAAATATGTGCATGAATCTTGATAAATTTTTGATAAATTTTTGAATATTTGACACATGGATGGTCACTTACTCGGGAACTGAATGAGACCCAGACACCAAATCTGCAAAGTTTGCTCCTGACTAAGTTCATGATTTTGTTTCACTCACCTTCAATGCAGCACATCGCTTCATCCTGGCATCCCTTTGGGCAACCTTCCATCTTCGGATATCAATTCTCAACTGCCTGCCCCCAAATGGCTACAATCCTCAAATCCGGGAGTCAGTGATCCTGAAGAATTCTAACTCATCAAGCATCTGGGCATCTCTTGTCATATTCGTTACAATGACAAAATTTCACGAAAAACTGACATTTGGGGGACGCCCGTCTGGAACCAACTTCAGTTCTCTGTAATATTTGAGCCAGTTTCGTAGGCAATAAAAAAAAGGCGTCACATGCCCAAGCGCTTCCCCTCACTCCTCTTATCCAAGATTTCTGAGCTGAAATTGTTACATAAGTACAGACAGGATACGCAATGAAGCAGGGGTAGCTTTTGGAACCACTTATTACCTTAAATTTCTGAGCTCCGCTCACTTGAATGTCACAATTTTGGTGCTTTGAAACAGGTCAATTCTGACCAAATTCCATTTCCATTAATTTCTTCTGCACAGCCGGCTGATGTGATGCAGGAGATCAAACAATAGTCCTGGCAGCTTCAGTACTTGCAAATCCCTGAAACTTCTCCTGCGAGCTCTTGGCGTGCTCAGCCTGCAGCTGGTGATTCCGCGCAGTGTTGATCTTCTTGAACAAATACCGCAACACTTTCTCCCGTTCTTCCCACGACAAATCCGAGATGTCAATCATGGGCAAAATCACGGGCACCGTGAAAGGGTCGTGACTGCTGTCTAGGAAGTTGATCTGTGCCTCTGCTTGGGCTTCAGTCTTGTTATAAACCCCTGCCAGAGAGTTCACGTCGTTGATTCCTCCTTTGCTGTTGTTATTGTTGGATTGCTCCTGAAGCTCTGGGTTCTTGTAACGTGGCCATGATCCTGCGCCTGGCCACGAGGCTGGAGCTTTGTGGATCGGTGGCAAAGTGGAAACTGAGGTGCTGCTGGAATCCATGCTGGCGCAATTGACGTTGCAAGAGGGAGTGTCGGCATGGTCTGCGGATTGGTAGCTTTGGATCTTCTTCTGCAGGTAGATTTGGTTCTTCACATGTTGGATGGAGTCCAAGAGGAAAAGCTCCACCTCCCCTCGTTGCCGGATCACAATCTCGGCCAGGTGCCGGAGCTTCTTCAGCTCTTTCGCTTTTTGTAACACGACGCTCCTCAGTTTCTGCTCAGGAAGACGGGGAACCAACCACGGTTTGATTGATTGAGAAGCTGTTTGTGTCAGTGGTTCCCCTTCTGAGTTCCTCGAGTAGTTACCAGGGTTTTCGATAAAGATAGAGGATTTAATTTATGGACTTTGACGCACCATCTTAAGGAGACTTTTCCCCTTGGGACGATTCTCCTAATCTCCTGTTTTCAATTGAAACTGATTTTACAAAAGCTAGCCCCTCGGTGTATCATGGGAGGCTAGGCCTATGTATGATCTTCGTAAAATGTGGTGACATTCAAGAACATAAATGTTATGTAGCAAGCGGCCTTGGTTGTGATTTTTTTTCAATGGCCGTGACCAAGTGGGGTATGTTGCTCACAGCATACTCTATGGGACGATGAACTCCCTAAATGCGCTACCACTTTCATTCCTCTTATAGAGATCGCTATTTAGTACCCTTTCCATCCCAAAATGATCTTCCTGTTGCACTTTGTGACATTGCAAATTGGTCAAATTCAATTTTCGATTGCTATCTAGGACAATAAGACAACTCCAAGTAGAAATTCCCCTCCCATCCATGCACACGTCAATTAAAAGACAAATGAAATGACTGAAGGGGTCAATCAATATTGTCCATTCTTATTTTTTTCATCTCTTTGAGTGTTGCCCAATTGAAGGTAATGAAGCTTTGGGAGGTGGAACAAAGGTCCACACATGATCTTGAGCCTATACGAACTACCTACAAAATGACAACCTCACAATCAATAATTAAATGCCTAGTGTTGTTCTTTGAAAATGCCCCCAAAATTTCACTTTTCAATCTTTTAAAACTACACTTTGAATAAGGCTTCCAAACTCAAAGTTTGTAGGACGCTACAAGTGAACCAAACTCTACTCACAATGTGAAACAGAGTTTTTAAATGTTACTTTTAGCCTTAAACCAGAACTTTTTGTCCAAAGATCATTTTGGGGACGGAGGGAGTATATTAGAAACCTCTCCATGGAGAAGTTTCTCATTATGATATCTAAAAGTTCATGAAACGGACTGATTTTACTGAAAACACATTCATTAGATCAGCTGCACACATAAGAAAATTAGCTTCAGAGACGAAGTACCATATTATCAGCCTTAAACTCAGCAACAATATGGGCGTGCTTCTCTTGGAGGATTCGTCTTTCTTCACTGAATTGGCGGATGACTTGCTGCAGACTTTTTTCTAGGTTTCGGATCTGCCCAGTTTCCAGTAGAGATTGTGACTTTTAAGGTGATTAAATTGTTCGCAAGCATACCTGAAGCTATAGATGGAGTAGAAGTTAAGACTTGGACATTGAATTGGATATTGGGGAAGTTAATAGATGAGAACAAATGAATTCAGTAATTACGTACCTTACTGTCGTTGTGGCGGATGACATGTCTCTGGTGCCGACTGCGCTTGATTTGAAGCTCCTCGGCTTGACCCTTCAAGTCAATTTCGCCTCTCAACTTTCGGTTTTCAGCTCTCAGCTTGTCCGCCTCCTCTTGCAGCCCCGTTGTCGACGATGTGTGCATGTAGATTTCCGACAGAAGGATCTCATTCTGCACATCCCACGCATGTCTATCTGTCTCTTGCTATGGATTTCCACCGATATCCATGAATCATAACTTCGAATGTCAATCGTGAGGGTGGAAACTAGGGTTAATTACCTGTGCCATCACCTCTTTCACCCTGTCCCCGACGCGATTACCGATGTCTTCCTTCACTTTGAGCATGAATTCCTCCAATTTCTTGTCGATCTCCTCTTTGTATGCTAAGCACTGCACTCATCACTCTTTTGAATCCAGCATTCCAGTCGTAATCTATGTGACTGCTACTCATGGTACAATGTGATCCAAAGGGAACACTCTTACTACAAATTTGAAAGAAGGTTGAGTATCCAAAGCAAGGTTTTCAGGTACGTTTGACTGTTGCATAAACTTTCAGACTACATTATACTGGCAATCTTCTCCATGATTCATGGGGAGGTCCACTAATGTCTCAATAATCATATAGAGGCATGTGTACAATCACTGTGATCATAGGGAGACCTCTCCATGAAATCCCCACAAATATTTTTTATGACTTATTTTATGATGTTGTCTAAAAGTTTTTGAAACAGTCTACCTTTCCTAAAAATCCTGTTGCAATGGGTACAATGGAAAACGAGGAAGTGTACTTTACTTTTTCAATGTATTTGCGTTCGAAGCTAGGTGCCAAATCTGTCATTTGGGCGCGCGTTTCCTCTGTTTCCTTCTCCGCCGCTTCCATGCGTGCCTCCACCTCATCCTAGCCCCCACATTCTTGATCAGAAAACTTGTTGATGTCATCAAAATATGAGTCCAAAAAGAGAGCATTGAAACTTGAACCAGTTTTCCCGAAACTAATATGAAACCCTATTTACGGGTCAAGCAAGCAGAGTGAACCAACCTGGTGTTGGACGAAGCTCTTCACACTCTCCAGTCGATTGTGAAGCTCCTCGACTCGAGCGCCGAACCTCACCGTGAGCTGCCTTCGTTTCAGCCTTTCATTTTCGATGGTCTTCCGCATTTCAATCTTGTAATGCGCGTGAAGCTCTTCGATGTACACGACTTTCTGCCTCGGGTTTCACAACCCAACATTTCAGTCAGTGTCTGCTCTCCATTCAAAAATCGTTCATGCAAGACCCGCAAAAGTTTTGGAGAAGACCAATGTTACCCTGGTTTTCGTAATTGGAGAGACAAAGACACATTTGCAAGGTTTAATTCGTGTTTGACAGAATTTTTCATTAGGAGCTGTAGGGTTTACTGGCATTCCAAAGATTGTTTGAGAAACTAACTATCAATTTGGAGAACTCAAGATGGATTTCAGAATTCTAGTAGACAGATCGTGTCTTTTTAAACGTTTTACGATTTCCCACTATTACAGAAATGGTCTGCCTGTCAATTTCCCAGTCTTGTGTGGCTTGCCTGCCTACTGCCTCCAAAATTCAAACAATCAGTTGAGAAAACACCGATTGATTTCAGTGAAGAAATTATAACTGGCATGTGCATGACCTAACAGACCTGAGCTAGCTGAGTCTCCAGATCCTCGATCCTGGCCTTCTTCTCCGCAATCTCTTCTGTTTGCAAATCTTGAAGAGAGAACTGCCCCACCCACATACATAGCTCCGAAATTACACTCATTTCCAGAGCACAATAGCCTTTTCACTAACCTTAAAACACCAAAAAGCTCACAATTGAGTTTTGTTGTTTGTTTTCAGCAGTTTTGAGTATGTCATGTGGGGGCGTTGTTTTTGTTCACTTTCATTTAGGTTCTGACCTATATGTCCATTTTCTTCATTGATCCTGTTGATACAAAGTTTGACCTAATCTGAATTGGCAAGGTTTCTAAATATAATCAATCGAATTCGTCATTTTCGAACCATGAATCCTTGGACGTTTAGGGCTTAACAGATTGGGCTTACAGCGTCTTCGTCCCGGCGTCTGAAATTCTCCGCCATGGCAGCATTTTCTCGACCAAGTTCGCCAATGTAGTCCCGGCAGTCTTCCAACGCCGATCTCTGCTCCTTGATACTTTACCCCTTACCCACCCCATCCAACTTAGAAAATTCTTAGCGGGAGACATGTTTGCCTGAGTTTAATTTCAGAGCCTACAGCTACAATTAATTGTTCAGAAGACCTTCATATCAAGTGGGTTCTCTCACTGCACCATGACTCTTGATTATTTATACAAAGTGAAACACCGGTAATTTTAGGATTAGACTCTAGGAAGCTTGCAATTGATGCGTGCCTCTGTTTTACTTCAGTTTCTAGGTGCAGTCAGCTGCACTTATGTGGCCACGGAGTTCAATAGGCCTTCATGTCAAGTGCGTTCGCTCGCTCCACCATGACTCATGAGTATTTGCATAAAGTGAAACACCAGTAATTTTAGGGTTAGCCTCCAAGAAGCTTGCAATTAATACATGCCCCTCTATTTCGTTTAGTTTCTAGGTGCATTCATCTGCAATTACTTGGCCAGAGTGTTCAAAAGGTCTTCATGTGAAGTAGGTTCATGACTGTGATTCTCCAATCTAAGTGAACAAACTAGATTTAGGGTTAACGTCCCCAAAGCTTGCCATGCATGCCCCTGTGTTTTATTTCTGTTTGTTTTTTCTTTGTTCAGCCAGGAAGATTTGTCACGTACTTGGTGACAAGACCTTCGGAATTGTCTTCGACAGTTTTGACTAACGCTTCGTCCAACATTTGCATCAGCTCTCCCACGTCCAGGGCTTTTTTCTCTCTACCTGGTTTTCCATCTTTGGGTGAGTTGGGAGACTCGGGAGAACTTGGCCTCGACATCTTCTGAACTCCAACCCTTCAAAATCTGCACACCTTCACATAAAGTCGACTTTCTTCAGTAAATGAAGATTTCTCTATTCGTGTTTCCAAGGCTCCAGGCTACCGTTTCTGCAAAATTTCGAATTTGGTCTTACAATTCACAGACAATCTGAATTGCTTGGAAGGTCCGTGTTTCAACTGACAGAACCGAACAGTGAGCAGTCCTGCGGAGATTCATTTCTCAATGTCTTGGAGACAAGCTTCCTTGTCGATCAACAGTGGGATTGTCAGACTTTCTGTTGTGGATTTTTGGAGGTTTCATTGATTCCATCTCTTCACATAGCAGGAGCTGTTTTCCATCTGCAATTGTAATTAGAAAACCTTGCTTGATGCAATGTGGATTTTTTGAATCAACAAATTGAAGATAAGTTGAAAATAACTCAATTCCATGGAAGAGTAAAACTAGGAATTTTTTGGAAGCTCTTCAATCGATTGTTCTCCATTCCAACCTTGGCAATTTCAAACACCCCTTTCTCACCATGGAAGACAAACATTTGATCCACAAAATTTTCAATTTCACCACACGATAAGCGGTTATACTCCCCTGATGAATGATGCGTGAAATTCTCTAATCCGCAAATTAATTACAGTACGTATGAGCTCCAGCATGAGAATAAGGAAGCATTCAAGATTGTCCGTGATAACTTAGCCTCAAGTGAGATGCAACAAAAGACTCGCTTGGGTATTGAACCAGTCAAGGAGACAACATTGCAAACGAGGGATTTCATTTTGAGGGAACTCGGGAGATGGCCCCGTTCAAATTCAACAACCCAGAGGTCTCGGTTTCTGTTCCCATGCACTTATTTTTTTACATGACCAACGGCTCTTCTCGAAGACGTCGAGTGCTGTACGTTGTTGTTTCTTTTTCTTTTCTTTTTTGAAACAAATGAGTTCTTGTTTCTTTGAAAGAAAATGAAATGTAATTGAAATTGATGAGATATGTCAGTTGGAACTCGGTCCATTTGATGTCTCATCACACGAGTAGTCAAGACATGGAATCCTTGCAAGTTTTCAAGGGACATGAACTTATCACGACACTGTGAGGACTGGCACATTGCGGAACTTTGGGCTTCTCAATCTTCCTTGAACGTGGTGACTCTGCTCTGCATTAACTAAATTTAGTAACTGAAGATGTTGGTTCAAGTTCCATGCTGTTGCCCGTGCACCAACGTTTGAATTCATAAAAACTTGGCATTCCCCCAATTTTAAAGACCCTAAGTTAACTAGAACCGAGTCTTCAAAGACTTTGGCAGCTGCAAATGGGTCAAAAACTACGGTTTTAGCTAAAGGTGTCAGAGTTCAAAGACTTGTGCTCTGAGAATGCAGTTGATGGGAAATTTATTTTATTTTATTTGACACAGATGAAACACAGTTTTAATGTAAGGCCAAGTACATGAGGTAGTCTACTGATAAACCGTGCGTTTAAGGGCTGGTCGGCCTTTTCGATGGTTCTTAGATTCACGAAATTATTTTTCCTTATTTTTCACTTGAAGAAAAATTGATATGGAATCTAACCCAAGTGGTATCACATTTTTCGGAGCATTTTTGATTTACTTACGAATTTCTAAAGAATTGTACCATAGGTATCTATTTCTTGATCCCAAGCCTTACAAAACTCACACATGCACAGTCTGAAAAAAGATATGGCTTCACCAAAAACAAGCACAGCAGCATGTAGAAAGTAATAGATAGGGTTCCAAAATGAGATCCTAACTAAACTTAACTCCTAAAGGGCTAAGGCCTATTTTTTGACAAAAATCACTCGAAATTGCCATTTAGTCTACATTCTTTCAAGAAAGAAAAAAAAATTAAAATTAAAAAATCCAACCACACGATCTTGTACTATACTTGTATGAGATCATGTGGTAAAATTTTTATCAAGTTTGACCATACAAATTTAAAATATTAGCATTCAAAGTTGTGGGGGAAAAGGGTTTTTGAATACAGGTAAACATTTTAGAAATGGACCCACCTTGGCTCTTATTCCATCTACTAGAAAAGTATAAAGGAACATTTGACAAATGTTAAACCGCTCTAACATCATTGACAAAACATTCAATGTTTTACATATATCCATTTTACAACTTGTTAAGGTCCATTTCAAACCCTAGCCAGGGACAATATTAAGAAGAGGGGCGGAATTAGAGTAGACTATCATAATTAAGTTACCAGACACAAGTGACTTGTCAAAGGGGAAACAAGTTGATTGGGAATTTGAAAATTGTGTTGGAGCGTTGCCACCTTGCACTTTTAACGGTGTAACTTTGTAACCAAAGTGGATGATAAGTATTCTTGGTCAATCCTAGAATTTTTTTAAGTCCTCGATCCTTTAACATCGAATACAATAAATGGCTAGAAGAAAATTGTGGAAGAAATATTGGTTTGAATCATTGTATATGACTTACGTATAATTGGTAACCCATTGACAAGCCAACCTATTACATAAAAACCAAACTATAATTTTGAGTGCTCTAGATATAGATCTTGACAAGACTACAAGAAAACAATACTCAAAGTAAAAAAAAATAGTTTGACATAACATTGTTTTGTTTCACTTGCTAGGCTACTTATAGGCTATCAAAGAACATTGCACCAAGGATTTCTTTAAAGCAATTGAAAACTTTTCTAGACCTTGCTATGTTTTATAGTGTTTTCTTTATAATGTTCCAAATCTCCCAAGTATACATGTTCCTCCAAACCAAGTATACACTGCAAATGATGGCAAACAGTGTTGAAAAAAATGTCTATAGATTAATCAGATTACATATCAATTGAAAGTAGAGATCAAAATTCACATCACATTACCAACGACCTCATTTGCATACTAAAGAATTAGAATGTATATGTATCTCCATTTTGATTCTATAAATCTAATGGCTAAGCAAATTATGCTAAACTATTAAAAAAAAATCAATTGACTTCTTCATCACTACAAATTTTCCTTCATTTGCAAAAAAACAAAAAAACAAATATATTCATTTAGAAAAGATAGCCCCTTCTAGAAGAAAATGTATTTTTATATGAATGCCTTTGAATATAGTAAAGTTGTTCTAAAAGGACAAACACTTTAGCCTTGTACTAACTATCTGAAACAAGTTCATTTAGAAAATGGTCTTGATCTTGTGATTCAAGGTGATTCAAAGTTACAAGAGATAATTCCAGAGTTAAGTCACTAAACTTAAGTTTAAGCCCTTCAAGATTATTATTTCATATGCTCCAATTCACACTTGAGGAAAAAAAATATCTTCGACAATCCAAATTTGCTTTGAAAATTAGAAAGAAAAAAATTGAGTTTGGTTCCTACTTTTGTTTTATGTTCTATTTTCAATCAATTACAAAACATACAAATTTTGCTTTATTTCTATAACATTTGACAATCTATAATAGAAAAGACATTTCGGGGGAATGAATTCAAATTAAAGGAAAAATTCATTCCTAAAGAAAGTACAACCACTAAGGTAAACCAGCCCATGACAGGCAAAATGGCTAGTTTGCTATGTTCACATTTTAAAAAAAATTTAATTCCATGTAAAGATAAACATGAGAAATGCAGAGAGCAATTGAAATAATATTTTTTTTGACAAATTATCAATTTGTTATGATTTTTCAAAGTGTACAACCCAATTAGCCCAGCAGAGTCTGTAGACTACTCCAAATTAGCAAAAAAAGGGCTTGTATAATGGTCATCTTACCACCTAAAGCAGTCACAACATTTTTAAACATGACTACAACATTTCCTAACATAGCCATGACATGAAGGAATAAAAAAATAACTTTTTATGACCAATTTACACTAGAATGGTGTAAGAACCCTATGATAGTCACTAATAATTCCATGACCATCTCCCAAGACAAGATTATGGCCACAAATCAATCTAAGGTGGTCAGAATCTCATTTCTTAGAAAAAATCTGCCATGGGTTGATGTAAGACTGTAATAGGTGGTTTTCTAAATGACTGCATTAGGCATTTTGCTTGTCATGGGCTAGTTTACCTTAGTAGAAAATAGTATTGCCTTCAACAAAATCAAGGTGACATAATTTTTTGTTTCCTGCCCCAAAACGCAAAATTTGCATTAATTGTAACGCAAATTTCTAAAAATTGCATTACAATTAAGACAAATTTTGTGTTTTAGGGCAGAAAACAAAAAATTGTGTCACATAGATTTTGTTGAAGGCAACGCTATTTTCTTCTAGTGAACTAAAGTGAAGTGAAGACTATTTACTTCAAAGGTCAAGTAGACCTTAAAATAAATTGAGTGGTTCTACTATGAACTTTCTGGGAGAGGAAAGTTCTTGCACCCCCTCTATTTTGTCATTGGTTTATTCTATGTTTCCCAACCTCTTCTAATGAGTTTAGAGTCATTGATTTTAAAAAAGAATTTTAAATTTGATCATCCATGGTAAATAATATTTTTTTTTTGCATTCATTTTCTTCAAGGTTTAAGAGAAAATAGAACTCTTAAATTGCTCCCTTTAGAGGAACACTTGTAGCACAATTCTAGAAGAAGCTGGGCTAACCAAATTGCATTCTAGTAGTACTCCTAGCCTTCCATGTGGGTGACAATTCCCCCACCTCTAGTTTGAAGAAAATAATATTGAAACATGTCCCTTGTTTTGGCCAACTAATTTTGTATAACATAGAGTTCTCCTACCTAATTTGGAGTCTATGATTCCAAATGTGAATTCAAAATTTCAAAATTTTATCGTCCATGCTTAAAAGATCTTTCCTAACTTGTGTTTTTTGCAAAGGAAAAATTTTGAGTAACAAAATTTGCCCTTTGAAGAAAGCTCAAAGTACGGGGATAATTGAGTCTAGACCAAAAAGACTATGTGTTGGAGGACAAAGGAGAAGCCATTTTGTTGAAGTGACCAATTTCAAGTAAAGTAGACCATCCAATTTTTGTTCACTACCCAATTCTATCATTCGACGTTAGGCCCCAATTCCATCTAGCGCATCATCCAAATCTGTTCATTTTGTGATGAAATCATTGCATCTATGCCAACAAGAAGTAACATGTGAATCCTTCAATGGTGAATACTTAAGGTATTGTATCATTGGATACATAGATGAGCAGTTATGGGTTGTTCATAGGATGTTCATGACTCCACTCTATGAGTGATTTTGTAATTTTAAGACAAACTCCTTCAAAAATTCATAATAATTTTAATTTTAATCAAAAAATTATAATTCTCCTTGGATTTGATTCGTGAAACAAGTGCACACCTTTGAATAATGTGTCCCTCTTGGAGTTGGCCTCAAGATATTCAAATTGCTAATCTGGGTGGTAATAGGCTTGTGTACCTTAACTCTTAAAGGACCATGTGTCCCTTCAGGAGACAACTTGGATTTGGGGTAGGTACCTCACTCGAAGAAAAACTTGTTATTTTCAACAAAATCTAGATGACATTTTTGTTCACTATAATGTAGAAACATCAATTTCAACACAAAAGTTGATGTTTTGTGTTATAGTGAACAAAAACATCATCTAAATTTTGTTGAAAGCAACAAGTTTTTTTCTAGTGCCTATAGTCTCAATTTTTGTTAAAATTTTTGGGAACTTTTTTCTAAGGTAGAAAAATGGATTATCTTCATGAGAATATTATTATTTTTCAATGGATGCCTAGAAACAAAAGTTATGCCGAAAAACAAAAGTCATACTCAAAATAATACCTAGCAATAAAAAAAAATTCAAACATTTGAATTTATTTCAGAGAATACTTATTTTCTCATAGATTATATCTTCGTCTATATGAAAAGCTTTGATTCATTTCATTTGGATAAGTGATGTGAAAGTTATGTACAATCTTGTTTTGGGGGCAATCTAAATATCTTTTTGAAAAAAATAACTTGGAAGATTTAGTTTTGAATGCAATTTTTACAATTTTTTTAAGAAAAAAATTCTACATGGGTTATTTTTCTTGGTAAAAACAATCTCACCATTGGGATTAGTGCATTTTAATTCCATCTTAGAGATATTAATACTTTAAATATTCCTTCTATCTTTGACCCACATCTACTTAACAATTTTTTAAAGAATAAAAATTAAATATTTTTTTCTTGAATTTTTTTCCTAGACTCTCAACGCAAATTCCCCACCATAAAGATTTAAACCTCAAAACTTTATACTACCAAAAGTGGAAGTTGAGAAGGTTCAAAGCCAAATAATCTAGTCCCTCGAACTTGCAAAAAAAACTTTTTTTTTCACATCAAATGCAAATATCTCGCAATCTGTGTGGTCAAAATTTCTGAAATTTATTTCACACACTCTCATACTAGTTAGGTGTAAGATCCTTTGATTAGATGTGCCGAACAAGACAATTTCTAGGTTTTTTTTACTCATTGCAATAGAAATGACAGATTTGAGTGTGTTGGCTAAAAAAGGCCTGGGCCTTTAGGGGTTAAGCTTAGCTTAGTGACGCACTCACGTAGGGAAGAAAATTTCCCTCCCTCCCATACCCAGCACGCTAAACCTTCCTTTTGCTGTCCTTAGTGTCCGCCTCTGGTCTTTGAGTCATGTCGCTGGCCAGGCTACTTGTGGCTGGCTGGTTTGTAATTTTTCTCTCTTTGCAATGAAATTCCGTTTCATTTGTGTAAAAAAAACCCTAAAAAAACAACAACTTCCTTTCATCACATCATTAACCCCTAAATGCCCAAGGCACCAGATTCTGGTGTTTTGAAAACTTTGAAGTTAAGTAAAATCCAACCAAATTGCTATTATTATTAGTTTATATTTTTGGAGAATTCTTTTTGAAGTCTAGTTTTAGGATCAAAAAGTTGATCTGAAAAATAAAGGGTTATGGTTTTTCTATTGAAGATTTAGTGCAAGGATGCCCATTGCAATCTTGACTTCTCGCAGTGTTGAGGGCTCTTGAAAATGAGCCTCAAATACACTAGATCTTGGAGGCAAAATCGCATTAGAAATTCATTTAAAAAAAATTTAGAATAGATTTTGAAAAAACATAAATTGAATAGGGTTGTGCATGCTAGGCCCTATAACCTCATATGTTTTTAGTGACCAACTTTTTAGAGTTGACATGCAAAAAGTGAATTGAAAAATTTTCACAATTTTTACACCTTCATGATCAAACATTATAATCTTTCGATCTATAAGTGATATTGTTATGTTTTCTTTTCCTATGTGATCTCTAACATGTCTAGTTTGACTTTGTACAGTTACAATTCAAAAGAAATTGGTACAACTTTTGAAAATGTCGACTTTTTGTTCAATTTAGAGCAAATTTCAAGGAGCTCCAAACAGGCCTTGGGCATTTAGGGGTTAAGCGCACTAATTGCAAGTTTTCCGGGCAATGAAGATTTGGATTTCGATAAACAAGCAGAATCTCACCTCCAATCAAATATCCGTCTAAAGTTTCAAAAATAAAAAATAAAAAATATCCGTCTAAAAGTTATCAATTCATTCATTCAAAAAAAGAAAAAGAAAAAGTTATCAATTCCTTCAGCGAGCCATCAATTTCGAAAGTCAAAACCCAGTTGAATTCCACAATTATCACAATTGATTTAATGACTAATCTCTCGAAACTATCACCTGCATAAATAGGAGGCTCACTTTAACATAACTTCAGTTACTTTATCATCTGTCTCTCATGATATGAATGAGACAACTTATTTAAGCTTAACTTAAGGTAGTCTGCTCATAAACCGTGCGTTTAAGGGCTGGTCGGCCTTTTCGATGGTTCTTCGATGCACGAAAATATTTTCCCTTATTTTTCACTCGAAGAAAAATTGATGTGGAATCTAACCCAAGTGGTTTCATATTTTTCAGAGCAGTTTTGAATTACTTATGAATTTTTAAAGAATTCTGCCATAGATATCTATTTCTTGATCGTAGGCCTTACAAACCCCACACATGTGTCGTCTGAAAAAAGATATTGCTTCACCAAAAACAAGCACAACAGCATGTAGAAAGTAATAGACAGGGTTCCAAAATGCGAGCTTTACTAAACTAAACTCCTAAAGGATCAAGGCCTACTTTTTGACAAAAATCACTCGAAATTGTCATTTCTGCTGCGTTCTTTTAAGAAAGAAAAATAAAATAAAAAATAAAAAATCCACCCGTAGGATCTTGTACTATATTTGTATGAGATCATGTGGTAAAATTTTTATCAAGTTTGACCATACAGATTGAAATATATTAGCATTCAAAGTTGGGGGAGAAAAGTCTTTTTGAACACAGGTAAACATTTCAGAAATGGACTCACCTTGGCTCTTATTCCATCCACTAGCAAAGTATAAAGGAACGTTTAACAAAGTTTAAACCGCTTTGACACATTTACAAAACATTCAATGCTTTACACATTTGCATTTTACAACTTGTTAATGTCCATTTCAGAACCTGGCTAGGGACAGTCTTTAGAAGATGAGCGGATTTAGAGCAGACTACCATACTTAAGATAAGCTAAAAACTTTTGGCTAGGTCTGCAGCCAGGTAAGCTTAGGTATCCTTCACGAGCAATGTATAAGTTTTTCTTTGTTTTTTTGGCAACAAGTGGAAACCCATTGTATTAGAAAAACCCGGAGAAGGACAGCCAAGCCAGAGGCTGGACAAATGAAGAGAAATGAGCAACAAACATGGAAACAAAGAAACTAGAGAAAAAGAGCAGGGGACCCCCTTGTTCCAAATAATGCAATTGTCAACTCTATGAGCCAGGGTTGGAGATCGAAGCCAAATTTTATCAAACTCCGCCCAGCTCTTGTCATAATGGTGAGGTTTGTATAAGGGTTTTTTGGTTTGTTTTTTTAAACAAATGGAGTATAAGTTATTTCATCACACTGAAATTCCTTTTCATTTAGTTGGTTTCCAAACAAACAAAAACCAATTATATCACTGATTTATTGACTGGTCTCTCGAAACTATCACCTGCATAAATAGTAGGCTCACTTTAACTTAACTTACTTTATCATCTCTCGTATGAACAGTGAGATATGGAAAAACTTTTGGCTTGGTCTGCAGCCAGGTATCCTTCAGGAGCAACCCATTTCTGACCACGTATCTGGAAGGGAGGTTTCAACTTTCAACAGTGGGGAAATTTTCCCATGTACAAAAATAGAGATCATAAGGTTTACAAAAAAAATTCAGATTTTTATTTCTTAAAACAGAATTACTATGAATTATGAATTTTTCAGCTGAAGCTTCTGTTCCACTCATATTGGTCATATAGACCTTCCTATTTTTTACCAATATTTGGTTGCAAAATCCAACAAGGGTTGATTGCAATACTAAGAGTCTTGTAGCCAATCATAATGGGCCACATCTATGTTGGGAAGTGTGTTAGCATTAATCATGTTAATCACCTTTTGATTGAAATTACTTGAGCCTACAATGCAAGAATGGGTTGCCTCTGTTAACATGGAACTTAAGTTAACCCCTAAATGCCCGAGCCTTTTCAAGTGTGTTTTGACTTTGAAAAAAGAGCATTGGCTTGTAGTTATCCTCAACAAAGCAAATAGTGTTTTTTTTCAAATCTAACCATATAGATGTTAAGAGAGCTTGTTTATTAGTATGCCCACTAATTTTGAGTGCAAAATTTTCTAGGAGTTGTGAGATTATACCAAGGAAAACATACATTTTAAAATTTTAGTACATTGTCTTTGTCCACAATGTTTCAAAAATTTGCATATATATGTTTTTTGGGATTGGAGGTAATATGACTAACTTCAAAGAGTGTTAGCACACTAAAATGCACTTCTAAAAAACTTAATTTCACGTGAAAAGACATCAAACTCATTACACAATCCACCTTGCAATTGTTGAAATGTAATTTTTGTTTATAAGTAGAAATTGCAAACAACTTCAAATAAACACTTGCATGTTGAAATTTTCAATGGTGAAAATCATGAAAAGACTTTAAACTTTTCATTGGGACCATTCTCAAAGCAAATGGATTATGGATAAGTACAATTTCTTAGATTTCGAATCAAATGAAATTGCCAAGCTTTGCATAAAGCTGGGAAATGAAGTAAAATTAGCAAGTTTTACACTATACTTTTAGTACACATATGCCTTTGAAGACCTCTCAATAAGTGATAATGTATTTTTCTCAATGAAAAATGAAAGTTTTCCATGGTTAACCCTCAAAACTGCTTGAATTCTTTTTTAAACCGATCACAGGAATTTAACTGCCCATAAAGAAATGGGCCTGAAATTTCAGTTCGACCATATATGGTCGACTGAGCAGTTAGGGGTTAATAAGACTGGTGTGCCCTATGCAATTGCCATAGTCAAAATAAAAGTGACACATCTTCTCACCAAGGGCTTTCCGATGGTACCAAGAGCACAACTGAGGGATGCACAGTTTGGGAGATCTTACAATAACAAAACAAACAACCTAACTTAAAGATATGGATGGATAGTGATGTAACTTAACCCCTCCAACTTAAGTGCTTTATTATATTTTATGCCAACCTTGCACCAGAATGGCAAAGGCAAGAATGCCAAAAGTGTTGCAGCACTCCACCAAAGGCTTGCCCCTCTGATTTTGTGTATTGTTTCCCTTTTCAATGGAAATTGTCCATGTGTTTCAAGAAAAAGAGAAAAAAAAAAAGTGTTGCAACACAAAAGAACTTAACCTAAGCTTAACTTAGTTGCACTGTTTAGCAATAACAAGAGAAGGCCTAATGAAGTGAATGAATGGAGAGAATTGTAGCCCAAGAGATAAGGCGAATACAACCCATTGTGGGCAAAATTAGGAGTTTGCCCTCATGTAATTGTTGAGTTTTATTTTATTTTTAAATCTTCTTATAAAGACAAGTGTAGAAGTGGCAAGAACAATTGAAATTATATTTTCTCAACAAAGTACAAATTTGCTATGAATTTTTCAAGTGTTCAACCCATCATGGCCCAAAGGAGTTTCTAGACTACCCCCAGACCAACAAAATTTGTATCCATAATGTTTGTCTTACTCACCTAAAGAGGTCACAATATTTTTCTAACATGGAAGGCCTAAAAAATTCATTTCCTGCAATGAATTTAAACTAAAAACCTAGAAGTTCCTATTGAGGTCACTAATCACTCCATTACTATTAGATAAGACATTCATTGTGGCCCAAATCTCATTTATTGAAGGAAAAAAGCATTGGACAAGAAAGAATAAAAAATCTATAAAATTCTATTTGGTGTAAAATAATCCCCCGAACAGAATCAATACTTCAAAAATTTGGATCAATAGGAAAATTAAAGGAAGATAATTGGTAAGACTCAAAAAATATTCTAAACTCTATTATGAAGTTCTTATTTCTTTGTTTTATGAGCAATGACATAGACTCAAGGTACCATGTCCATATTATGCCCATGTTCCAAGAATTGCTCCTAGATTATATTATGAATTGTTCTTATAGGAATGAAAAACATCCAATGATGAATTGGTGTCAATTTTGGATTATTATTGCACATTTTCATGAGTAGTTGGGGATTGCATTTGATTTGGAAGTAGGTAAAATTTCAATATAAATAATGTGGAGTTGTGAGTGGTGGGATAATTTTGGGGACACTTTGTGCCATCCTAAGCAATTATTTGCACCATGTTGTTTTAATTTAAGGTTTGCATGCCTTCATTTTTTAAACTCCATTTGCACCTTTGATGGACAATTGTTTGACATTTAATGGTAGTACCTATGGCCTTGAAGAGCACCCTACTATTGTGAGCTTTGAAAAATCATATATAATACAATTAAATTAAAAAAATTACAAATCAAATTCTAATGGATGTATCTCCCTCTCTTTGTTCTCTGAAAATTTGTTAGAAAATGCTTCAATCCAGACCCTAAGCCAATATGCTCTTGAATTGAGGTTTTTTTGCACCTCCTACCTTCATAAGGATTCCATTCAAGAACCCAATTTCTTCTTCCTCTTTGCAAGGTATTGAAATTTAGGAAAACAATTCCCCCTAACTGATTTCGAAGCCTTTCATTTTCATTTTGGGGCATAGTGGCATACTTTAGCAAGTAGAGACTTTTGATTCTTACTTACTTTTTGATAATTGTGGTGTAACTCCTAGTTGTCATCTTCTTAATGTCTAGCTTTGCTGTGTGGGATTCTGATTAGATTTGCAGAAGTTACAAGTTTTTTTGTTTTTGGGTGGTTTTTTTCCATTTTGGAAACAAATCGGTCAGTCTTTGCACCTGAGAAGTTTTGATTCTTTTTAAAGGTAACTTGTGTTTGGTTGTATAGATGTATGTACAATTGAAAACTGCCATTTTTACAGACTGTGTATGTGTAAATAAAAATACTGTCATTAGAGGAAAAAGAAAAATCTCAATGCTACTGTACTTTGGCTTACCAGTTACCATTGGAAATATCTCAAGATTCAACACGATGAGCCAGGGGTGTCACACAATGTGCTGAAATGTTTGACTAATGATAAGAACATCCTCAGTCCACACTGCAAAATGGCCTATCAAAGAAATTATTCACTTCCAATTTGACCTGGAATTAAAACTTGAGAAAATTGCATGTTATTGAATTTCTATGAATATACTATAAATATTTGATACTCAACTTCATGATGTGCCCTAAAACGTTCTCTACATTCATGAACACATGTACACTAAATAGGGGTATTAACCCCTAAAGGACCAAGCTGTGTTTTTTGGCAACATAGAAATTTTGGGCAAGTACATGTAAGTAGAGATTTCCATGTTTTCAAACCAAAATTGAATAGAAGATGGGGACAAGGAATATCTTTCACATGCACTAAAATTTAGGACATTTGGAATTGCGAGTCAAAAGTTATAGCCTCATATGTTACTTTTTTTCGTAAACATGTAGTTTGGGTAGATTAGAAAAAATCATTTTTTTCACAAACAATAATTTGAAATGGGTTCCCTATATTTATAAATGCATAGAAAGATTTGAGTCATTCCATTTTGATGAATGAGTCAAAATTTATGAAGAATTTTAGTTTGCAGGTAGTTTTGGGTCCTCTACTTTAAAATAAACTTAGAAGTCCTTTATTTTACTCAAATTTCTATATTTTTCAAAAAAAAATTAAATGATTGGGTGTAGATTGTTTATCATAACATTACCATCATTAGGATTGGCATTTTGAAATTATGTAAATAAATCGTTTATAATTTTGTATTCTAAATCATTTTCTACTTCTTTCTACTTACTATATTTTTCCTATATGTTGTACAATTCCAAATGATCTGAAATTTTCCAAGAATGTAGCCAACTTGAATCAAATTATGAATCCAAAGAAGCACCACTATTTTGGACATTTTTTCATACCAATGCAAGCTTGTTAAGTATAGCTGCCTGGTTTTTTGCAAGGACAAAAATAGGATTTTTGTGAATTTGAAAACTCATATCTTGTGATCTACATGGTGAAAATTTTTGAAATTTTTTTTGCATGTTCTCAAGTCAGCATACTACAAGATCCTATGGTTACATGTTCCCAAAAATGTTTTTTTCCCAAAAGTTGATACATGTACTAGAAATGGCAGTTTTGGAGTGTTTTCGATGAAAACAAAGTCAAGGAACTTAAGGGGTTAAGGGGATCCATACCGATTAATTGACATTCCACACTAAATAAATATCAACCTTTTTGTACATTAGTAGTTTTTGAAGTGTCTCGGGATGTAAGTTACATCATGTTTCAAACATCTACACTAAATAGTGAAATTAGGTTGCCCCACACTAATTTCTTGACATTGGACACTACATAAATATTTATTGTTATTGTATAAGAATACCTTACTTTTGAATTAGGGATTGTTGTAATTGGGACTCATGAACCTCTTTGTGTTCAAATGAAAATATTTGTTGATTGTAATGGAACTTTCTTATTGTAAGACAACCTAATTGTTAAGGCAATCTAATTGCACTATTTAGTATACAATTTTCTACAATCAGTCCCTTTAATTTTTTTGGTCCCCTTAATCCCCCTATTCAATGTACAACATTTTAGACTACCTACATCTCAACATTTTCATCATTAGGCATCTTCACATTAGAAATTAATGGGTGAAATCAAATCCCATTTTCACTACTTCATCCACTCTAAACAGGCTGGCTATCCAACCGCCATGAGGGGCTCTACGACGGGCGGAGATGCATAGTTGTACTATTGAGGCTGGCCGCGGGGCCTTACAGCCCCGATGGGCTTGGCCCTCAGTTTTTGCTTCGCCCTCTACTAGTTGTCAGTTTGTCTATGTTTGGGTTTGTTTGGGATTGCAGTCCTCTCACCAAGCCACTTGTGGTTGGTGATTTGTATTCTAAGGGCCACTTCACACTATGGCACAAGGTCGAGAGTCCGTCGATTTCAACCAATGAGATTGCAGAAACCCAAGAGTTCAGCCTCTTGAGCCTTCACACAAGGAGGCACAATCCAAAGTTTATCGCCCACTTGTCTGCCTACATGGCAACGACCTCTCAATTAGAGTTTGGGTCTCCATTTCTGGCCGACCCAAACTCTAATCGGGAATCCATCAAGTTTTTTCAACCATTAGATCGGGCTGTTTTTGTAGAAATAGGTAGGATGCCCTCTTTTGTTTATTTTTTTTACTTGTTTATTTGTTTATTTGTGTCTCCATTGGGGTTTTGAACCCTAGTCTCCACCATTACAATGGGGAGTCTTTGCATTCTATGAACCTACTTCCCTTCAATGTTTAATGCCACTTTTTTATTCCATTTATATCCTTCATATTCCTTGTTTAATGATGAGAGCATGTGCTGTAATTATTTTTCCAAGGCCATTTTTTACTCCTTTCTCATGTTTTTTAACCTTTTGCTTGAAAAAATTGTCACATGGGTGACAATTTATTGAAAATTTCAGAAATTAGATGGATTAGAAGTCGAAAAAATGGAATAGGTTTGGACTTTGGGCTTGGACTTTGAACTTTGGACTTTGGAGGCTTCACACTATGAATGGTCGAAGGCTCCAATTCCTAGTTTTTTTGGCCTATTTATTGCTCATTTCCTTGAACTCTCACCAAAGTTTGGCCACTCAATCCCACGACCTCTCAACTTGGACGGCCATAATGTGAAGAGGCCCTAATTCTTTGCTATGAAATTCCGTTTCATTTGTGTCAAAATAAATAAACTGGCTGGCTGTTGTGGCTACCACTTCCCCGGCTAGTGTAGAGTCAAGTCTACTCTATTTCGCAGTCCCCACAACACTCATAGTGGCCACACATATACACACACGTTCCGGCCTCTCTGGCTCCATTCCCGAGGAAACGGAACTAACAACCAATCTTGCACTCACTCATCAGTCATCACTCACTCACTCATTCTCTGCTGCAGTGCTACCTTAAGTTTAAATAATGAATTCATTCTGCTCCTGTGAAATTCACTCTCTCTCCAGTGCAGACTGCAGAGTAAGTTCGCAATGAATTTCATTCTGCTCCTGTAAAACTTCGTCATTATCTCCAATGCAGTAAGTTCGAAACGAATTCGTTCCCCAGGCCTCACGAGCATGAGTGTGAAGCGTGAACCCTACAACAAAGGACAATCTTCCAATTGCCCACAAAGCCCGATCAGAGATTAGGCAGCTTCCTCGCTTGACTGTAAAGAAATCAAAAGGTAGTAAGCTTATTATAACGCAGCCTTGACCCGGCACTGCGACGACCCAGCCACGCGACCTTGACTGACCCTCCGAAAGGCCCCAATATAACTTTTACACAGTTTGCCACTTTGCCCCAAAGCTAGCCAACCATAGTCTCTAAAGATGGAAGATGGTTACTTTGGTTTGGGGTCTGTGCAGTCGATCGAGTGACTGGACTACTGGAGTCCTGTAGATCGATCATTCGGGCCCTTCATCAATGCAGCCGCCTCCAAATAGCGGCAAGAGAGTCGTCCTCTTGTTCCACTCCGAAAAGGTGCCAGATGGATGTCTACTCCAGCAGGGCTGATTGCGAAGCCACTGTGGGAGGTTTAATGGCGGTCGAATATTTCTGACAGGTTTTTCTTGTCAGTATCGATCGGAGCGTCAGCCCTCCTTCACTGCGAACAGCATCGGAGCGTGTGCCGAGATGGACTCTCTCATCATTGGCACAGTGCTTCCGGACGGAAGCTGGCGGGTCTCGTCATCTCGTGGAAAAACCGGCTACACTCGCTGCGCTGCATTGCGCTTGTTGGTCGTTTGTCCGTCCTCCTTGTCGTGTCTAGTTGGGTCCCCGGCCAGGCCACTTGTGGCTGGCCGGTATGTATATTATCCGTGCAATGAAATTCCGTTTCATTTGTGTCAAAAAAACAACAAAAAACGGCTACACTCTTCGTTCATTCGAAATAGATACCATTACAATATTTTTGAGAAAATTTCGTTGAGTGTTGCTCCCATGCTTTGAAAAATCCACACTACCGTGATCAGTGATAGAATTTTTTTCTATTTACTCTGAACAGTGTTACAATTATAGTGAGGAACTAAATTGAGTATGGATTTAAAACTATTTCATTCAAACAAACATACGAAGAGCATCAGTGGCTAAAGTTCAAATACAGATGTGCGAAAGTTGTAGTATACAACTTATGACACATTACTATGGAAGTTTGAAGAAAAAATTACTGTAGTTGTGATTTGGAAGAAAATTAATTACAAAGTTAGTCTTGTCTAAAACACGATTATCTACACCATGATCTGGATATACTTTATATTTGTCAATTTTTTCTTAGAACTCCAAAATAACTTTTCTCATCTTCACATTTTCTTTCTCTCTTTAAACAAATGGGAATCCATTGCATTCTTCGCATATTTTTCATTTCAGATTGTTGTACACAACTTAACTTAATAAAAAAATAAGATGGGACTGATTCATAAGTTCGGAATGATTATCTTATTAAATCAACTAAAACAAAAGTTTAAAGAAACATTCTAATTTACTATTTCATTCCCCCTGCGCCAAGTGCACTGTGTGAAGAGAAGATTCCATCCAAGTTGGTTTTGACTTTGGCCGAAATTGCTCCAAATTAAAGTGTTTCTGTATTAGGGTTCTAATTTAGCGTTGTCATTTTTGTTCCCATGTACCCACTGGAAAGCAACATGGCTGCCTGCATTATTGATCATATGGAACCTTGGTGAAATTTAAAATCAGTAGTGTAGTGACCCCAACGCAAGCCTGAGATAGTGTCAACTAAGTTAAGGCTTATTAAGGCTTATTCCACCAATTTTAGCCGACTCTGGGAAGACCCAGGAGCCTCATTTTTCTCGCAGGTTTCCATCTTTGATCGTATTAACTGAAGCTTAATTTGTACTCCTAAACACTGGTGATGGATACATCGACACGCGCACAAGGTGCAGGCAGTGTGGTGAGTGTGAGGTGTAACCCAGGTTAGGAATTTAGAATCAAGTCCGGTTAGGGCATACGATCCATTTCCAACCACTTAAGCAATTATGCATATATGGAGTGCGGGTTTCTTGAGTGGGGAAATTTTCCCTTGTACAGATAGAGAGTTTGGAAGGATTCCAAAATTTTATTTCTCAAAACATAATTATTGTGAAATTTTTAGCTCAAGATTCTATTCGACCCATATTGATCATATAGGCCTTCCTATTTCCAACCAAGAGCTAGTTGCAAAATTGACCAAGGGTTGGTTACAATATTGAGAGTCTTGTAGCCAAGTATAGTATGCCACAACTTCACCGAGAACTATGCCATAATTAATTACTACTAATTAGTACTTGAATGGAAAGAAAAAATTCTACAAGGCAAAAATGGTGTGTGTGTGTGTATGATCGGAAAGGGGTTGGCTACCATAGGTGTAGAATCACTCACTCACTGGATCAATTTGACATGGCCGCTCTAAGCTTATAACCCCTAAATGCCTAAGGCACCAAATTCTAATGTAGACAATACTTTGAAGTTAACTCCTAACTTTCAAAGTCTTCTCTAGAATTGTTGGTTTGAAAAAAATCATTACGAAGTGCTATACCATCTAAAAGTTGTAGATTGTGAGTTGCAGATTTTATCCGTACTATTAGATTCACCAATGCTATAATCAATATTTTTTTATAAATTTTGAAAGGGATTTTCAAAATTCCTTTTAAATTTGATTACAAGAAAAAATTTATCTTGTTTGAGTGAAATGTGTTGGAATGGATTTGAAACAAGGTTTTCTTGACATGGTGTTTTTTTGAAATTTTTGTGTTCTTAAAATCTATGACCTCATTTTTGCAAATCATATTTTGAACTACATTCAATGCAATTTTGGCTTCGTCAACCACTTGACATACTTGCACATTTGTAATTTTAGAAAAATATGTATCCTAGTTACACTAAATCAAACCATTACATAAGACAACAACTTGATAAAGTATCTCCGCAAATTTGGATGACTTTCATCCAAGCAGTAATGAGGAAGAAAATGGTGCATTAGAAGAGATTTGGTCAAATAGAAGGCCGTTTCAAGCCTATTCTCCATGTTGTTCCCACAGCAATGAGGGCACGGCTAATAGTAATCAACCATCATTAATTTTTCAAAAATTCTTATAAAAAATGGTCTTGAAATCAAAAGAAAAGTTGAAATTTAAAAAAAAAATCTAACGTGGCCACCTCCCGACTGCACCAGCACATTGGGGTGGCGCAATTCACTGAGTTCTCCACTACCAGGAACTCATAGCCTTCTATTTGGCCAAATCTCTTCTAATGCATCAATCTTTTCGTCGACAAGAAAGTGGATGTTGGAGCGTTTAGGGGTAAATTAAAACATTACCATGTTATTATTTTTAATAGTTTATATTTTTTGAATTCTTTTTGAATTCTAGTTCTAGTTTCAAAAATCTGATTTTGAAAAGGAATGATTATAGTTTTTCTATTCAAAATTTTGTGCAAGGGTTTACATTGCAAATCTTGATTTTATAGTGTTGAGGGCTCTTGGAAATGCACCTCATACACACAAGATCTTGGAGAAAAAATCACATTATAAATTCATTTAAAAAATTGTAGAATAGATTTTGAGAAGTTGTAATTGATTGGGGTTATGCATATTATGCCCTTTAACCTCGTACTTTTTTGGTGATGAATTTTTTAAATTTGACAATTGAAAATAGGATTGAGAGACTTCAAATCACTTTCACAGTTTTTAACACCCTCATGATTAAACATTATGATCTTTCAATCCATATATAATATTGTTGTGTTTTCTTTTCCCATGTGATCTCCAACATGTCTAGTTTGAATTTGTATGGTTACAATTCAATTTTATTTATAAAAGTGATCATAATGCTAGCTTTTTATTCAATTTAGAGCAAATTTCAAGAAGGTCAAAAAAGACTTTGGCATTTAGGGGTGAAGTTATCTTGCCTCCAACACTCTTGGAAAATCAACAATCAAGAGTCAATTCAACATGATTTTTACCTAAGGTAGCACTATCATTTATGCCCTCTTCGTGACTTACACCAATCTAAAGGTCATGACCACCAAAAAATAACTTTTCAATGACAAATGAGGAGGTTTTCTTGTTGGCACCCTTGTTTTTGGTATAAATTAGGCCTCAATAGTACTTCAGAAACCTTAACTTGCTCGTATGACTTAGTTTTGAAAATCAATATTATTTATTAAACTTATTATGTAAAACTAACTAATTTTTATGTAAGTTTAGCTCTTAAAGTTCCATTGTCCCTTTGGAGGACAAAATAGATTTTGGTTAGGCTCCTATGGTCTCAATTTTCATCTTGATTTTTTGAATTTTTTTGAAGGTTGAAACTTGGGTACTTCAATAGACCTTGTAACCTATAGATACATGCGTTGAAATTTTTTTTATCATGGGGGCTATTTAGCTATTATTTTATAATTGATATGTTTCTATTTTTTCTACTTCTATATTTGTCCATTTTTCTAAACCCTATAGTAGTTAAAACTAAAGTTTGAGGCATTTAAACATATTCCTACTATAATTCAAAAATCTATACGGTTTTTTAGGGTTTATTAATACAACATATACCCTCTAACTATTTTTGAATACAATACATACATACAATATATATATACAAACATCATATATAAAAAAGTTCTTATAAATAAATCATACATATACAATAGGGGAAAAAATCTAGAAATTGAAAATTTGACAAGTAATATTATATTGGCTAAGCTCAACTTATGTATTCACAAGTGTAGTGGTTTAGGGTTCTAAAATCTTACAAATTTTGCTAGCAAGTAGATTGGTCTTTAAAGTTTTGGATTTTAGAATATGGTACAATGATAGATCCTACTTGGAAAAGAAATTGACTATACACATACACAATCTATATGAGATGTTCATTATTTTCTATATTTGTAGATGGAAAATGGAAGCTCCTCATGCGGGTTCCTCCCCTTCCTTTTTAGATTACCACTAGTGGAGATTTACAAATTATGTACTATGGATCATTATAATGTACTATGTAGTAGTTATAATATAATATGCTTCAAATAAGTAATGCTATAGTAACTTGTATATTTTTAAATTATTAGCTCCAACATTTAAAATGTACCCTATAGTAGGTTATACATTGATTCTTAAGTAACTCCTAGTGAAGTACCTAGGGATAGGAAGATACATCAACTTTGTAGGGAATATAATTTTTATTTCAATTGGTGCCCGAAAGCAAAAGTTTTGCCACCCAAAACCTAAAACAAGGTTTGTCAACTAACACCAAAAAAGTCACAAAAATTCAAAATAAAATTTTAATTTTCTTAGTTTCTCATAGAGACTACTTTTGTCTAGATGGAAAGATTTCATTCATTCTATTTGGACTAGTGATGAGAAAGTTATGAACAATCTTGTTTTGGGGGGCAATCTAAGCATCTTTTTGAAAATATAACTTGTAGGATTCATTTTTTATTGTAAGTTTCACAATTTTTCAAAAAGAATTGTTTGATAAGGTTAAATTTGATAGCTAGAAAAATCTCATAGTTGGGATTATTGTATTTCATTTCTATCTTAGAGCTACTAACAATTGAGTTTTTCTTTTCAATCTTGGACCTACTTCTATTAATAATTTTTGAGAGAATGAAAATCAAGTATGTGTTTCTGAAAAAATTCCCAAACTTTCAACTCAATTCTTCAATAATTTAAAAAAAAATTGAACATATGCAGTGCAAAAATTTTAAGCCAAAAAGATTCAAAGCCCTAAAATCCAAGCAGGCAAGGTACAAAAATAATGGTTTTCTTTTCTCCAAATGCAATTATCTTGCAATCTATATAGTCACAGTTTTTGAAATTTCTTCAACGCTTTTTATATAGTGCAAAATCTTACAATTAGATATCTGAAAAAAGAATTTCTAAAGGTTTTTGTACTTTGCAATAGACATGGGAGTTTTGAGTGGAATTTGATGAAAAGAAAGGCATTGTGACTCTAGAGGTTAAATGGACATATCCACCTTCTCTACAAATTCCAACTACATTAGATCATTATATTCAAAATAGTGATCAAAGGTACAAATTTAGTCATAGTGTAAGAGTCAAATAGGAAAATCAAATTACAATCGTATTCTATATTGTACAATACTATAGGAATGACATAATAGAATGTCCATAATATGGTTGCCAAATATTGTACTTTATTAAACTAATGGTGAAATTGATTGAGTCTCATCCAGCATTCTTAGGATTATTGGAATGGCATAATAGGATATTTGTAACAAGTTGCCAAGTATTGTACTTAATTTACTTCTAAAGGACCATAAGGTCACCACATAGCTTCTTGCAACTATATTTGTAGAATATTTGAAATGCTAACTCCACTAACAATCCACACGTACAACAAAGAGACCCTAGATGATTTTTTCCACTAAATCCGTTGGTGTAATCCGATCAAAAAATGATAGAGTGTGCAATTTTCGAAAAAAAATTTGAGGATGGAAAAGGCAATCTGGGTTGTCACTTTACATCTTCATATCTTTTTTTCTACAACTTAAATTGATTTGAAAAAAATTACACATCAATATCATGATGATATGTACCCATGGAAAAAATCAAAGTTTTTAGAGCACTTTTGAGCATTCCAAAATTTCCATTTTAGCATATGTACAAAGTATTGTCTAACTAAATATCTTTCATCAATCTTGTCAATGGTGGCATTTTCTAAAAAATTATATGATTTCATTGATCTTTTTTCCATAGGAAAGCTACATAAGTTTTATTTCATTTCAATGGTGGAGACCATTGAAGTTATTTTTCACGAATGAGGAATTATGCTTGTTACAATAACTAGTTAAGAAAACAAGAACCATACTCAAAATTGGACCTTTACGGGTTACACTAATGGTGAAATTGATCAACTCTCGTCCATTATTCTTATGATTATTGGAATGGCACAATAGGATGTCTGTAACATTGTTGCCAATTATTGTACTTGATTAAACTAATTTTGGAATTGATTGAGTTTCATCCAACATTCTCATAAAGATGGTTATTGATCCATTAACTTCTAAAATATTTTTGATGTTTTCGAAGAGTCTAATACAATGAAATTCTTGTTGAAAAAAGTCAAAGTTTAGAAATTTGTAATTTCTTTTGCAACTTCTAATCATAAGATTTTGTACCAAACTTGTACATCCACTTTTCTACCAATTTTTTTTTGACACAAATGAAACGGAATTTCATTGCCTTCTCCACCAATTTTCAAAGTCTAGTTTTTATGGTCTCAAAGATCTCAAGGTAGACCAACCCATTTTAGCTAGCTTCCTATAATTGCCATCTTATTTTTGGCCCCATCTTCACCAATGTGCGGGAAGTACCGGCATTTAGTTACAACCTAGCCGAATTTTTTTTAAGATTTCCGAATGACATGGAAATGTTTAGGATGAAGATCCGATGGAAAAAAGGAGATATCCAGAAATGGACCGGGTAGAAAAATTAAATCTCGGCATTTTGGCTGTCCGCCCTTGGAGTATGTAGGAAAATTACCGATTTAATGGCCTTTTTCCCGGCGGGCAGCCGACTAAGCACCTACTTTATAGGAAATGTTTCTAATGTGTACATAGGAAAATAATTGAGACTCAAGTAATGTACGAAACTATAATATTAAATTACAAATGATCCATTTACCCTTCGTGGTAATTGGTAAGGCATTTGAATTAATTGGCTTTAACTCCTTTAAGTATTTTGGGGGGTTTGTTTAATTCACAAAATTTTGTGAAGTAACTGGCATTTACTGATCACATAAATGTACTGGTACTGTTGATCAATGCCGTCCGCCACGCAGATGTGAGCCGTTGATGGATTCAAACTTGCCAAGGTTTGGGGCTTGGGGGGGGGGCGGAGGGGGCGCAGGTGGCTGACTCAGGTCACTTCTCAATGCTCACTGAGTCACTGAGAGTCTCAGTCACCTCTCTCAGTTGCTGTTGCGGCAGTCGCGCATTTTTTTAACTCATGCAGTCAGCAATCAGCGGATGTCGAGTGCGCATCTTCTCAGTTCTCACGCCATCACTACGCACTTGTTCTTGCCTTCTCGAATTGTTTAATTGCTACTTTGGTGCACATATGCTGCAGCATTTTTCAATTGTTGCTCAGTGCTCACCTGTATTTGCTGGTGCTTCCTCACATTGACATGTTGTTGTGTTTCTCGATTGTTGGCGTTGCTGCTCTCTTATTGTCATGCTCGTTTATAGTGCTCGGTTGTTGGTGTCACCTTCTTCAATTGTCACTTGATCACTTGCTATTACAGGCGTTACTCAATTAGGGCGCATTCAGCAATTGTTGTTGGTGTTGCATTGCACTTTGGGTGGATTACAATCTTTTGGGAATTGAATGTGGTGATTAGTGAAGCACAAGTTGAGCGACTTGGTTGCAATTGTGCATTTGCGCTTTTTGGCATGCGATTGATTTCAACTCTACTTCATCCTTGCAATTGAGGTTCATTGGTGATCAATATTCTGGACTTGCTGTGGCTCCTTCGCTTGTGGTTTTACGTGCAAGTTTGTTGCACTTTTGTACATCTGCGCTTCAATTGTGCAATCCGTGACTTCAAATTAGGTTCATTTGCTTGAAGGCTGCATCAACATTTTTGGTTTACGGTGAGTTTCATTTATGCATTTTGTCTTCACTTGCATACAGTGAGTTTTGTTGAAACTAATGGTTTCAGAAATTATGTTTCCCATTATTTTTTCTTTGAATGCATTTTGACTTGTTTGTGGCTTTGTGTTATTTGGTTGTGTTTTAGGGTCGTACTGCTGCTACTTCTAATGGCTTGCTTGCTAATTTTTGTAGGGGCCCTCCATGGCTAAGAGACAAAAATCAATTCGTGATCATTTTTTTGGGAAGTCTCGTGAAATGGATTCGGCGGAGCTACTGTCCTCTACATGTGAAAGCACTAAATCAGCAGATAGTCCGCAGTCTGGTACAGATCAAACCGCCCCTTCCCTTGTTGAAAATGCACAAGCTCTGTGGAAAGAAAAGTGGTCTATCCAATTTGAGTGGTTGCAGTTTTCTGCTGAGTTGGGCAAACTGTTTTGCAAAGTCTGTCTGGATAAGGGGGGCAGATCAGTCTATGCAAAAGAGGGGTCTAAGAATTTCAAAGTTAGTGCGTTTTTGGACCATGCTTGATCAATTGAGCATACGCGGCTAGCCTGGGCATCAAATAGTGGGGTGAAAACAATGGAGAAGGCTATTCTAAATAGCCAACGTGCTTGTGACGAAGCACTGCAAACTCTTTGCCAAGCAGCATACTTTACAGGGAAGCAATCCCTCCCTTATTCAAAATTTCCTGCACTGTGTAAATTATTGAAAACTGTCAAAGCTCCAATCACAGCTAGTATGTATCAGGACGAAAAAGCTTGTAGTGACCTTATTTGGTGCATTTCAGTAGTAATTCAGAAGAAAATAATTTGTAGAGTCCGCAACTCCCCGTTTTATGGCATAATGGTAGACGAGTCCACTGACATTAGTGTCACTGGACATCTTGTAGTTTTTGCAACGATAGTGGAGGAAGGGGTGCCAGTAACTATTTTCTTAGGTTTTCTGCAAATAGAGGGTGGCAAGAAAGATGCCAATGTTATTTATGACACTCTCATCTCTCATCTCCAAAGCTGGGGGCTAGATCTTTGCAAATTCGTGGCATTTGGCAGCGATGGAGCCAGTACTATGGTTGGCTGCCAGGGTGGAGTTGCAACGAGAATTAGAACCCAAGTAAACCCGTTCCTCCTTTCTTGCCACTGCATAGCTCATCGCACTAATTTAGCAGCCTTAGATGCTGCAAAGGCACCAGCTTGCAAGTTTCTTTGAAATGAAGTGGATTCCTTGTTGAATTCAATTGCCTCTTTCTTCAATAAGTCCAGCAAATGTAAGCATGCATTGAGCTCTTTGCAGGAAGAATTGCTTGATGCTAAAAGAACTATGAAGCAATATCATAAGATCCGTTGGCTAAGCCGTTGGCAGGCATTCACTTCATTGTGTGATTCACTTGAATCAGTACTGTGCTTTTTCTGAGATGTGGTAGACAGCGACTTAGGGGCAGCAAAGTCTGTGTTGGAGAAATTGAGTCAGTTCAAGTATATTTACATCTTATACTTCCTAGCTGACATTCTTCATTCCTTGGCCATGTTGTCCAAAGTTTTTCAGATCGAGTTTGTTGATGTCACTACCATTGGTAGCATTGTCCATAGTGAGGTTGCTCAAATTCGTATGATGTTCATTGTTGAATCCCATGACTTGAACGCAGCAACGTTTAATGAGGATACTGGTTACCATATCTTGCCAGAGTATGGTCCCCACGGGGGTCACTTAAGGAGGCTACAATCTGAGGTAAGGGGGAAAATGTTCCATGGATTTGAAATGCAGAGGTGCAGGTTGGGCACGGACTTGGAAGAGGCGTTAGCTTTTCAGAGGTCCTTTGCAGAGGCAGTTTGTGCAGGATTAGATGCACGATTCAAGGATAATGATGTCATTTCCTGTTTTAAAGTTCTAAATCCTACTAACATGCCTTCTAGGCAAGTGGGCTTGCAAAATTGCTTTGTTGCAGAATTGGAGACTTTGTTGGCTCATTATGGGGTGGATCGTTCACATGGAGGCTTCTCTCTCCCTGCCCTCGTTGATGCAGCAGCGTGTAAACGAGAATTTCTTGCCTTTAAACTCCAGTGTATTAGTGAATGGGGTGACAAAAATTTCAGGGACTTGTGGGGCATGATAACGTGGAATCATTCCTTGCAAGCTCGTTACCCTAACCTTCTAGTTCTTGCAAAGTTAGCTTGTGTGCAATGTGTTTCAACAGCGACATGTGAACGTGCTTTCAGTGTGCAGAATTTAATTAAAACCCAAGTTTGGAACAGGTTGGGCAGTAAAAACCTAGAAGCAATGCTGCGAATTGCACTAGAAGGCCTAGATGAAGATGTAGATGACATTAGTTATGATGCTATCCTACTTTGGAAGAACGATAGCAAGTATCGTTTTTTGTATGCTAATCCTTCTTTGTATTTGAATGCTTCAAGTGGACCTAGTGTGAGTAATGCATCTTGCTCATCTAGGGCACTTGAGAATGATGTTAGTCATGGTACTGAGATTTTTTGATTTACAATACTAACCATACTAACTAGCCTCCGGAAAATACCTGGACCCTCTTTTGGATCCTTGTATTTTCCAAAGGCTACATCCTTGGCCCTAGGATGGTAGGGGCTTGGCCAGGTTCAATTCTTGCCAAGGATATTTGCAAGAAAAAAAATAGGGAGTAAAAATTAAATCCCCACTTAAATATTGAAGGATACTTTACAGAAAAAAATAGGGAGTGAAAACTACCCCCCAAAATATAAAACCGGACCCATTTTCCACATTTTGGAAATTAGATAAATGGAAATGAAAAAATCCGGCAAATTGCCTAATCAAATTTGAAAATGTAGGATTGAACCGAAATTTTTTTCACTCTTCAAGTTGGCTTCCGACAAAAAATTGAAAAATCCGAGCCAGCTTCTAAAATGAAGGAAATGGTCCGATTTTTGTAAAAAAACTTCCCGGACTGTAATCTTCACCATAAAACCCACCCAAATCCATTTGCTTCTCTGACAATTTCAATGCAATAATTCCAACTTGGGTAATGTGTTAGTCCTTGATTGGTGGATACTCAAGTGTTAATAGGTACATTAAATGGTGGTTATAGATTTAGGATAGAACATTTATGACTCTAGTCTAGTGGTGGTTATGTAATTTTAGATTTTTAGGGCAGACCACTTAAAAAATTTATAGAAATTACAATTTTAATTGGAAAATTATAATTCCACTTGGATTTGATTCGTAAAACATGTGCACACCTCTAAAAAAGATGTGCCCCTCTTGGAGTTGGTCCCAATATACTCAGATTGCAAATTAGAGTGGTAATAGGTTGGTCTACCTTAATGTTTGAAGTAGTGCTACAAACATTTCCCAATCCATTACAAAGAAGAAGGTGAAACTTTGAAACTTTTGAGAAAAAGAAATTATAAATTATTTAATTTGAATAATTTGATACTATGTTGGTGAATTGAGTTGAGAATCTTAGAAAACTTTACAAAATAAACTTCAATTTCATCCTTTAACAATAATTTTCTAGAAGAAACAAAAGATGATAGAAAAAATTAAATTGTTAATAAATTTAATGTAAACTTGAAATATACCAACTTGGATGGTGGGAATGTTGTAGCAAACTATCTAAGTCCTACGTAGATTGGAATTCACAAAAAGGATAAAAATCAAGTTGAGAAATGAACCTCATATGATATTTTTCTTAAGAGATCCTACATTTTTTTGCAAAACAAAACTTCTCATATTTTTTACTTCACTATTATAAAAAATGAATAACAACTTTTGTGGGTATGGTTTTATTCTTGAGAAAATTTTCTTATCAATGAATTTTTTTAAGATGTCCAAAAGCATAGAAAAATAAGAAAATGATGTAAATCTCTAAAAATAAACACAAATTGAGTGGTTAGAAAGTTGGAAAACTGACCTAATCTACATAACAATTTTTAAAAATACCATAAAAATTTGTATTTTTAGGAGCTTGCCCCCAAACACAAAAATTTGATCCATGTTAATGAAATGCTTTAGAGGATGAGTACTTAAGTATACTAAGAGCATCTATAGTGTTCCCTACAATATAGACCACGTATCGAGCACACAATTATTTCTAATTAAAATTGTACTCCAATGCAACTGTTATTGAGACCTCCAATTCCATGGCCTCGGTACGTGACCACCCAGGAAAGGGTGATTTGCAAAATATGAAGGGCTTGCGAGTAGGTCCCTTTAGGAATAGTCATTATTGTCAACGCTTTTCAAGCATTTGTATATGTACTCATCTATTCAACCTTCCCTTGTTTCCATGAAAAGTCTTTTTTTAATGTAACTTAGATTCTTTTCTTTCTTTCATTTTATAATACGAAAAAATCTATTTGACGTTTGGATTGCCAACTTTGCATTGGGTCAATTATTCCAAAGAAAAAACCTCCACTATGTAGGCCTCATGGAATGGCCTACCATTTGCCATTATAAGTCTTGTATGCCAAGTATGCATTGCAAATGCTCTAAGCACATATAAGGATTGTGTTGGGATCCTTCGCAATTGAAGCTCCATTGAAAGTACACTATGCAGTGTGAATGTAGAGACTTACATTGAGGATGCAATAAATACAGAAATAACTAAAATAAACCTAAAAAAGAATCACACCAATAAACAACACTGATAGTAACCAAACATGCTTACATCTAAATAAATGTAAATAATTTTTATTGGATCTTATTAGTAAGTTAAAAGAGGAATCTAACTTTGTGTAGAATGCATTATCGGATTTCATACAAATAAGTTATGAAATTTCACATTTATTATTTATCGGGAGACCAAAAATTTGCCACTAGGCTCTTGAAAGGTCTTATATTTAAATTGTGCTCATCTTGTGTCATGAATATTTAGGATTTAGTGTCACTTTTTAGTCTATATATAGGCATTGTATTTTGGACAATGATGATTATGGACATGCGTTATTATGGACATCCTTATTAGTTAGGCTAGATTTCTTTGCACCTAGAATTGGCCAAACCTTGCCTGGAAGACAAAAAAAATTGTGATTCTACATATAAATGTGCAATTGTTAAAAGAGAAGAATGAAAATTTTTGGTCAACACGATTTGGGGGGGAGGCTCATGAAAAGTTGAAAGGAGATGTTTTTACATTGAAGGTATTCCAAGAATGCAGTCAAAAATTGACAATTCTACAATTTTGCAACTTTGACACTTCCTTGTGAAGTATAGGCTTTGTGAAATGTTTATTCTTTTTAGATTTTGTAATTGGGCATTGGTTTCAATTTGTTCCCAAAACTTGATCATTTTTGGAATTGGACAACCTACTAAATGAAGTCCTTTTATGGCTTGTTATATTTACTAAAATATATAAAAGCACTTAGAAATCAAACTTGTTTTCATAATTTAGTTGTATGACTTTCTCATCTATTGATGAAGGAAAACAAAGCATTTTTTCAACTCAAAATTTTATGATTATTTTATATAATTAAATACAAAAAAAAATCATACAACATTTTGGGCACTTGGAGTCTATATTTAGATATTTTGAACAATTGGGTCTGAAATTAATCAAAGAATATTAGTACTTAGTGTACAAAAATTCACCTTGTACATATTTTTACTATTTATAAGTAATTTAATTCACTTTCAACTTCTAGTCAGAAGTTGTTTTAAAACTATTTTGAAAGAGGGGTTCTAAATCCCTAAATCATTGCAATGATTTTTTTTTTTCAATTTAAAGAAAAAAAATGGAGCTTATATATACATTAAAGTTTCTATAAATCAATTTTTATTTCTTTATTTTGTAAGAATTCATGAAATAACTTGTTTCAAAATGGTCATTTTAGTTATAATTTCTCAATGTGCTATAGAATGTGCAGTAAAAATGTAGTCCTAGTTTCAAGGCTATTGAAGTCTTTGAGGTGTGAAAATGCCTGGAGACTAATTTCCAACTTCTAGAAAACTATTTCAAACATTTGACATGAACTTTTTGGTTGTTTAAATGCTGACAAGACAACAAAGCTACCTTTAAAATCAATAGTTTCTCCCCCTCACATGGAAATGAAAGCATTTAGAAACTTGACAAAGGCAATTCCGACTCTGGAAATCTTGAAAATTCATTTCCAATTCACGATGATTGTTGGCTTGGTTGGTTTTTGCCTGTCCTGTGGTTTGGTTGTGTTGAGTTTAATTCTCTTGAAATTAAAAAAAGTTAAAATTTCGCCAAGGACTCTGTCCTTTGGTTCTATATTATGTTTCCTCTTATCAATGGGAATTATCCATTTGTTTCAAAAAAAATTTCATTTCCAATTCCAACACAGCACGGAAGTTTGCTTTTTTTAATTAAGCAACTGGATTAACGCATGAATTGAAGTTTAACTTTTTTTTTTTTTTTTTTTTTTGACACAAATGAAGAAGTTTAACTTTTCATGAAGCAACTTAATTAAGGACCGCTTGGTAAGCCAGAAGATCATAGAGTTCATCAGCTTGTAATTTCATCAACAGTAATACCACTTAATGCAAGCACTAAGCCCTCCCTGATCATTGAATTAATGGGACATAATCACAAAGAGACAGTTCGAAGTTACAGTAATGTACTGTACACTCGCAAGTCTTCACCTTAAAAAGAAAAAAAAGTCAATGAATCGACCCTAGCAAATCAGCCCGCGCAGTACTCCACTCATCAGTCGAACACGGCGACGGAGATTCCTCTCTCTGAGCCAGATTCCCGACGAAGGAATCCTTGTCCGGGTTTCCGCGTCCAGCCCGCCTAAACAAGCAGCAGCTGGTGACATCCGGGACCAGCAGTCATTAATAAGGCCCCCCGTCCTCAGCTGGGCTGCCTCGTTTTTCGTTTCTACCCCGCATGGGAACTCAACGAACCCCTCTGCATATGTGCTGACGTAAATTCGGGGCTAAGTGAAATAGCGTGGATCATTCAAGTGCAGAATGAATGCTGACAATTATGGGCATGAGCTTCTATTGATTTGAGTGGAGGAAGTTCTCGCAATCTGGGTTTGCTGGTGGATGGAGGATGATCGCAAGGTGAAGGAAAATTTTGGAGGTTTTGGTTTTGGTTTTGGTTGTAGTGCTTGTGTTTGTGCTTGTGGCTACGGTCGTGTGTGTGAGCGCGTGTGTTTAAGTTATGTGTTTGAGAGGAATGTCTTGAAGGAGGTGAGTTGAGGAGTGCCGAGAGATTGAGCTATGGGGGGTTACCAGCTGAGTCTGCAGTCTGGGTTTCACAACCCAGCTGCGCGACTAGATGCGAAGCCTGCGAAGAATGGCAGCATTGGGCGTGACGATGAGAGTGGCGCCCATGGGAAGAAGTCCAAGAGGAGTGAGTCATCTAAGGATATGTTCGGATTAGGTTTGTTCCCGAGCAAGCGCGTTTCATCGCAGCAGAGTTTGGAGGGATTGATGCAACAGGAGGGATTCAGCCCTCCTCGTCACAGCACAGCCTGCTGCGACGGATTATCATTAGGACGTGAGTTGTCAACAGAGCGGCGGTTGAGCACGAAAGTGAGGATGTCTTCAAACGACCCCAGCTCCGATAGTTTTCGTTCGGACGACAGCGACCACCTCGCGCTGTGGGAGGAGAAGGAGCTCCCGACTGGAAGCAGCGACCGTGACGGGTGGATGAAGCTTACGGCCACGCAGTCGCCGCGGTGGCTGGACGCCATGGCGAAGCTGGCGCCGTGGCGAAGCTCCCCGGTGCACCCCAAGTCGTGGGATACGCCGCGCGTGTCGCTCGACCGGAAGTCGAGCACGCGCTCGTTGCATGACTCCACCAAAGCCTGGTACAGCAAGAAGAAGTGGGGCCCCAAAGTGGCGCGCCAGAGTGCGGAGCTGAACGCTGCGCTGCTGATGAATTCTGTGAAATTGGACAACGACACTTCGGAAGATGGAAGCAGCTTCTCCAGGATGATGGAAGAGGATACGCGCTTCACGGCTTCCGCGGTGGCGTGGGACATTTCTCACCGCCCTGAACCCGCCGTTGTGGAGAATCCGCGGCAAATTCCTGCAGAGATCGAGAATGGGAATGGGGATCATGCGAAGACGATGGGTACGCACGACGTCACTGGCATTGCGAATGCTGGGGAAGATATCATGGTGAAGGAATGTGGGGATTCGCCGCGGAGTGAAGCTATCTTCGATGGCCACTCGGAGTACGCGAGCTGCAGGACTTTTGTCGAGGACGAGATTCTCTCTGACAATGATTCCCAGGATACCAAATCTGAAGGTTTTGTGAACATGGTGGATTTGGTTGCGCCGTTGTTTACCAGGAAAGAGGATTCCTCATCGAAAGGCGGCGAGAAACGGGTGAATTTCAAGTGGGAAGCTGGGCCGAAACTGAGAGCGGAGGAAGTAGCGCCCACCACTGAGACGCCGCACCCGCCGCCCGTCGGGTCTTCGACGCCTTACGAAACGCTTCGCCAACAGTACATAATGAAGTCGAAGAACGTGCCCTTGGATGGTCTGTACGTGATCTTGCCGCAGGGCGATAGCACGAAGCTCCCGCTGCCTTGTGTGAACGAAGCCGCGGAGCATTCTGCTCTGACGAAATCGAAGTCGTGTAATAGTGATCACCGACGAGTGAACAGCTCCTCGGATCTCAGATTGTTCACGAAGCTGCGCAAGTCTCTGCTTGGGGATATTAAGAATGAGGAGCACATGGAATCGACGTCTCCGAGAAGCATCCTCCGCGGGCCACACGACGGCATGAGTGTGCCGTCGTCTTCCAATCCCTCCCTGCGCTCCGACCCTGGCACGCCAGCGTTTTCCGCCAGACCCACATCGGCTTCCCAATCCATGTCGAGCTGCAGCGCTTCCTTCGACCTCAACGAAGGCGATTACGAAATGACTTACAATCTGAATTCGTCCGCAGCGTGTATTATTGTGGAGTCGCGGCGCGTGAGCTTGTCGTTTCGTGACTTCGGCCCCGCTCAATCTTCAGACATGGCTGAGCCATCCGAGGCCGCGATTTCGAACGTCGAGCTCGGCCGATTGGACACGAACGCGTTACATTCGAGTCCCAAGCTTTGGACTGCGACATTCTCCGCGCGTTTCCGTGAGTCGGACATGCCGGAGAGTCCTTGTGCGCGTGAATCCAAGTTCACGGAGCTGTCGCCTCCGCCGCCATTGAGGCAGCTTGCGTATTTGATGTCGTGCGAGGACCAGCAGGACCAGCAGCGGCCAATTGTGATGCAGAAGTCGAGGTCACGCAATAGCGGCGAGTTCACGGCGCGTCTCGGCGTAATGTTCTCGCCGTTGCGGTTGATTTCATCGCATGAATCTTCCAACCATGGCTGCTTTGCCACCACGACGGTTTCCCCTCCCCATGACGAGGGGGAAGAGGCGCGCCCACCTGCTTTCGATTCGTCTGTGAAGATTCTCCGTCCTGTGGAGCTTCGTTCCTCGTCGACAAAATCACGGAAAGTGAAAGGTTCCTGGACGGATGCGGAGCTGGGGAAGTCGCGGTCCAGCAAGCGGCGCCATCCTTCCGATGATCCACAAACCATGATGGTGAGCTTCATGTCCACTCTTCAATTCTCACGGTGCACACCTTGCCTATTCCTTCAATTGCAAGTGCCCACATGCCCTCGTTACTTTTTTCAGGTTACACTTAGCAAGGCTATGAGAAAGATTTTGTCGAAATGCACGGTGAAACGATCCACCAGAAGAAGGAAGCCCAAGATGGATGCTCCTCCTCTCGCTGCCCTTTCGCCACCTGAGTTTCACTTCAGCTAGGTACCAATTCGCAAACCTTGCAGCATTGTTTGAAGCATTGTTTCAAATTACTTTCTATGCAGAAAACCTTGCATGGTGTCAAAAATTCCTTCTCTTCTGCAATATTTTCACTAAGAAACGAAATCTGTGAGGGTATTCTGCACACCGTTTTAATCTGACTTTTGCAAGGGTCTTGCAGGCAAACTGAAAACTGGAAATGGCAGAGTGTTTCCACCGGTGGCACCAGCGTCATGACGATCGATCAATCTACATTTGCAATATACCTTATATTGGAACCCCCTTATACGTCTAATGGCCGTGTTCGCACTCCTTACCTGGTGACGAAGATCGCTCGAACTGTCTATCTTCGTTTTCCTGTAGCGGAGATCAGCTTGGTGTCTGTTCTTCAGCAGCGACTTGAATTAGTTTTTCCCAAGCACAGCAGGAAGAGGTCATGAATCTTGCCATCATCAGCACATGTACAATATTACGGGGAATGTTTTGTGAACACCTTTGTAGATTTCCAACGATAATGAGTATGTGATTTTCTCCATTCTCGATGGAGGATGGTTGTAGAGATAGAATCGCTTCGCTGCGAAAGCAAAGTAAGCAGCCATGTTTATATTGGACATCAAATTTTGGAATTGGACATTTTTGCGCATACACCTTGGATTGAACAGTCTGATTTGTGTGAACTAGAAATCAATGGCTTTCTGAGCTTCTCTTCAATATATCACATGTGAAATCACTTGTAAAGAAAAAGAATTTCAATCGATTGTAGATCCTTGAGTTGTTTAACCCCTACATAACGAAGTAGTCCAAATTGGGTCACATGCTTACTCGTAGCAGTTTCGAGAAGGTCATGAATACGGGGACTGTTTTGTCCAATTTCTCTTATTATCTGACCAACACATGCAATTTTCCTTCACTGATGCTGGTAATATAAAACGGGGCCCTATCTGAATTATCGCAAAGCCGCAGCACTGCGATGAATTCGTCGTCCTGGAACCGTAATTTCTTGATTAAACAATCAGTAATCCTCTTTAACCATTCTCCATCTTATCTTGAGTGGCATTAATGCGCAATAAGATCCCATGAGCTGTAAAGTATGGCCGAAGCGAGACTTTTTAAACGCCAGTGGGGGGTGCAATGGCGACTTTTGAATTTTAAACAAGTTTTTCAGTACCGTTGGCGGTCTGTAAGCACAGTCGACGATGTAGAAGTGAGTAATCCTGCTCATTGATTCTTCAAGTTGCTCGAGGACCTTTTTGGTGTAACTGTGGCAAGTTGAAAACAGTGCTCCCATGCGCTTTTACTTGGCAAATTGTCAAAACCATTAAATGCGAGAAAGATTGCATCTAATTACAGTAGTGTTTCTCATCATAAACGTGTCCGTCTGCTGTGAAAGAAGGGTGGTGGATGGTTCTGCTTGGGGTGCAATTTCCACACGGGGCACCCCCCTTGAAAGGAGGCGAGGCTCGTGCGACGAGCCCGAGGGCCTGGAGGATCTTCAAGCCGTTGGATCAAGGCGACGGTCAGGATGAAAAGAGGTTCTTCGAGAATGGGAACTGCGGGTGGGAACAGGATGAGGACGGTTGGGAACAAGTCAACGCTGTTGGTCTGTTCACTCTGTTGAAAGCGGAGATATGGATCAGTGTAAATTTTTAGGATTTTTACATGTTGTCCCTGTGGTGATGAAATGTCGGATGAGGAAGCCTATTTTAGTTATTTATAACCCCTCAAGTTTTTAATTTATGTTTAAAGACCCAAAATTGCTTCAAAATACTAGTCTCTTATGCAAGACTGAAATCTTCATCTATATTTATTTTTTAACAAATTCAATCATTGGATTAGTTAAAGAATATATCCTCCTAAAATTTCAAAATAAGAAACCTTACCAATTGCATTCATGATCATAATGCTTGGATTTCAACAAGAAGTATTTTCAACTCTTCCAAAATGATTAGATTTTATCTTTCAAACTTTTTACCCAAAAATGCGTAGATCCTACAACTTGAAACTGCCCACGACATGATGAAGAAATTAGTTGGGAATACATATCAAAAATTTCAACAAAAAATATTTCATATTTGTGCTTGTAAAAAATAGTAAGTAGAAAGAAGTAGAGACTGTTTTAAAATACTAAATTGTTAAGAATTTTGTTATGGGAATTGAAAAATGCCAATCCTAATGGTTGTAATGTTGTAATAAACAATCTACATTCTATGATTTTATTTATTTCCAAAAATATTGAAAATTGAGTTAAACAAAAGACTTCAAAGGTTAATATTAGAGTAGAGAATCCATAATTGCCCATAAACCAAAACTCATAACTTTCATCTCATTAATCAAAATGGAATGATTCAAAGCTTTCCGTGTATACATAAATCTAGGAAACCAATTTGAAATTTTTATTTCTTGAAAAAGTGATTTTTTTTCTCTACCCACATTGCCCATGTTCCAAAACAAACTTGATATATTATACAATAACTTTTTAACCATGTAGTCAAGAGTTATGAAAATTGTTGTGCCTTAAAGCTATTTCTTAAGCACATGTGTGAAAGTTTCAAAGAAAAAAAATTCATTTATAAATGGATGTTTGAAAAGTCAATGTTGCCAAAAAAATGCTACCTACTACTTGGTCCTCTATGGGTTAATTATATTGATCCCTATTGATCCATTTGAAGTACATAAATTGCTATAGTAAAAACAATTTGGAAAATTTGTGACCCTTGAACATAGTTGTTACCCCCTGTGGGATAGGCCTATGACCATGGATTCAAGACTCACGATCCTTTCTTTTGTTTGTTGCTATTTTGAAACAATATATGAATGAAATTTTGTATGTTTTCTTTTTAGAGATGAAATCCCCTATCTTCTATAAGTCCTAAACATTTCAAATTAATTTTCAAAATTTGAAATTACTGTGAGTTTTATGAAGAAAAGTCAGGAAAATCCTTACAAAATACAAAATATGATAAAAAAAATTTATGAAATTTTCATCATACTTAGGTATATTTTGTATTGTAAAATATGATTGTTTAAAACAAAGTTATCGTGTTATACTAAAATTGAAAAATCAGCAACCCATGGTTATTGGCCCAAAGTTCAAATTGTAGTGTAACATTAGAATTCAAGATTTTTTCAAATTTTTCAATTGGTATAGAAACTAAACTTGATAAACTTCATTTCATTAGTTGGACTCAAATTTTGAAAATATTATTTTTATTTCTAAAATTCACATCAAGAATAAAGAACAAGACATTAGGAAAATTCACAGCTCTAAACAAGGCTGTGAATTCTGCACCTCCGCGGTGCAATTATGGAAATAAAAATAAAAATTATTTTTGATTTTTTAAAATATGGAATTTGACGTGGCACTATGAGTACCACGTCAGATTGACTTTTTTTAATTTTTAAATATTTTTTTTCCAAAAAAATTATTTTTTTTGTACTTGCACCATAGGGCTGCGGAAAATCTAATACTCGCAGCCTTGTTTAAAGTTCAGAATTTTCTAATTGAATCAGCCAAAATTCACTACTAGGGTGATCCACAGATTAAGCATCTTCTTCTTTTGAAAAGTAAATAATACCATAATAAGGGAATATCTAGTACCAATCAAAGATAATGCTTTCAAACAACTACCAAAAAATAATTTGGATGAAAAACTGTCTCATTATATGAGAATGAGCTCCTGCGGAAGACTGCGAGTTCCCAGAAGTTCTCAGACTGTGGGAACTCGGCCACAGCAGCTCGCTGACGTGGTCAGGCGACGGCCACGTCGGATAATAATAAAAAATTTAAATTTAAATATTTTTTTAAAAAAAAAATTATTTTTTAATTTTTAATTTTTAATTATTTATTTTTAATAATTTTAAATTCTAGACAGCCCTGGCTGGTTCCCAGCCTTGGGAACTGGCCTGAAACGGCCCTCCAGGGCAACTGAATCCCATCTAATGTTTTCCCATGCATCTCATTGTTCACTTGGAGTCATCCCAAAGACAAAAACTTGTGTGGCATCTTTTTAGGGGTTACTATTATTTTTTTCATGTTTTCTTGTTTGTAGGTGAGAGGAATTTTGTATATGGAAGATTGTACTATTTGGATTACTTTGCAGAAGGTGTGAAGGGTCCAAGGATTATTGACAATAGTGGTTTTGAGGGTTGGTTTTTGAATGGGGTGTTCAAAATCCAATCAGTTTGACCCCTTCTAAGAGCATTAACTTAAGCATGTCGTGACAAATATTTTCAAAATCCAAACCCTATTCAAGTCTTTCGCATTTGAAAACATGGTTCAACTATAGTTTATGTTGTGGGCCTTAGTTTCCAAAAAATAGAATACATATGAAGATCATATTTTGAAGATTTGTTGGATTTGAAAGAATTATACAAGAAAATATTCTCTCTACAATAAACACAAATACATATACAAAAGACCATAGAGGAGCAATATGAAGAAATGACAATTTTTAAATCATGTCACAATAGACATGTACCGGTAGTAGAGAAGAAACTAGTAGGAAGAAAAGAAAATTTAAAATCACCCCATGTAAGGTAAGTTGTAGAAAAAAAAGTAGGAAGAAAAGAAAATTTTAAATCACCCCATGTAAGGTAAGTTGTAGAAAAAAAAGTAGGAAGAAAAGAAAATTGGAAAATTTTCATTTCTAATAGCAAAGTATATTATATAATTTATGAGAATATTGTACTTTATGTCCTGTCTTTTGAGTGGATAGTAGTGAAGATGAGGTGCATTTCAATTAATGCACTCCCCCTCCATTCACTCAAAAGACCCCATAGAAACTATCCATATATTTCAAGAAAAGAAAGACCCCCATTTAATTTTTTCTTAAAATATTTACTAAACCAAAACACACACACTTATTATGATTACCTTTTTTTATTCATCCGCTACTCCCTCCTCCTATTTGTAAGCATAAGGGAGTTGGGTAGTTGCAAACAATATGGGATATGTGGATATACATATTTCATATGTACTCTTGTCTATATCCATATATTAAACCTTTATTTGTATCCAAATCTGTATTTCTCATTTTCCAAGATCAATGACAAATCAAAAAGGAAGGGGGGTTATTAAAAATATCTAATGGCTCTTATTTTTTTTGGAGGGGGGTCGGTTAAATTTTCAAGAATGGCGGGTTCACATCTTCTGAGTGTATAGTATATATACTATACAATTATTATCTTTGAATTAGGAGGTATTATATGTAAAAGTCATAAATTTTATGAATTTTTTCTATATTTGTGTGTGTTTTAGGAGATGGAATGCTTGAAATGGAATGATTTTTATTACAGAAGATGAGAGAAGAAAAAACAAGAGTTCCAATATATCTGTAAAAGATCAATTCTTCACAGATTTAAGTTATTCATGTTTTTCTTCCTTATAAAGCTTAATATAAAGCCTAATATATTTTCCTAGACTTGAAAAATTAAGGGCATGTGTATCAACTCAAAATTTGATCAAATAACTTAGTGCTCTTGTGATTTTTGATGTTTCTTCTTACAATTTGATTTATAAGTTACAAGACTTACATAAAATAGTTAAATTAGGTTGCCCCACACTAATTTCTCAATATTTGACACAATATAAATATTTTCATTTATTTTACAAGAATGCACTACTTTAATTAGGTGTTGTTGTAATTGGGACTTATAAACCTCCATGTATGAAAATGAAAGTATTTTTAGAAATATTTGTTGACTTTGATGGATTGTAAAGTAACTTTCTTGATGTAAGGCAACCTAATTGATAACTCCTAGAGGACTAGAATGCATTTTTTGGCTACAAAGCAATTTTGGTCAAGTACATGTGACTGGCCCAAATTTTAAGAGAAGGTGGGGATGAGGAATATCTTTCATATGCACTAACTCTCATGGCATTTGGAAATATGAGTCATAAATTATGGCGTAATATATTACTTTTTTCCTATAAATGGGAGTCCGGGCACATTAGAAAAAATCGTTTTTTTTTCAGAAACAAAAAATTGAAATTGGTTTTCTAGAGTTATATATACATGGAAAGCTTTGAATCATTCCATTTTGATCAATGAGTCAAAAGTTATGAGGATTTTTGTTTCCAAGGAGTTATGGATTCCCTACTCTAAAATAAACTTGAAAATCCTTTATCCTACTCAATTTTCAGTAATTTTAGAAAAAAATAAAATTATAGGATGTAGATTGTTTATTACAACATTGCAAACATTGGGATTGACATTTTTCAATTCCATAATTAAATTCTTAACAATTGAGTATTTTAAATGGTTCTCTACTATTGTCTACTAAGTATTTTTTTCCTATATGTTGTACGATTCCAAATGATCTGAAAATGTTGAAGAATGTGGCCAACTTGTCTAAGAAAAAGAATCCAAAGAAGCACCATCATTTTGGACATTTTTTCATAGAAAAGTGGGCTTGTGAAGTGCAACTGCCTTGTTTTTCACACGGCTGAAAAAATGATTTCAGTGAATTGGAATGCTTATATCTTGCAATCCACATAGTGGAAATTTCTGAAATTTTTACCCCATGTTATCAAGTCAGCTTGATTTAAAGATCCTATGGTTACTTGTGTAAAAAAAAATTCAAAAATTCAGTACTTGTACTAAAAATGACAGTTTTGGAGCATTTTGGGTGAAAACATAGTAAGTTATGGAACTTTAGGGGTTAAGGCAACCTAAATTCACTATTTTGTGTAGAAAGAAGGGAGTAGGGATTCGCCAGTGCCATTTAGACTTGGAGGTAGAAAAATCCACATTCAAAGGTCTCTTATTGTTTTTTTTTATAAAAATTTGGGACTTATGATAGTTTGATGGTTCTCTTAAATTAGTTGATATCTTTCCATTACAATCACCATCGACTAACAGAGCTGATTTAGCTAACTGATGACAAAGAGAAATGATATTTTCTCTCGTCGGCACCATCTCTTTGGATTTGATGAAGTTCTTGAAGTGATGAGTACAACACTAACAGAGCTGACTGCTATTTGATGACATTGACAATGAGAAACGATCTCCAGATGTTAGGAAAACACAAGAATTCTACTGGAAAGACGCATGAAACAGGAAGCCACCCAATTGCAATTACAATTTCTGACTTTTAATCTCTTGGAGGGTTGAAGATATATCAATGTTTTTTCACTTGGAGAAATTGTATAGAGTGATGGGACGTAAAATCATATTTATGACAAAGTATAATTTAGTTATGAATTTTCGAAGTGGTATGCTTTAGAGTCCATAAGTGTCATTCAGTCACCCCAGAATCAAGAGAAAGTGAACCCATAATGATCATCCCATTCACCAAAAGTGCAAACACTATTTTTCTAAAATAATCATAATTTAAGGCCCAAAAATAGACACATTTTTTGATAGTTTTACAACTAAAATGTATTTGATTCTATTGTGGCCACTAAGATATGGGAGGCAACCAATTCCTGATCACCACCCCCTTTTGGCAATATAGATTGTTCTCTTTCCGTGCAGTGATTAATTATAGCACAATTCCCCTTGCAGTTGTGGCACATTGTGATTGTTTTACAACACTCTCAATCTTTGGTGGATTTTGCAACCATCCCTTGTGGGAAAGAGGAAGGTCTACATGACTAGAGTGCAAGGAATGGAATCATTATGCTCAATCATTCATAGTAATTATGTATAGAGAAATAAAAATCTGGAAAATTATGGAAACCTTCTTAACGCTACTTCTGCACACTAGAAAATTTTCCCACCCAAGAAACTTGCCCTCCAGATATGTGCACTTAAGTGGTTGGAAATGGGTTGCCACCATTACTCACTCTTCAGTTTTCACTTGCACACCCCAAAATGCCATTGTCACATCCCAAATGACCATTGCTTCATTTGTTCAAGCGAGACACATTTAGACTTTTTTTGTATACATAATAAAGATTTCTTATATAGTCTATAATGAAGCTACTCATTGAGTGGTAGAGATAGCCGTTTAGTGGCTACAATAGGATGCTGAGAGTTGCTCTTGTTCTGTTTACTGACTTAAAATTGATCGGTATAGTCTCTGTACAGGACAATACATCAATCAAGCAAGTTATTGGCTTTCGTCATTCTGAAAAATTACTGCCAGCGCCCCTCTACAATAATTTTGTATAGTGATAAGATGTTTAGACGCTTTGTGTAGCAATGCTTTGTTCAACTTTCAATGCAGATAGAATTGTACGTTTCAACGAAATGTACAAAATGCCAACATATCAGCTTCGCAGCTTGTTCAATATCTTAAATTCATTCTTGTGAATTTCACATAGAATTCAGCAATTGCTGACAGTCGTTGCACTTCAAAAATTTTGCGAAAGATGTTAGCATGAGTCATCAAATTTTTTACATCCACCGGTTTTAGAAGGGAAATGTGGTTCTTTGCTGTCACTAAACATCGTATTCGAATTATGTACAATCTCACAGTTTTGAGATTGAAAAAGAAATTTATACACAATGATAATGATTCAAGAAAATCTCAACTAATATTCAAAGTAATTTTTCCACACGATACATTTCCCAAAATCATACTTCTACAGAGCATATTTAAAATACTCAAGAGACGTAAATATAATTCTGTACCTGGCTTACTCCACAAAATTAACAAAACATCTCAGAGGCATCTTGACACTGGTAATTTACAGACATTGAAGCAAGAAATTTGCAACAAGCTCATCGACATTCTCAACAAATCATCCTTCCAGAAAATCAAATACAATTCTCAAAGCATAGGTCTACATACATCGTTGCAATATGAAACAAGAAATTGATATACAACTCTTCTGCAACATCAAAAAAACTCGCCTGTCAACAGAACTTTACAACAGTAATCTCTTTACAAAAGCTCACTCACTAAAGGATGCAGCGAAAGGGAGCTGTCCATGTGTTGTCTACAAATTCAGAGAGCTGTGGATGAATCCCAGCAGCGGGCCCTTCAAGTAGATATTCTCGGTAACGAGCAGAGCGACGAGTCCAATCATGGCCGCTCGCCCATTCCACCGCTCGGTCTTCGCATTGAAGGGTCCGTTCGCTCGGCTGTCAGGCGATTCCTTATTGTACATGGGGATGAGAGTGGCGCCGATGATGATGGGAGACACGAACAAGAAATAGATCAAGCCTTTGCCCTCGGTGACCTGCTCCCACACGCTCAAGCCCGTGAGAATCTCCGCGACTAAAGCCCAGGTGATCCCGAGCATGGCCAGACGGCTATTGATGGTCTCCGGGGCAGGGCCGTCGAACTTCATCAAACTTTTCGTGCTCGTGTTGCCGTCTTCCGGACGGCGCTCCTCCTCGGGACGGTAAAACTTCTCCACAGGGGAGCCCTTGAAGATACGCAGCGGATCATCTTTCTTCTCGGGCTCAGTCTTCGTGCCCGGCTGCATCAAATCATCACAATTTCAACACAGTTACTCTCTAACCAAGCATGTGCAAAACCAAAAAGAATTAGATATATAGTGATCACTGTATTCTATTGCCAATTAGACTTCTAATTCCACGAACGTAGTGATGTAAAAATTCAACTGAAATCAAAGTATAAGCGCCATTGAGAAAATTCAAGTAACGATACGAATCGGGGCGACTCACGCTTTCCGTTGTGAAATGGATGTGAAATGGATCAATGGAACATTCTACTGTAGGTTGAGGGCAGGGAAAGCACGACATTGTTCAAAAGGAGCACGCGTCATAAAGCGATTTTCCAGACCATCTGAAAGATGATGTGGAAATTCCATTTCGGCCGACCTTGCCCTTGACATCAGGAAGTAACGGTCCGCAGATACTGAACATCAAATTGCTTAGGGTTTGGAATGCAGAGTATCCATGCTCGAGAAACTTCAATACATAGCAAGGAAATGAAGATATCTAGAATGCAGGCCATTGGCAAACACTTACCAGGGGGGTGTCCTGCTTAGCGAAAACGACCAGGCTCCGGCGATCGATCTGCGAAAAGCCTGCACCGCTGAATTTCAGCCCTCCAAGGAACTGGCTCTTCGCTGTGACCTTCGACACCTTCAGTGACGGAAGTCCAGCTACAGACTTGACACAGCTCCGACTCAACATGCTCGAGGCTGCCATCTTGACACTAATTGAACCCACGAACAAAGACGTTCTGGCTCGAAAGAATTGCACTATCTAGCTCTAGATTACCCACAAGAACAAAGCTTGCTGTACTGTTTCTTACAGATCACAGTGGTGATGGATCAGAGGAGTGGTGGTTGTGAATTGATTGAAGAGAGAGGCGCGAGGGATGCATTTATACATGCAGGCGCACTTAAAGCTGAAGTTGAGGTGGCGAGCAAGTAGCCATGAAGGGGCAAATTGGCAGCCATGTGGATGTGCCAACGTAACAACAGGTTACAGCATCGCCTCCGTTCGATTTCAACGAACCCTTTGAGTCCCATCGCAAGCACTGTCTAGTGTCTACAAGTCTTATGAGTCCACTGGCGCTAGCTAGTCCCTCTTGAGTCCGACAAGTGTCGACCACGTCTGGTAATTTGCATGAGAATTTTATGTGGTCTGAAATGGGAAAGTGGGTTATCCTAGATTTGGGATTCCTGTTTCTTCTCCGAATTCTGACTCCGGTGGTGTGGGGGTATTATAGGTTAACCCCGGTGGGGAATTATGGTTCAAGGCTGTATTAGGGCTCAGTTACCCATACCCTACGTGTAGGTAGTTTTGTAAATAATTAGGGAAAAATTGGAACATGTCTAAAATATGAAAAATTATACAACTATTTCTGAAAATCTGAAAAAATTTCATTGAACATTGCCAATTCTTAATATCTTAAAATTATTCTTGAGAAATTTTAGAAAAAGGAGCACATTTACACATGAATAGGAAAAAGAAATTTACTATGATGAGGAGTATTGAAAAATAAGGAAGAACTATTTGCCTAAAGAAAAGAAAATCTGATCAAATTACCGAATTGTCCAAATGCCAAAATCGAATTATTTCAACACCTTGGTGCCGAATTTGAACTAAACATACAATAATTGGATATGAATTCAGCATACTCGATTTCAATTTGATTCAATCCCCACAGTTCTGAGTAATCCCAATCTGTAAGGACTTTCTCTTAAAATTTTAAGCTGGCTGTGATTGCAGTAGGAGCTTTGATTAGTCTAGCCAGAGCTAAACTAGGTGGTTTAGCCTCTATTTAGCCCCATTTTAGCCCCCTCAAAAATTTAGCTTCATTTTTGTGCCAATAGCTAGAGCTGAATTTCTTGTATAGCTAGGACTAAGAATCATAGTAGCTAGGGCTAAATTGTAATTTCTTAAAAGCGGTGTGGATGTATTTTGGACAATTTAGATGAATTTTTGGCCTTTTTTTGATGAATTCCATTGAATAATTGGACAAAGCTCTTACAAGTTGGATAAATAATTTTACACAAATGGATGAAATCAACTACCATGGATGAATCTTGGGATACTGGTGCAATGGATGAAAGCTTCTTGAGTGGATGAAATTATGCATGATTGAAATGGATGAATGGGCAATTGGATGGATGAAGAGTAGGTGAATATATTGCAAAATTTATTACAATGGATATAGTAGTACATTGAAAAATGTAGTCTATCTACAACAACACTAGGAACGATGACATAGAAACTATTAGCACCAACTCCTCCTCTTTCAACTTCTCCAAAGCCTCAAAGACTAGCAAGCTTTTGCTTCTTTTCCTTCATTTTCATTTTCTATAAACCAAATTATAGAGAATAGGATTCTTCTAACTTTTTAGTTGTCTAGGAAATAAAGTTTTGTTCCATGTACTGTACTACATTTAATTGCAAGACAAGAGGATGAAACTCAAAACTCTAATCAATGATTCTAAAATGAAACTAGAGGTGGACTCTTCTACTGAGACCCAAAAATCTCAAAGTGGTTTACATGAATTAACCCCTAAACGACTAAACAACATTTTTTGGCAATATATCAATTTCGGGCAGCTCACTACAAACGGATTTTTTTTCTTTGAAATTTGCACACATGTGTCCAAGGAGTAAGTTTAAGGCCCAACAAATTTAATAAATTTTGTCTACATGGTTAAAAAGTTATTGTACAATATGTAATTTTCATTGTTCGGGGGGCAACTTGGGCAACTCAAAAAAATTCTTAAAAAATCACTTTTTTAAGAAATAAAAATTTGAATTTGGTTTTCTAGAGTTATATATATGTGGAAACTAGAAAGCTTCGAATCAATCCATTTTGATTCATGAGATGAAAGTTATGAGGAGTTTTAGTTTATGGGCAATTATGGATTCTCTACTCTAAATTAACTTTGAAGTCTTTAATATTTAACTCAATTTTCTATATTTTGTGAAAAAAATAAAATCATAGGATGTAGATTGTTTATTACAACATTATAACCATTGGGATTGGCATTTTTCAACTTCATAACAAAATTCTTAACAATTCAGTATTTTAAATCATATTCTATTTCTTTCTTTATATTATTTTTTCAAGCATGAATATGATATATTTTTTGTTTGAAATTCTTTTAGTTATAATTTTCAACTTATTTCTTCAACATGTTATGGAGAGTAATAAGCTATAGGATCTACACATTTTGGGGTAAAAAGTTTTGGAAGATGAAATCTAACCATTTGGGAAGAGCTGAAAATACTTCTTTTCGAAATTCAAGTGACTTAATCTTGCAATTGGTAAGGTTTTTTATTCTAAAATTTTAAGAGGTTTAGGAGAAAAGTAGAACCATAAAGGTTGATGTGGTCCAAATTCAAAAGGAATTACTTTCTTCAAGTACTTGAGATTAAAAAATATAAAACAATTCATAAGAATATGAAGATTCTTATTCCAACTAGTAGTATGATTATTAATTTTACAACAAAGGCCACACTTAGAAGGAAATATGCAAGCTTTACATATGTCTTTTGTAGGAGCCAAGGGCATTTGAAATGTGAAAAGTCTCACTAAGCCAATTATAAAATGTATAGCACTGAATCTATAGCCAGAAGCATGAAAACTCTTTCCATGGAATAACCATCTTCTCTAATATTTGCCCATGTTAGACTATAATCAACACCCTCATAATGTGTTGGGTGATTGTTAGGAACAGATTATGTTTTTAAATCAAAAATGTAATTTTTGGTAATAAGACTGACAATACTATATAGAACTATCAATATTGTGTGTCAACAACACATCGGCAGATCTAAATCATCGATTTAAGGCACCTACAAATTTGCATCATTGATTTAGTACTATGTAGGACTATAGACTATTATGGGGTACTATATAAGTCATTGGGAGAAAAAATAGGAAAATTGGGGTTTGTGGACCTTTCCATTTTTAGTACCAAAAAAAAATTCAAAAAATTTCCAGAAAAAAATTCATTTCACTAGAGAAAATTGTACTTGCATTGCACCAAAAAATTCATGTAGGAATTTTTTCCCCTCTTCTTAGCCCTCGTGAAAAGGAAAGTCACTTTGACCCCATGTGTGCAATTGACATGTTTCTATTTTCATAAAAACTCATTATCAATATTTGTAATGTTAGTAGACCTCCAACATGTCCAATTGGTGACTACAAATTTGCATTTTTGGGTCAAAAATAGGACTCAAACCTCCTAAATGGCCCAACTAGACATCCCATCGGAAGAAATTTAAAAATAGTAAACTATTTTTGAAAAATTTGAAAAACTATCTCCATTTTTGCAACTACCGCATGTACCTTCATTCCAAATTTCATGCCAAATGGACAAATGATGCAAAAGTTATGAGCAAAAAACCACCTGTCTAAGGGCAAGAAGCCAAAAAAATAGGGCAAGTGTTCTTGCAATCACCCCAATGTTTGGGAAGAACCGGAGGCTAGTTCAAAGTTAGCCGATGGAATTGGTAAAAAACTGGTTGCTCTTCGAAAACATCAGCTAAAAACTAGTGGAAAAAACAAAAATAATTGATTTTGAATGGGAAATAGAGAAAATAACCAGATTATGTACTTGAAAAAATGGTTCAACTTGGGAATTGAAGGAAAATAGTCAATATAACTCAAAAAACTTCCCGAATGCTAAATCATCCTACTATGAAATCAACCCCTTAAAAAAAATTAATAAAAACATGGGTTCTCAATCATCGCAATCATCAATCTCAAGTGGAAATGACTCTACAACATTACATTCTTGAAAGAAGTTGCAAGCAATTTGGGAGGTAACTACAAATTCAAGAAAAATAAAGATATCCAAGATGCTCCAATATTTTGAATTTTTTTGGCAAGAATAGGTTCTCTCACATCTTGAGTTCAAGAATAAAAGCATTGGTGCTCATCTAATTCAAAATAGGAAAATTTAGTTATTGCTATCTATAGTACAATTACAATGAAAAAAAAGATTCTCGACAATGCTATAGAATACAATGAAATTCTTAATATAAACCTACAATAGAAGTTCGGAAAAGTTTAATTACCAAGGGCATAAGCTATGGGGGCAACAATGAAGCTATAGTTTTGCCTACCAAGGCTTGTCCATTGCTTGTTCAGAAGAAGAGATATCGTAGCATTAATGCAACAAAGAGGACAAAAGGTGCTACAATTGTTGCTACCTTGGACCTTGAGAAGAGCACCAACAAAAGAAAGCTTGCAATTGTAAAAAATAGTGAATCTTGCCATACACAATGCAAATGACATTGATTTTTGTTCAATTTTTTCATTAGAAAAATTATATTCAAGATACAAAGTCCTTACATAATGAAAGTATATTCTTATGAGAGGTCAAAAAATGAAACAAAATAACAATTGCACAAACATTAGTAGAGGTAATTCACCCCTCGAGGTGTTCTAGAAAATCTAATTGCAATACATTTGCCATAAAATTTTATATTAGAAAATGATCTTGAATGGCAAATCCTCGGATATAACATGGCCAGATTTATACTCAAAGGAGACTTAGAAGGCAACAACTTATGAAAAAAAAGAAAGAAGTACTTTATGGCAAGATTATACTAAAAGGGGAGTCGAAAGTCAAAATCTTAAGGAAAAAGAAAAAGAAATACTTTGCAGTAAAACTTGTTCCACGTGCATACATGTGATGGAAATGGGGCATCCTACATTGGTTTCTAGGTGAGCAACTCCGCTTGACTTTGCTTCAGAGCAAGATACAAAACATAACCAATGATTGCATCTTGTACAAGAATCAGAGAGATAAAATTACTTATATCCCTATTCTCTATTAGAAGAATCCTTTAGTAATTTGGCCTCTAAGACTCTTTTTAGTTCCTTGTACTTGTTTATTGTTACACAAATTGATCCTACATAATTTTGTTTTTTCACGGTGAAGAATCTACTATATGACAAAAATTACTTTGTTGTCACAATCACTGAATGTTAATTAATGTTTGGCTTTTTGACACATGGATAGATATTCTACTTCTTGGAAACGAAATACACTTCAAAGTGAACTTGTAAATTTCACTTCAAATAACATTCATTTTTCATGACAATACATTTACAACCTCACCAAAAATTACTATAAACTTGAATGAGCAGATGCTTTGAATTATGAATCTCATTAAAAGTATGACCTTTTGACACATGGGTGGTCAACAACTTTAAACTTGAGGACCAAATCAACAAGGTTTTTCTTCTTGTAGTAATAGAAAAAACTCTTGGTTTCTAGTTGTGAGCATCTCAATTTTTGAAATTTTGATAAATTATCTTGTGTAGTGTAAAGGAAGACCAAATGATATGTTGATTTTATATTGGTGAAGAAATGCATGCTTGTTGTCATTTTTAAAGGATTGTGAACATCATAGTTTAGTGATACTATTTTGTGAGCATGTGAGCATGAGCCTATGAGCGTTTAGCAGGGATTATGTGAGTGTTGAGCTTAGAAATTTGAAGAAGCACTAGAAAACTTAATAATATTTCTAAAAATAGATTCCATTGAAAAAATTTCGTCCAAGTTTACGATTTATAGTAAATTGGAGTACCTATTACTATGGACCTATTACTGTGGATTTTATGTAGAATATAGATATTATGTAGAATTCAGATGAAAATTATAATTTTTAGCATTGTCTAAAATATTAGAAGTATACATTATGAAAATGATAAACTCAATTGATGTTAAAGATAAATGGAGATGGAAATAAGTTTGTATAGAATATTGGTTGATCATTGTCCTATAATAGCATGGGTCCTCTTGGGGTTGATGGGAGAGTACCAATAATTTTTTCTTGTTTAGATTTTAGAATTTTTTTTTTTATAGGAACTATTTTATAACTAATTATCTTTGGCACAATGCATTTTATTTTGGATGATCAGTGTCTTGTAGCATCATGAATCTTCTAAGGGTCAATAGGAGGGTACCATCAATTGGAATTCTTTACATGTGGAAAGAGCTTAGTCGCACCGAATTTCATTTTTGTTGATCACTATCTCATAGTAGTATAGATCTTCTCAAAGCCAATGGGGGATACCTATACTTTTGTCTTAATATGTTGGTAATTGAACTTGTTAAGATTTTAGGAGAAAATATTTGGTTGATAGGGATGTTTTTTGGAAAGAATGAGCTTAGTTGCACCAAATTGTTGATTAGTTGATTATTGTCCTCTTCTAGGATCTCTCAGGGTCTTTTTTTTTCTATGTTTAATTAGATGGTCCTTTGGTTAATCACTCCCTTTTTGTTGCTTGGAACTTCTTGGTACCGAGAGGAGGATCAAGCACTTGCCACTTTGATGTGCTACTTATTGAACTTTTCTAGATTTTAGGAAAAAAAATTGGTTACTAATTCGGATTCATTTGAAACCGATTGAGGTTGCTCCATTGAGATATAATCACTTCCCTCTTGTTGTTGGGTACCTCTTGGCATTGAGAAGATCCCCCTAGTTGCGTGAAAAAAAAGTTTTTTTTTTTTAATAATTAAAAAAAATAAAATTTTGTGGCTAGGGGGCTCCTCTCGGTACCAAGAGGTACCCACCGAAAAGAGGGGAGTGACTATAAAAATCAAATTCTCCAAGAAGCAACCTCAATTGATTTCAAACAAATCCTAATTATTCACTAATCTTTTTCTTCTTCAAATCTAGTAAAGTCCAAGAAGTAGCACATTAAGGTTGTTCAAGGGATCACAACAATAGGTCCACGTTAATAGGTCCATGGCAATATGTACTAAAATTTATCAAAAATAATAAATTTTGACCAAAATTTTTAGATGGAATCTCTCAAAACTTATATGTTCACAGGCTCACAAGCTTACAAGCTCACGCTCACAAAATAGCAATCCTACGTCATAGTTAACCCCTAAATGTATTTGACTATGTTTTCACCAAAAACGCTCCAAAACTGCTATTTCTAGTACAAGTACCAAATCTTAGTAAGAATACATTTTTTGACAAATGCAACCATAGGATCTTGTAGTACACTAGTTTGGAAAGAAGTGGAAAAAATTTCAGAAATTTTCACCATGTGGATTGCAAGATATCAACATTTGAAGTGACATAAAGCCTTTTTTGGCCCTGCAAAAACCCAAGCAGATGTACTTCACAAGGCTATGTCATTACGAAAAAATTTCCAAAATGGTTGTAACTCTTTGGATTCATTCATCAAGTCATGTTGTCTACATTCTTGAAAATTTTTAGATCATTTGGAATTGTACAACATATAGGAAAAAAATAGTAAGTAGAAAGAATTAGAGAATGATTCAAAAACTAAATTGCTAATCATTTATTTATGGAATTGAAAAATGACAATCCCAATGGTTATAATGTTGTGATAAACAACCTACACTTCATGCTTTTATTTTTTTCCAAAAATATTGAAAATTGAGTTAAATAAAGGTCTTCAAAGTTTATTTTAGAGTAGAGATTCCATTCCTACACACAAAGTACACACAACTAAAAACTTTCATAACTTTCATCTCATAAATCAAAATAGAATGATTCAAATCTTTACATGTATATAGAAATCTAGAAAACCAATTTCAAATTTTTATTTAAAAAAAAAGTGATTTTTAAAGAATTTATTTTGCTGCCTTGGTTGCCTGCCAAGCAATGAAAACTACATATCATACAATAACTTTTTAACCATGTATTCAAAAGTTATGAAAACTGTTGGGCCTTAAAGCTACTCCTTGGGCACATGTTGTGTGAAAATTTCAAAAAAAAAAATGAAAAATTCCATTCATAGTGAGCTACCCTAGATCGCTATGTTGCCAAAAAACACCATTTGGTCCTTTAGGGGTTAAACTGGATAGGAAGAGTGACAATTTTACCTTGACAATCTTTGAAGTTGAATAGTCATCTATTTTTGTAGAATATAGGCTGACAATTTGCCATTTTTTCATCTCTCACTCTCTTTGTATGTCAAATCATTTTTGTTGTCTTTGCTATAAGAGTGAACTCCTTCAAATTGTAATACAATTTATCTTTTAACAACTTGTCTTTGGCTTAGTGTTATTGGGGATGTTGTAATTCAGTGTGTGGATTTTTGATTGTGTAATTGCATTTGGATGAATTGGCTGTGTGATCTTAATTGCGTCTATTGTACAATGTGTTTGAGATGATTTGTCTAACTATATTGTAGTTGTTGGTCTCACTAACAAGTTGTAGTCAAAGTTTTCATTAATCCAATGATTGGATTTTTGTTTACGTGTTATTGAGTGACAAATTTTGTTTAAGTAGGTACATGTGAAGATTGAATTTAGTATTTGAGGGAATTTAGAAGTTGCAGACAATTTGTGAAATGTACACTCTTATCATATTCAGTAATGGGAGTTTTGTGGTGTGTCTTATAGTATTGTCTGTAACCCTCAAATGTCAGAGTGGATGTTTTGTGTCCGATGGATGACAGAGAATCTCTCCATGTAGGAAAGAACTACGACTATTCATCTTGAGAATTTTGTGAGAAAAGGGTAGGTCTTCTACAATAGTATGACTTTCAATCAAAATTTATAATTTTTTAAAGTAGATGATGTCACATGGTTCCAAAAGGGAGGATTTCCACAGTCACTAGTTTGTCCTTTAAGGATTAAAGCTTTGGTTGATTTGTGTGCACTATGATTACTTGTCTCGAAAAATTTCTGTCTGAACACTAATTTGATCAATTGTTGATTAAGAGGATGGATCTCGGAACCAAGTAATTGACGTACTAATTGTAATCCACATCCATACCAAGGACTGTATTGAATGGAGTTGCAATTGAATCTAGGTTCATGATTAGGTAACTTGATTTCTATACGAATTGTCTTTTGTAAGGGAATTATTTATGCATGTGTACGTTACAACCAATGTCTCTAATAGTTTGGAGGTTAGGTTGATGATCAACTTCATATGGGGTATGAAGGTGAATCAATTGTCTATGAACATAGTTTATGATGCCCAATTGTACATGTGTTAACTATGTTTATTTATTTATTTATTTATTGTAATTTATTATCATTTGCGTGGTTATGTACTCGAGTGCACGTAATTGTCTTTAGGTGGGAAATGGTGATGCCCAATTGTTTATAAGCGACGAATTGTTGTAACTCTAAGAAGAGGTTTGTGAATTTGATTGTAGTGGTGATTGGTACTAGGAATCTAAGATATTAGTTTGAGTGTGTAGGAATGGGGAGGCTTGGAAATTTGATGAGTGTTTTGAAGATGAGTTATGAAGAAGATTTGTGTAGTCAATCTATCTATTAGTCATTGCAATTTGTGCTTGGGGTTGAAAGAACAAGATCCTTGGCTTATTGAGTTGTAGGTTAGACCAATTGCCATAAACCTTACACATAGAATAAGTTATGGTAAGGGTTAAATAGACAAATTATCTTATTATGGTGCAAGATGACAAGTGATTTGGGGCCATAGTCTCTGTCTGAGCACAATCAAAGACTAGAAGCTCTAGATTAAGCTCATTATTATTGTTTAGTAATTGATAATTGTGACGATTGTCTTGAGGTTTGTGACTTGTAATTGGGTTTGCTCTGAGGATGCAACTCAAAAAACGAAACACTTTGAAAGAATCATCGAAATATTCCACCAGAGTTGTAAGTGCAAGTGTGTTGGGTACAAATGTGATGCAACCTAGTTGCCACAAGTTCCCAAGTTGCAAGGAAAGCAAAAATTATAGAGAATATCACACCACAAGAATCACACCTCAAAATCTTCAAGCATCTAAAGTACTTGAACCAATGACCAATCCTTCAAGGGAAAGTCCTAGGTAATAAAAACAATGTCAAAATAATCTTGGTGAAACTTCAAATTCAATCTAAAACCAAAAGCTAGAACTAAAAAAGTCCAACAAATTTACTGGACTTTCAAGTAAGCTAGGAAAGGTAGTAGTACTAGTAAGCCAATGTGAAAAAATCTTAATAAAATAAAGTAAATTGAAATTTGGATTCTATCCAAAGATAGAAGAAAGACCTAAACCCAAAGCCAATACTTGAGCAAATCTATGGGGGAAAGGTATTAAGTACTTTGACTAATGTCAATACAAAATCTTAGAAAAATTTAAATAAAAATCTAAACCAACAAATTTTTTGTCTTCTTAGTTGAAACCAATGTTGGTCTGTTATCTAAATTTGGACATACCAGTCGGTTCTAAATAATAAAGATTCCTTAGAAACTAGGATTAGTTGATCCATGGTATTACAAACAATGCATTTTTGCAAATACAGTAATGATATGAATAATGTAATTTTGGGGAAATTCCAAAGAGTATGAGAAGCTCAATATTATAACATATGATACCAGACATATATGGACATGGGCCGCCGGGGGTGGGGGGGGTGGGCTTGTACCCAGGCAATACAATCCCACCTCCCAACCACTATGGGATAACACAGGACTGTGAGCATGTCTTCTTGTTTGTCATATCACACTAGCGGCCTGCTCTTCAAAGTTGAAAGTCTTAAGTAATCACAATCAGGCCTAATTCCTACAATTCCTACTCCTCATCTTCAGTGTGCTCTTCAAAGTAACCAACTTCCTCAATCTCATCTTCAACTTCATCAACTATCTCCATCTCCTTGGCAAAATAATCTTTGACATCTTTGACCACCTCAGTGACCTCACAATCATGTCTTGAATCATCAGGCCAGTTCTTGTTGATCATGATCAAGCTATCCAAATTATTCAAACCAAGGCGGCAACAATGCAGACTTGTAAGCACACTTGCTATGCTAAAAATCCACTCCGTTTCAATTTGTGACCCTGGAATAGCTAAAATCTGACGTGCAAGAAAAGAAACTGAAGGGAAACGCGATGCATTGAGCTTCCACCACGTCAGAGGCTCCTCCGCTTCTGGATGCACTATAGTGAGGCGCCGGAAAAGTGACAGCTCCGCAATGAGAATGCCCTCAGAAGCTTCTTTAGCAGACGTTGGAGCACCAAATAGAATATTTGACGGAGCAGGATCAAGAGTTGTGGTTGGGGACCCACCAGGGTTCAGGAACTTGTGCACCTTGACAAGGTAAGGAATCAAAATTTTTTTGTCATACTCCGCCACCACTTGCTTCGCTTTGGCAACTCCCACGTAGTCAATCACGTACTCCAGTCCCTTAAATCGAGGGTCCAACATCAACGAGAGCATATTGTAAGCTTGGTCTGCCACAAATTGCAGAGAGAATCGGAGAAAGGGCTTCATCACATCTACAGCTGTCTTTGCCATCCTCGCCTTCAGAATTTCAATCTCAGACTCGAAATCACCAACTTGTAGAGGGGGAACTACGCTTGACCTTTGATCATAAACTCCCTGCAACTCAATAGACATGCGGAAGGCAGCAGCTAGTGCATCTGAAAGCAACCAATATCCACGAGTTTGATTTAGCACACATTGTTGCACAACTGGATTGAGGGTTTGAGTGACAGTTCGGGCTGTTGCCCACATCATCCCGCTCGGTACGCAAGCTTGCAGCTTCAAAGACTGCCACCTGTAGCAAATGCTGATGGCATCCGCATACTCTTGGGTCTCCTGGAACAGCACCACTTTAGAGGCAAATCTAGTCTTCACAGATGTTTTCAACTTCCTTGTAGGCAACCCAGCATCGATGCAAGCTTTATCCCACTCCTGACGTCCCTTACTCGACTTTTTTGTCCAAGTGATGCAAGACTGCAAAGATTTCTGGGCATTCTTCAATGACACTTCCTTCATACCCTTGCACATTGCTCATCATTGGTAGTATACTGGCAAACCTTGGACATAATGTGACAAAAGCAGGCAGATGAAAAAGGTTTTGCTAACCCTAGAATGTCACAAGAAACTGTAAGCTGCAGAGCATGCTCAAGCGTTGCCAAATTGGCACCCTCATCTTTTACACAAGCTACAATCTTGTCTGTCAATTTAAACTCATCCAGTAAAGGCTTCACAATTTCGGCCAAAGAAGATCCACTTGTATCCTGTGCTTCAAAGAGTCCCACAGTCACATGGCAAGGCACCCAACAGTCATCGATGAAGTTCACAACTAACGCGAATGTATCCCAGCCGGTTCTAGACATCCACAAATCGAAGGTGATGCTAGCAGTCTGGCAACTACTAATGAGTGGTAAGACATAGCGGTCCATTGTCTTCGTTAGCATTGCAAGTATATGTTCGCGAACTAGTTGCTTGCGACTGGGACAGACCACCTTTGGGTCACGGCGCATCATAAGTCGCCTAAACCAAGTTGATTCAACTATCGACAATGATTCATAACCCTTGGCAATAAATAAGACAAGGTCTTCAATAAATCATTGTTGTTGCACATCGTTCTTTGCATAAGGTTTAGTGTTACCGAAGTAAGCTGTGATGGATGACGGTGGTGCTCCTTTGCGCTTCTTGCTTTTCTACCGAGTAGTATCTCCTTCGTCAGCCTTCGATTCTCGCACATATCTTGCGAGTTCCTCGGCATGCTCATTCTCGACGTGGGTCTTCATGCTCGTGATCCCATGAGCTGGATTATACTGGAGAATCCCCTTCCTTGAGCGAGTGCCCCTACCACTTGAGTTACTCAATTCTGCTTCAGTTGGGTGACAAACCCCAACACCTCAATTTCTGTGTCTCTCTCACGTCAACATTCATATCCTCTCCCTTCAATTGGAAGAATGCCCACACGGCTGAGCTGTGATGGTAGGGTGTCCAGAATGATTGGTTTGCCTTCAATGCCGCATAACAAGCTCGCCAAGCTGCTTCCGATTCAACTGCCAGGCCTTCGCTAATTGGCCGCAAAACATCATCATGCGTTGGCTCGCTCTCCTAGTCAATGCTCTCAGTTGGATCTCCTGCAGTTTCAGCACAATTAGGTTGAACGCTCGACGACATGGTGGACAACAGGAAAATGTCTTAGCAAAAACCCTAAGCTCTCAGTAGAAACCCCAACCTCAGATTTCCAAGCCATAACAAGAAATGCATTACAAAACACAAAGAGAAGGAGGCATACTCTTTTCAGGCCATTTCTGATCCCGCTTTCGGCATTACAAATTACAACGGTCACTCCGCATCCTACATTTACACCCCCTCCGCTCAACAACCATTCCGCTCAACAATATGCTCTCGTTGCATTAACAATACACCAAACATTTCTCATCACTCATAACTCATAACCTACTGTACTTGCTCTCATAAATGCCGCCAACTAGTTTCAATAATGTGAATCTTCAGGAGAAAGCATACCAATCTGGTATGAGGCGCAGTAACCCGTGTGCACATACACAGAACAATATGAATAAGCTTCGGGTTTCCACTCAACGGATACAAGACAAGTCGGGTTTTCAATACCCTATTGATACCCTTTTTCATACCCGCCGAGAACCCGTATAACAGACCAACATTGGTTGAAACCCACCAAATTGCTAAACATTCCTTGAGTGCACCAAACATCCTTGTACTATGACCAATCATTGACTCTATGAGCACCACACCAATTCAATTTATTCTTCCATTCTACCCTTTAAATTCTAAATTTGCAAACATTAGTGGATGATATTCACCTAAAGTATGTTGAAGGACACTACTAGATAATTATCTCCAAATCAACAAAAGATCAATAGATTTAGGTTGAATTGGATATTGTAATGATGTTTGTCATTACAATAATTATTGTAAAAATGACTATTTTCATAGTTTTTGTTTCATAATTTTCATTTTGGACAAGTTAAGAAACAGGTCACATTATTTTTGTTCATTTGAATAGTGCAACAACCAAATCAATAGATTTATGTTGATTCTATTGGAATCTTTTGCAATGAAATTTGGACAATGTTTTAAATCACTATGGTTTGAATTCTATGTACAATGAAAATTAATTTTAACCTAATCATTCAAAATTCAATGTTTAAGGAACTCAATAGACTTTGGCAACTATTTTGGCATAGTAGAATAACTTTTTTCAAGAAACTTTGAACTAAAAAAAGTCAAGAAAAAGCAATATAAATTTCATCTCCAAAAAAGGGGTTTGAAAATTTGAGCCTCCAATCAAAAGATATGGACAAAATTTTGAGAGGGGTAGCAAGGAACATTTTCTTTGACATTTTCAAACATCCTCTTTGAATTTTGTCCATAAATTTCTATTGGAGATTCACAATCACAAAAGGATTTTTGGAAAGGAAATTTATCTTGAATCTTGATATTTCAATTTCTTTTAGATCAAGGGTTTTTGAAAAAATTTATTCTACTATGCCAAAATAACCGCCAAAGTTTGTTGAGTTCCTAAAACACCAAATTGCATATAGATAAATAAATCAAATTGTATTGCATATGCAATTGCAATGATGGTATGATGATTGGAGGCTTGGGCTCTTAACTACAAGGTCTCGGGTTTATATCCGGAAAATGACCATAGTGGCATGTTTAGATTGTGGAGCAACCATGTGGCTATTTTTGTATGGCATGTCAACATGGAGTGGTGCCACATGGCATGGTTTTCTACTTGGATAGCACAACTATGCAACAAATAGACGTTACATGATGTCCAAGAGAGTCCTTCAAGATGTCTATTTGACTAAACATCTAGTTGATTTTTTAAAAAATCATCAAAAATTTATGATTTTGATATATGAAAGTTTCTTTTCAATGAAGTGTCTCAATTTATTGAATACATATTACATTCTAAATTTAGGTTTATGATTCTAGTGAAATTTTAATTTTTTCGACTTGTCAACAATGGACTTACACGACAAGTCACAACACGGTATCGACACTTTGTCTAGTATGACACACAACGTCGGACGTCCTACATGACACCAAAACCCAAAATATGTTCAACAAGACAACTTTGCTATGTGGTAGTTTTTGTTCATCTATGTGGGATATTTTTAAAAATTTATAGTTAAATTTTTTTTCCAAATTTGACCAAACCTACATTTTTTATTATGTATTGTCCAAGTCAACACATCCAAATCAACAAACAAATTCAACACCGTTTGGTTGAATTTTTGTTGATTTGGACAAAGATTCTTTAGTAGTGGGAACTTGTGGACTTGAACAAAAGCATCAATCAAGGGCATGGGAATAGTCTAACCATTGTAAGCGTTGAATGTTGTGACAATATTGAAGACTTCGATTGTTGATTCCATGCACTTGAAGTTGAAAGCTTCCAAAGGAGACTTGGAAGGCAATAATGTGTTGGCATGCGTGAGACTCTAGGCTAGGTTCCAGAATGCAATTTCTTCACCTAACCTTTGTGCTACTTTGTGTTGCATGGAATCTATCAATATACATAGTTCTTCCACCAAAAGGCACTACCATTGCAACCATCATACTAATTATGAGTCTCCACACAAAAACACTTAGACAATGTCACAATGAGAGATACTCAAGGAAAGCAAGGTGCTAAAAAATTGAATCCTAGTTCGAAACATAAAATGAGGTACAATTTTTGTACTATTAAAATGAAAAAATTTAGAGAATACCACTTTCCTAATTGCTTCTCTATAGAAGTAGTGGTATTTTTGTACTTTAATGTTTTAATTCTTACTCTCTTCAATACTCTAGTTTTAAAGTCTAGTTTCAAAATATAATTTCAAAATAAATAAAATAAAACAAAAACAACTTACATTGCCATGACTTCAAAAGTAGCAATGTTGCATGTCACACCCTTTTGAAGACATCAACATTGGCTCAATGTGTCCCAATGATGTCCTTTACCATGAAAAAATGTGGCCACCAATTGCAATCTCTCTTCAAAATTCACACTCTCAATCTTCTTGAATTGGAAAAAGGCTTAGGGTTTTCATATGCATTGTTTTCAATCATAAATGTTTCTCATTCTAATACATTTCATCAATGTCACTTAATCCCATCTCCTTCAAAACAAACGCCTCATCATCTTCTTCAACACCATCCTCCTCCAATGACCTTCTAGAAACCATAGTGGTTTAGGGTGCAATTGATGTGTTCCACCATACAACATTGCAACTCAACATCATGGGATACCTCACATGCCTCATTTGTCGTCCTCTATTATAGCTGTCTCTCTTTTTGCCTTTTATATTTCAATTGTTTTTTTTATATTCTTATAAATATTGTCTTTTGTCAATTTGTAAGACTCACCTCTATCTTTGAATTTTAATTCTTGTAAACCATTTATGTTGTCATCTATTATTTTGTTTAGAGCTTCCCTTCCTCATATATCTTTTGAAGAAGACAAGCCCTAAAGAAGAACCACATTATCTTGTCCATCCTTTATCCATTATTTTACTTGTTTTTAATTATCTTTAAGATGATCATGGTAGATATCCCAATGCTTGTGTAGTGATGATTTTCCATACACCTTGTTTGTCTTCCTATTTTTAATAGGTTGGGGATTAAAAATTGTATTATAAGATGGAGATTTTATAATACGGTTTTCATATACAATTTCTATGTGAAGGGGACCTCTAAAATCTAAAACGGTGTTAACTAATAGTTCTTCATTTTAGCCTTGTATTTGTTCTCTATAGACTAATCTCATACTCATTTCTAGAATTCTAGGTGTTTGGCATTCGATATAAAAATTAGATAAATCATTTGAAAATTGATAATCACATCTTGAACAAATACGCCCTCATGCCATATTCAAAATTTCACTTGCAAAGATTAACAACCATTTCATTGTTGAAAAAGAGCCTATGAACAAGTATTGATTTTTAATGGCCATTTCTTCATGAAAACTGAGCTTGCAAATACTAAATAATTTCACAATCTCTTCTAACTTGACCCATACCATAATATACCCTACATGTTGATGTTGTGCAATAATACCAAAATTCAAGAAGCATAGTGAGCTCACTTTCTTAGCATGTGCTCCTTCAGTTTCAAAGTCCATGGTGGGATTGGTAGATAGCTAAGCTAGTCATTAACCTCTCCTAAACATGTAGAGCATTTAATAATCTTTACAATGAATAGAAATGGATTGCATATAGAGGAATGCAAACACAACTTTGTAGCCAATCTTTAGGCCAATATTGCTCATTTCTCTTCAACTATTTGAGGACTCATGTCAAATGTCAACTTTAGTCTACTAATAAATGGCATGCCAATTGGTTTACAATCTTCCATAGTGCATTTTTTTAAAACATTTTGTATGTAATGTTTTTGATTCAATTTGAGTTCTTTCTTTATGACAAATCTTTCAATTTGAATTGCTAACAAAGATTGCACCGGACCTTGATCCATCATCTCAAATTCAACACTAAATAATTTAGACTTATATTTTTGGACTATTTTTCTTTTATCATTGCAAATTATCAAACAATCATCAAAGTAGATTGCAACAATTACAATGAAAGGTGGCTTTGTGTAGATGTACAAATTTGAATCAACTTTACTTACACAAAAACCAATACTTTTCATGTAGTTATTTATTCGTCGATACCAATATCTTGTTGATTGTTTGAGCCCATAAATTGTCTTGTTGAGTTCACAAGTTACCCAATGTTCATATCCTTTCTTAGTAAAATGGAGAGGTTGCACCATGTAAATATCTTCATCTAGGATACTATTTAAGAATTTTGTTTAATTTCACATCTGTTAAATGTACTTCGTATCCTCTTTTTGTTGCAATAGCGAATAAGGCCAAGAATGAAATGATTTTCATAACTAGAGAAAAGGTCTTGTGAAAATCAAGTCCAAGCATTTGGGAAAACTCCTTAACCACTAATTTGGCTTTGTGTTTGTCAATTGCTCCATTAGCTTTTAATTTCAATTGAAAAATCCACTTACACCCAATTGGATTTCTATCTTTTTGTGGCTAAACTAATGACCATGAGTCATTCTTTATTAAGGAATCATACCCTTGTTTCACAACTTCTATCCATTAAGATGTATCTTCTATATGTAAGGCTTCTTCAAGGGTCTTAGCCTCTTTAGTTCAATAATTAAATCCCTCACAATCAAAGCTTGAATGTAGGCTAAGTACTTATTTCCATTTAAATCAAGATTTTATTTCACCTTTGTATTGAGTTTATGAGTTCTCTTAGACTTTTTGATCCTTACACTTGGAATTTTTGGAGCTTCTTCCTTTAAGCCAAATGAGTTCTTTCCATATACCATATTACAAGCTCGCAACATCCTTGTGCTCATCAATATTATCCAAAAATAAATTGTCATGCAAGAATTGAGCTAGATCAAATCATTAGTCTCATTACTAAGGTCATTACTCATTTCTTCAATGTTTATTGATCTCATCCTTGGAATAACGAAGTTTTGATCTTCTTGATATAATTGTTTTGGAGTTGAAGGAATAGATAAGCTTGAAATGGAAGACATGTCATACCCAAGCACAGTTGGTAGCTTAATTTATACAATGATATGCACATGACCTCATTGCATATGCAGTAGGAGTAGTTTTCCAATTTTTGGCCAATCTAGGTCCTATACAAGTACACATTGGACTATAGTAAAGTGCATCATGAAATATCTACAAGGTACCCTAAATTATAGCTTAACATACATTGGAAAGCTAAATGAAGAAGAATTGAAGCATTCAATTAGCCCAATTGGTTATATTGATTTAGATTGGACTAGGAAGACTAATAATAGAAGATCTACAATTGGCTAGACTTTCCTAATCAATGGCATAGCAATATCATGGAATAAATAAAGACTAAATATAGTAGTACTGAAACAAAAGATTTGGATTGTACACACAAGCTTTGAAAAAGGCTTTATGCTTGAAGAATTTCTTTGATGACATAAATGAGCCTCAAACATTACTGATAATTATACATTGTGATAATCAAAGTGCAATTGCACTCACAAAAAATCCCAAGTATCATGCGAGAACAAAGCATATTAAAATCCATCATCATTTAATCAAAGAGCACGTTGAAAAATCTGAAGTTAAAATCTAATATTGTCTAACAGAATCAATGGTGTTTTAACCAAGGTGCTTCCCAAAGCCAAACATGTATGGTGTGTGTAAAATTTCAACGTGAAGAAAAGAGGGCTTCAATGAAGACAAAATGAAGCCTCAAGTCTACAAGCATCAAGCCTAAAAATATTAAGATCCAGAGTTGTTACATCCATATCTAGAAGGGAGATGATGAAACTCAAAGACAAAAAATAAACTAATTACATCAAATTCAATGTGAGTGTTAAATTAGGGTATAATCTTACACATAGAATCTATCAACTGAGAATAACTACATAGACAAATTATCACACATAATAATTTTCTCACAATTATATCATTGACAATTTTTAGTATTTCTAATCAATTTGTCCAACTATGGGTTAGCTGTAAATTTCTCCTGTGCATCCAATTTGTCACCTTGACAATTATAGTTTCACTCAACAGATATACAACAAGTGGACACTAAGTGTTACATCTTCTAATCTTTGCAAGGTAGATTTTATTTCATGCAATTTATAAGATTTATCTCGCCCATTTGCTACTCTCCACCTTCACTCAAATTGTCTAATTTCCCCCAAAAATTCACATCTATTTCAAATTGCTTCAATAATCTAATGTCATACTCCACATTCAAATTTGATAATTTGTACTACATAGATTAAATAGATTATGATAATTGGTCCTCACAACTCCAAAATATTCAATTTCGATCATATAAAAATATACATGTTATAAATTGATACTTAAACAATAGAATTTGAATGTAGCTTGCCATTACACAATTCAAAGATAGAAAAACTTCCCTACATCCATTTGTGATAGTCTTCATGTTTGTCTAAGCTTCCAAACTGCATTTGCTAGTTCGTACTTTTCTTCACATCAATTTGTCAAATTTTCTTCAACTCCAACATTACACAATCCAATTTCTTCCACAATGAAATTCCATTCCTCTTCACTCAAAATATTATCTAGACCAATTTTTCCAAAGATAGATGATAAAACTAGATCCATTCATTGGTCAAGATTGCATTGAATTACAACGACAAATAGTTTACAACTTCCATAGTTCAAATTACTAATTAAACAATTCTGGCCAAATCACAACATTTATCACAATGAAAACTAGCCTCTCACTCACAATATACAATTCATTCACCAATGTTGTAGCCATTGCAATTAAAATTTGTCAAATTCATACATGCACACACATATCAATTATATGTATAGATTGGCTCCAATCATTGGAATTACTCATATCCATAGTAGCAATTAGTCTAGTCCACTTATATATTCATATAATCACAAGTCCAATCACTAGACTAACACTTCAATTTGTTGTATTTCACTACACACATATACTTGACAAAATAAATAGACAAGTTGTCCATTGTGATTTCAAAAATTTACGAATCCAATCACTAAATATGTCACTACTATATTGACAAATTGTCAACTCATACAAACATGAAATTTCATCCCACACTCAATGACAAATTGTTTCTACTTGGTCTCAATAACAGAATCCAATCACTAGATTTGGTAGAAATTTAATTTCAACTTGTCTAAAACTTCTACTATTGCATAGCACTACAAGCAAAATAGACAAATTATTCAATTACACACAACTATATACAATCATTGGATCCAAAAATTGCACCATCAAAGTTATAGTAAACAAGAAGTCAAGAAAATACATGACAATTTGTTAAAAGTGGGTTGTATTACATATGAAGGAGTTCATTTTACAAAAGATTGACAATTTGTCTTTACCAAAGAAAGCCAAGAGAGTAGGGGTGGAAAATTTCAAATTGTCAAACTACATCCTAAGCAAGAAAGACAATTGTTCATCTCAAAAAGACTCTAAGGCAATTTGTTGCTCTTCAAATCCTTACTAATTAGGACGACATTCTATCACTACAAGAAAAAACAATGTCCAAACCAACATGATAATCAACTCATATATGTTGATAACTATAGTTGGTTAGGACGTCTTGGTTCGTATAATAATCAACACATCTTCATTAATTTTTTCTTAATTTGGTCAATACTACTATTTGAAAATCCACCATGTAGGCTACCACATGGGCAACACCTTCCATGCAAGCAGGCTACAACATTGGCACATATCAAACCCATAGGGCCCAATTGGCACATTGATGCCAAATAATTCATTAAAATTTCCAAAGCAAATCCTATACTTTAAATCTTTAAAATTCAACACTATATTGAAAATAATTCAATATATTCCACCATTGAACTTTGAATGCCACTTACAATATTATTTGAAAAGATGAGAAGACAAGTTGTTTATACAAGAGAGGTGGCAGGAGATAAGACAACCCATGTGGGATATGTAAATTAGGACTAGTAGGAGCTCGATTGCTCATAGTTAAATTTAAATTAGGAATTGTGGTTAAAGAAGAATTTCAGACCTCATTTAGGCAATGTAGAATAACTTTATTTTAGAAAAATTTGAATTAAGTCAATGTTGGAAATCAAGCTAACTTTCATCTACAAAAATTCGTTTGAGATTTTAAGACTCCAATCAAAAGTTATAGATAAATTTTAGAGAGGGGTTGGAAGGAACATTTTTTTTGACAATTTCAAACATCTTCTCTAAAATTTGTCCCCAATTTTTGATTGGAGGCTCGAAATTTCAAATGGATTTTTGGAGATTAAATTTGGCTTGATTTCATACCTTTTCATTATCAAAGTTTTTTGAAAAAAATTATTCTACTATGCCAAAATGAGGGCTAAAATTCTAATTCGAGGATGTTTAAAGAATTACTGAATCAATTGAGAAAAATTGTTTTTTGGTCAAATCAATATATTTATGTTGATTTTTCCTTAGAGGATTGTTAATCAATTGAGCCCAAGAGAAGATTGTCATAATCAACATGAATTTATTGATCTTTTGTCAATCATGGTTCCATTTTCTTTTATAGTATGCCTAATCCATTTACAAAAATGATTAGCCTAAAGTATTAAGAGAATCTGAAAATAATTGAGTAACTGATCTTCATAGACTACATAAAACAATTAGCTAAAAGTTGAAAAATTGAATTGCTCGCAAAAAATTTAGAGTACAATGTGCTTTCCTCATATCCTTGCAATAAAATACTTACATTAGATGAAATTTGAGGGCATGAAGAGGCCTTGAGTTATTTTGAGTTCCCAAGTTGTGGGAACTCTCCACATCAATAGTATGACATGACACAATCATTGCCATGTCAAAAAATAATATTATTATTTTTTAAATTGAAAAAAATTATTTTTAATTCACTTTTAAGTTTATCATTACTTATTAGAAATTTCGGGGAAAATAAAATTTTCATTTTTTTTTCCAAAAATTCCGAAATTCCGCTCATTATGGGTTGATTCCCAATTTCTGGCAACACAAGGAACAACACAGGTAATAGCCTTGGAACGGGCTCTTGAAGCCCTCAATTGTCCTCTAATGAGAGAGGATGTCTTTGATTTATTAATCTTTGAACCAAAAAGAGTTGAAGTTGAAACTACACTTCAACTTGACAATTTGTGAATATTAATTCTTTCAAGTACCACTTCACCCACTTCCAATTCTTCCAATCTAAGAGAATGAACAATCTTTGGAATCTACACACAACACATATGGAATTAATAACTCCCATATAGCTTACATTGAAGCACTAGTTGACCTCCATGAAGCAAATCCTAAGTTCTTTGGGATCTTTGTTGAAGATTTAATGGAAAAATTTTAAATTCATGCAATTTTAAGACAAGACTATTGAAAAGAACAACAAAACAAATTGATACAAGTCATGTTATTGAATTAAATGGATCCTATTTTAACATATGGAAACATAAATTATCCCTTATTTCAAAGCAAAAAAATTATGGCCTATAGTCAATGAGTGGAATACAACCCGTGTTAGTGGCACTAATAGTAGCAAATGTAGCTAGTGGAACTTCTGCTTTGCCTAACACTTTTGCAAAAAGCATAAGCATGTGGCCATGTGGGAAGATCAAGATGCATTATCATTAACCATTATAAATAATTGCTTTAAAAATTTGATTGTTTCCCATATTTCATTATCTAAAATTGCTCATTTAGTATGAATAAAATTGATTAATATTTTTGAATCCAAAGATATAGCGACAAAAATTCATCTCACAAACAAATTACTTAATTGGAAAATGAAAGAAAATTCAAGTGTTGTTAGGCACATTCATAGTTTTAGAGCTCATGTTCAACAACTTCTAGCATAGTGATACCACATGATGAAGTTATAATCATGTTAATGTGGAGTCTTCCTCAAATCTATCAATCCTTCCTTTGTTGCTTGCAAAAGCAAAGTGGAATCACTTTGTATTCATTAATTATAGATTTAATTTAAAAAAAATTGGATCGAAGATATGAATATTACTTCTAAAAATACATTAATATATGTTGGAAAGAAGTTTTTTAACATAGACAAGAAATCTCACTTCAATAAGAACTCTAAGAAAAGTTCAAACTCAAAAGGAGAAAGAAGTAGCAACAAACCTTTCAAGAAGAAAAATGTTGCATTGTGAAAAAAATATTTTTACTACAAAAAAAAATGGGCATCAAATTAAGTAGTGCAAAACTAGAATTGTTGCACAAAAAGTCAATAATAAACCCCAAACAAATTTTGTTGTAGCAAACAATAAACTCTATGTAGTAGCATCAACAACTAAAGAGAAAATAAATTCAACTTGGTATGTAGATTCTTAGGCGACTCAACACATGTGCCATCAACATGAACAGTTTGTGAATTACACTAACTATACGTAATGATCAATAAGTAGTCTATCTAGGTGATAACTCTACATCATACACCATATAAGGATATGGTGATGTTAATGTAAACTACCAAATGGAGATGAAAAATTCATTCTTTATGTTTTGCATATACCTAGCCTTGCAAAGAATCTATTTTCAGCAAAGCAACTTGACAAGGTAGGTAGAAAAACTTGTATCTAGAAAAGCTTGAGTATCCACTTTTACTAATAAGTTGGGTCAAACAATTGCTAAATGGAAACTCAATCCATATTTATATAAATTAGGTGAGACAATTTTTACATCAACTCAATATGCTTCATCAATTTCAACTACTACAAAACTAAATAAAATTGATTTATGGCACTTAAGGCTAGGTCATATAAATCAGCAAAGACTAACTAAAGACAAATACAAATTTCTTTAAAAGGTATTGACTCTTTTGATGAAAGAAAAATCGCATTATGTCAATCTTACATAGAAGGCAAGCTACATAAGGAAAAATCCTAAACAAGGCGCAAGATGAAGTATTGAATTATCAAAATCAATGCATTCAGACATATGTAGACCAATACAAGTTGCAACACATATTGGTTCTCTTTATTTCATATATGATTTCATCATATTCATTGATGATTTATCAAGACTATGTCACGTCTATTTGATGAAACATAAATTTGAGGCATTTATTAAATTTCTACTTTATAAGAACAAACACATCATGAAATAAGGATATTATTATTTGACAAGGTGGTAAGTACCTAGTTGGTGAATATAATGCTTTTTGCCAAAAGAAAGGCAATAAACAAGAGATGACCACTGCCTACACACCTCAATAGAATGGCGTGTCAAAACATAAAATGAAAACATTAGTAGGAGTAGTCCTTTCTATGTTGTCCTATACAAAATTACCTAAAATATTTTGGAGTGAAGCACTTTACACAACCACTTATCTCCAAAATAGGAGTCCTACCAAGGCTAAATTTGCAAATATGACTCTATTTGAATTATGGCATGGGTGACAAATTAACCTATTCTATCTTAAGATTTTGGAATTTGGTAGTAAAACTTATGTGCTCATTCTCCAAAGAACAAAGATGAAAATTAGATTCCCATTCTCATAACTTTAGCAATTTTCTTGGTCTACAGTGAAGAAGCTAAAGCTTATCATTTAATGAATATAAAAAACTAAAAAACTTATTATATCCAAAGACGTCATCTTTAATGAGATTCTTGCTAAAATTCTAAAAATAAATTTCTTAGGAAGAAGATTAGATGATTTTTTTGATAGATCCTACTTTATTTAAAAGGGTGATTGCAAAAAACACCTGTCGATTTATGTGGCGTTTTTTGAGGAGTACTTTAAAACTAGAAAATTCAATATTAAAAAATTAAAAAAATATGACTAATGTATATACCTTTAAGATGAAGGTACCCATGGAAGGAATTGCATAGAAAAAATTTCTAAGTAGGAGAATTAGAAAAGTGCTAAGTCTTAAGAAAATACATACCTTGATGTTTTTATTAGGGAAAAATAGGAAAAATAAGTAATTACACAAAATAAAAATTGGACATTTGCAACAACCCTATGGAGATGATCATTCACCAAAAAACTACCTAAATAATATTTTATATCACTAAAAGAAATTTGTGTTTGCCTCAACAAAATCTACATGACATGTTTGTTGAGGCAAATGCAAAATTTATGCTAAAAAAGGCATAAAAACATAGATTTTGCGTTTGCCTCAACAAACACATCATGTAGATTTTGTTGAGGCAAACGCAAATTTCTTCTAGTGTATGTTTCCAAAACCCTAAGGCACGCCCAAATCAAGTCAAAAACGAGGAAGTTATCGCTAAATGAAGGTTAGGGCTGATTTGGATGAAGAATAGGTAGACCTAGAATTTGACAAAAAAATTGAGGAGATTAGGAAGAGGCTATCAATTAGGGTCCAGGGCCAAAGACAAAAGTTGATTCCGAATTATAGGATAGGAGAAATTAGTGGATGAAGTTTAGGCAAGGTTCGGATGAGAAATCTTTAAAAGCCTCCAATTAGGGCCAAACTCTATATCTAGGTAGGAACGAGTCTTTTGACCAATCCCTAAAAATTTTGAATCCTTTTGAATTAGGGAACTAGGCTCAATTTATGGATGAAGTTTGAGGAACCGAGTAGCGGTCAAACTTCATCCGCTCATAACTTTGGCTAGGAAGGTCGGATGGGGTCGTGTTTTAGGTTTTTAAAAATTGAAGAAAATACTCTAGAAGGTTCCTATATTAGCTCCTCCCTGACATAGGTTCCATCCAAAACATATAGATGCCCATCTATTCGGTTGGCTAAAGGAACTAGATGTAGATTAAGAGATTTGTGCATGATTGGGGTCACCTTAGGCACTTAGTAAAAAGATCCATTGCTTGAAAGGCACAATGGACCATGCTTAGACACCCAACAATAGGACTCACTTAGCCAAAACCCAAGACTTGGTTGTACTCACGATTTACCAAGGGTGGGTAAATTGGCGCTCACACTCTCATAGTAAGCCAACAAAATCTTTGTTTTTGCCAAAACTCTATGAAGAATGGTTGCTCTTTCAAGCAACCACATTTTTTGCAAAAATTTGACATCATGAGATGGGAACATTCAACCCTCTATGGAAATTTTTAAAAATCAGTTCAAATGCCTAGATAAAAATTTTATGGTGCTTGAAAAAACCTGAGCAATTTGAGTAGTTTTGACATCTTTTACTAAATTCTTCATGTACTTCTAAAATTTGGCATGTAGGTAAGCAACCTAATATAGTATGTAATTGTTAAAAAGAAAACGACATTTAGCAAAAACATCTCATTTCAAGAGGAGTCAAATTCTACCAACCTTGCAGAGCAAATTTGAGAAAAAATATTTGTTTTAAAATCAAACACTATTATCTTGAAAGTAGAAATATGTAATCTCAAATTTCTTGAATTTTTTCCACAAATTCTAAATGCTTATCTCTTAATTTTCACCATTTGGATTTCAAATAAAAAATTCATCATTGCACAAGAAATCATTAAAAAATTACTAGTGTATCGCCAGATTATTTAACCTCCTTGTATTTTAGGGAAGTTTAGAATAAGCTAGACTCTACATTTTCTTTTCAAATTTTTCATGAGTGTACCTAACAAAATTTAAATTTCAATGGTAAAGAGGCATTGAAATTCATCAAGTGACAAATTTTTACACTAAGTACTAGTTAAAACTACTACAATTTATTTCAAAATCCAAATGCCCAATGCTTATAGAGTTGATTCAAAATGAAATTTGAGGTATTTTGCTAACCCAGTTGAATTAATTGTCAAATGTCTCACCATTTTTACCTGACCTAATAAAACAATTGTATGTGACTTCTAGTTGAATTTTCACTCTAGTTGCAAAGAAAGACTAAGATAAAAAAAATTGGGACTTTACATTATATAGTTGGATTTTGAAAAAAAATAAAATTTTAATTATAAGTTCATGAAAAAACATCAATCTTACACATTATAAATATAAAAAATACATTTTCATTGGCCTACCTTAATTCTTCATGACTAAGGAAATCATTTTGGATTATTTAGAGCTCACCAAATCCTATTGATTTCATAATTTGAAAATTTTGCATGGATGTTTTTGGATGGATGCCAATCACTCTCATCTATACATGAAGCATTGTTTCAAGTCATTTTGACAAATATTGCAAAAGCTAGAAGATTTTTTCAAATTTCAATGTTCAACCATGTAGCTAAAAATATACTCTAAAAAATATTAAATAATTGGATTGTATAGATTGATACCTATTCAAAAACATTTGAACCATTCAATTTCAAATAATAAAATGAAAGTTATGAGCAATGTTAGTTTGCTAGCAATTAAGGTGGATAAACATATAAAGTCATTTTTTGAACTCAATTTTCAAAATTTATAAATAAAAACAAAAAGAAAGGATATCTATTATTTTTTCAAACATTCTCACCATCAGTATTGGGATGAAACAATCCATTACAATTTGCCCTCATACCATTGCTAAATTTTTATAATTTTTTCCACATAAAAACAAGTGTGAGAAACGATGTGAGCAATTGAAGTTATCTTTTTTGACAAAGTATGAATTTGTCATGAATTTTTGAAGTGTGATGCACATCATGTCCCAAAAGTCACTAGATTGACTACTCCAAACCAACAAAAACAATATCCATATTGCTCATCTTACTCACCTAAAGCAATCACAATATTTTCTAACATAGAAGGCTAAAAAAGTCATTTCTTACAATTAATTTTATGGAAAAGCTCCTAATAGAAGTTCCTAATTACTTTGGTACTGTTAGTGAAAACATTGATTGTGGCCCAAATCTCATTTATTTCAAAAAACCCGTAATAGGGTCATTCCTTAGGTGTCCACTTAGGCTCTTTTGACCACAATGTGCTACTCTACCTTATTGATTTTAAAATTTCTCATAAAAGTTAATAGAATTTTAGTTTTTACTTTCATCCATACCACCTTTCACTCTATAGTTTTCTTAAAGATGAGTATGAAAGTTTTTGTGGTTCATTTTTTAAATCTATTCCCAACCCATTTTTTAACATACTGGCTAAATCACACAAGTTCAACACATGGTTTTTTTTCCTACAAATGTTGAAAGACAAAACCTCACCCTTAGGAAGAGCTAGAAAATCTAATTTTAAATTTTAGGCACATTGAGCTTGCAAATAGTAGAGATTTTTACTCTAAATATTTCAAAAGATATATTTGAACAAGTTAACTAAAGGATCCTACTATTGTGGTTTGGTGGTAAAACAAATATGGATGAAAAATTTAGCATTACTTTTGGTGATCATATATTGAAGCAATTTTGGGTCTCAAAATAGTGCACTATATTTGGGATTAAACACCCAAATAAAAGTGACAACCCATGGACAACAAGAAAAAAATGGTTGGAATTCAATTGTTTGATTGTTTAACCCTGAAATGCCCAAGCCCTAAGGCACCAAATTTTGGTGTCAACATTACTTTGAAGTTCAATAAAACCTAACCAAGTTATTATATTTAGTAGTTTATATTTTTGAAAAATTCTTTTTGAAGTCTAGTTTTCGCATCAAAAATTGGAATATAAAAATGAATGATTATGATTTTTCTATTCAAGATTTTGTGCAAAGGTGTCCATTGCAAATTATAATTTTCTAGGTATTGAGGATTGTTAGATTGAAAATGAGCCTCAAATACACTAGATCTTGGAGAAAAAATCACATAAAAAATTCATTTAAGAAAATTATAGAGTAAATTTTGAGAAGCAATAATTTTGATTGGAGTTATACATGATATACTCTTTAACCTCATATGATTTTAGTGACCAATTTTTTTGATTTGACATGTGAAAAGAGGATTGGAAGATTTCAAATCACTTTTACAATTTTAATACCCTCACGATCAAAGATTACAATCTTTCAATCAAGAAGTGATATTATTGTCTTTTTTTTCCCATGTGATCTGTATATTGTCTAGTTTGAAAATGACAGGTTACTATTCCAAAAAAATTTGATAAAATTTACCTAAATTTTGGCTTTCCACTCAATTTTGAGCAAATTCCAAGAAACTCAAAAGAGGCCTTTGGCATTTAAGGGTAAAGTGACTAGTTGATGCAACCCTTGGAATTGTACCAATTCAACTGATATGCAGTACGAGCGGCTACGGAACCACGAAGTATATGGCACCCACTGACTCAATTCTGTCATTGGAGATTGCTTTTGCCCCAGTTGTCAGACCCGATCGTGGATGCAACTACACTACAGTTGCCAAGCATGCTGGCATAGCAGTATGCAACGAATATAAGAAAGAGCTAGACAGGGACGACCGAAATTTTGGAAGCATGAAAGGCTACTACAGAGCCCAATGCAACGCGACACTATTTGCTGAAGCTACAAGATTACATTGCGAAGATGTTTGGAAGTCATCAGAATTTAGGATGAACTAATAAAAAAAATTCTTCAGAGAGAATGAATTGTGACACAGTTTGCAATAAGTGTAAGAAGATTTCAGGTAAGTTGGAAGGCGAGACTGAAGCACGAACAATACGAAGTACAATTCCGGTAAGATATATTCAGTGTGCTGCCGGTGTTGAAGACATCTTTTAGATATCACTCACTGTAGGCAAATACAAATCAGCAACAAGGCCTCGACAATTGAATCTGGGCAGCTGGTAAGCGCCAGATCCCTGCTTTTCCACACATGATCTCTGAAGTTTACTCAGACGTTCACGTTGCACTCAGAAGCTCTGAACCTGGGGCAGGGAATTCTTGTCTACTGGCTCACTAATACTACAAAACCTTTTCTGTCAGAGTAACTGATGACTATCCCATGCGCTTTCCAGTTTAGTCACTCCAGTGGCCGAATTTGCTATGCCAAAAGACTCAGCGCTGTAATGGCAGTAGAGTCTGCCTTCACATGGAAGGCCATGGAGTGTTCCTCCATCCACTGGAAATGAAGGCCGTTCGCGGACTCGCCCATCAGCTTTCTCTCACGGACAAATTCCGCAAAGTCCAAGAATACCAGGTGTAATCGTATATGCACTTGTACATGCGTAAGTAGTGCACCTTCCATGATGTTGAAGCTTCGCAGTGCAGGTGATAATGCCCTTCATGCCTAAGTCAATTGGTGTAAAGAAACCACCACTGCTTCTGCTAAATTCTGATACGGGAGCATGCACTTCCAGGTTGCCAAATGCAGCGTAGAAGAGTGGTGGTGCTGACACAGCGATTCGCGATAGGACTTCTTGTAAGTATGTAGTTCACAGAATCTGTTCGCAGGTTCAGAGTGACAATACTCCGTTCTCAGAAGCTCATCATTCGTAAAACTCCATGAGCTCTTCAATATTAAGTTGCCGAATAGCTGGATCGTCGTTGTTCAGTAACCACAGGATGTGTTCAAAAAGAATCACGTCGCAATCTAAGCGAACAAGCCTCTCGGCACCAGCGTGACCTCTCCTGTTGCGCACAACGACATTTTCCTTCTCCTCCCACAACGCATCTTGAGACGACGAGCTCGAGGATGAAGACAGTGCGCTGTTTGTCCTCGCCAGCAAGCACTCGAGGAGGCGGTGCTCTAACATCTGCGGCTCCACCTTGAAGACCTGGCGCTCCTTGCCCACTACAAGAGTAACCAAGCTCTTCCGCCGCTTGCCAAATGCTACGCAACCGATAATATTACGATTGCTAGAATCGTTGAGCGGACTATCGCAACCGCTTTTGCTTGTTGCTTGCTGGTGCGTCCTCTTCGCAAGTAGTGGAGATGACGGAGGAGCACGATCACCATTGCTACTTCTTCGCATTCTCTTCGCCAATAGAGGAGTGGAGGGAGGGACGTAAATGTCTTCCTTTCCACACTCTAGCGCTGTGAAATTTCTCTTCGGCGTTCGGATGCAGTCCAACCTGCGCAAGACTCGACGCATCGCCATACCTTTCATTCCGACGTTATGTCGGTCTACTCTGTTCTGCAAGAACAATTCAGAATGCTTCTCAATTCCTGTGAGTCGACGAGTACTATTTCGATTTCGGACTAACCAACCGAGACACGTTGAAGCACAGATCGGATTATCTACCTACATATCCATACTTAATGACACTCTCTCCTTCAGAAGGTAAGGAGACCACTTCGGACGATCCCTTGAGGTCAGCTTACGGAAATACGTCTTATTCTCGTTTCCCGGTCTCTGAATCAGCAACTCTAACGACTTAAATGGTTCTCAATCTCTGTATGAGTACTTCCAGCTGAAAAACAGAGTCCAGAGCACGGACAAATTTAACAGAAACTGCAGAGCAAGTCCATCAGGAACGCAATCGAAGATTAGTGGCAACGGGAATATTCAGTTTCCTGTTTCCTCTAAACTACGCTCCACGCATACAACGAAACCACATTGCCGTTCCAATGGAAGCTAGCTGAGAGAACGAATCTAATGTTGTTAAGGTGATGAACTACATGAAATTTGTTACTAAAACCCCAAACGGTTCTTAATGAGACAGTGGTGATGGAGGACCAAACAATCGAATCACTCAGATTAAAATGTCCCGCATTGGTCCACGATCAGATTCCCATTGTCAAGGACCATATAGAGAGAGAGCTTTGCAACATGTCCCGACACTACAAACTTTCAAAATGAACACTGGCGACGTGAAATAACTAAGTAGCCCCTTAGATTTGCGTACCATCTCCGAGTTAATAAAAGACAGATTTGCCGACATCCTCTAAGCAAACCCTTCAACAGAGTCAGCCAATGAACATACCTCTCAACTTCTTCAAGCGCAATGCAACGCACAATTCGGATGCCGTCCACGAGAGTAAAAAGCATGACAAATCAAGCGATGATGATCACGGACAAGAAAAGAAATAAGATCTGGGTGGGAGTGAGGTTCAGCAACAATGCACAGCAAAGGCCCACGATATGAATGATCGCCCTCAAGTGCCGTTGCCGGAGGTTCAGAACGGTACGCTTCGTTCGTCGGAATGCGGACGAAGCGGCGACTTTTCTGACATTACAACGGACGCGTTCTCAATGGATTAGGAACGTGAATGGCCGTTGGTTGCCATGCTCGTGTAACGGACTAACGGCTCTCCTCTCCTCCGGGGCCTGTTCATCGTGGACTATTCCGCGTGGCAGTCTCTCATTGGTCAGACTCCATAATGGAGGTCCGTTAACCGGCCTATTCTGGTACTGAACTAAGGTAGGTGAACGCAATACGAACCGTTGACCTAGTACCACCCAAATGTAGGACACTTGTTGATCTTAGAATGAGAATCTATGATGGAAGTATATGCTTTAACTTTACAAGAAGTAAAGTTAAGGTATGTCTTATTGTCAAAGATTGTCACTCTAAGATCAATGATGGTCCTACATTTGGATGGTATTGGGTCAGTGGTTAGTATTGGGTTCACATACCTTAGTGAAGGATGGCTCTGCCTAAGAGCATCGCCACCCATTCTTACCAAAGCTGGCCGGAACAATCTAGGATGGGCCCAATGAGAAAAAAGTAGTCCACCAGGGACTCGCGAAGGGAGATTGGGAGCCTGGTCACTGTAGAAATGCCTCGCCAAACACTAGGACACCGTCCCCACCACTTGTTGACTATTTTCTTTTCTGTCAATACATTTTTGTCAGCTCACTTAACTATAACTTGATCTTGTCGCTTTAATTAAGTACACATTAACTCAAGGTGGTTGGGGTGGATTGCCCCCTTGCTTGACCTTGAGGGAAAACCTTGAAATTTTTTATTTGCAACACATGATAAAATTTGCAAATTTCAAATTCATATTTGCAATCGAAGGACCCAAATTATCTTGAGAGTTCTAGAAGATAAATTCGTGAAGCACAAAATAGGGGGTCTTTTTATTTCCATGCACCCTTGGATTAACTAAGGGAGACGAGCAAGGGGGTCAATCCAACCTGGCCCTCAAGGTTACAAGCCCATCTTCAATGTAAAAACACAAAAAAAAGCTTGAGGTGTGCTTGAGGTCTACCTCAAGTACACATCAACACTATTTTTTTATTTTTTTTATTCAACTTCAATGTAAAAACACAAAAAGTGCTTGAGGTGTGCTTGAGGTCTACCTCAAGCACATCTCAAGCATACCTCAAGCACTTTTTGTATTTAAAATATTTTGGTAGTCAAATTCAATGTAAAAACCAAATAGTGTTGAAGTGTGCTTGAAGTAGAACTCAAAGACACCTCAAGCATAACTTAAGCACTTTTTGTATTTAAAATATTTTGGTAGTCAAATTCAATGTAAAAATCAAATAGTATTGAAGTGTGTTTTATAATTTATTTTTATTCAAATATTATGTAAAAAGTAAAAGAACCTCAACAAATTCTTTTATTTTAACCCATGCCTACCTTGAGACATTGTTTTGCTTTAATCCAAGCCTACTTAAATACAATCTTTTACTTTAACTCAAGCCTACCTTGATACACTCTTTTACTTTTTATATTGATCTAGTGTTTATATAAAGAATAATTTTTTTATTTAATCTTATTATTCTTGTAAGTACACATTTTAAATATAAAATTCTTCCCAGGACAAAGTTTTTCTTCTCCTTCCCGAATTCCAATGACCCTGACAACCCACTAATGAAACAACATAACTCTACAAGTCATTGAAACTACATGATTGACATTTTTGGCTCGTCACAGAAGGCAGGAATGACTGGGGGTCCTCCCTAGCCAAGAGAAGACCAAGAGGAGCAGGGCCCGAGCCACCCCATTCCCTGAGCCACCTTTGGCAAGAATGGGTGGTGATGCTCTAAGGTAGAAACACCTAAAAACAACACTTTTGCTAGTTCTACTATCTCAAAAGTGAAGTGACCAAAGTTATTTTGATGAGATTATTAGCAAACTCAAGAGAAACACAACCCAAGACAATGGTTTTGTAATTTTCTAATGCTCTAATATTCTGTAATATTTTACAAATTTTCAAAGTTGAGAACATAGGGTAGCCTGTATATAACTATAGACTCACCTTGAATGAACACCCTTGAAGGACGAAATGCCTCAACTCAATGGTTGCTTTTAAAAAATTCCTCGCCTCTCATTGGTTGCATCCAAAAAGTTGTGTTGATTTTGAGTTAAGAAGTGTTCATTTTGGCCCATTTTTTAGGTGTTGGAGAATAAAAAATGGGGCTGATAGGTGTTTCTAACTTAGTCACCTTGCTAGTCAAATTTATCTTCTCATGGTTTCTCATATTTAACATAGGAACACCTAAAAGTGTCATTTTTTCTACTTTGTATAGTTATTAATTTCCTATTATTAGATTGATCTATGATAAAAGTTATATTCTAATTGGCAAATGAAAGGAGATTTCAATGCACTAAATAATGCATCATTTGGATATTATATACAAAAGTTATAAGGAATCAAAGTTTTTTGGTAGATGTTCTAAGCCATTTTTTCAACAAAGGTACATATTGATGTTCAAAGTGGCACTTTTAGGCACCTCATGCACTTGGGTGTTTCTACCTCATATTAATCCAAAGAACAACAGATTTAATATAGCATAACATTGATCATTGTAGAGGAAGTCTAAATTTTTTGGTATTACTAAATACTACTTGGACAAGTTGTAGTAGATATTGTTGTGATAAGATTCAAACATTTAATTTATTTCATATTGCAAGGCTTAGTGGAAGCTAAGATGAACATAAAAAAGGGGTTGTAGGTATGTAATGAAGTATATTTTTTTCTTAGGTATCTATGAACAGGATAAAGGGCAATTGCAAGAAAAAACAAATGTTTTATGTCTCGTTTCGTCAAAACAATGATTTTTGCGCTCAGTACTGTGACTACTACGAGTACTAGGAAATCGAGAAATCTCAACCGCTAATCTAAAAAATCAACGGTTGAAAGTACCATTTTGAGTACTTTGACTACTAGTAAGTACTTAAATAGTACTATTTTGAAAAAAAAGACAGTTTGTCACAGAAAATAGATACAATGAGATATGAATTAATAATAAATACTAAATCATGAACAAAAAAACCTAAAAATTGGCAATTTGTGAGGACCTGATGGTGATCAGATTTCACCAAAAAGATGAAGTCAAACCATTTTCAATGTTTAGAAGTGTGCTCGCTAGGGAGCCCTATTTGCACGAATATGGAGGCCATAAAATAAGGTATTTTTATATTCCCTTTGGTGGGCACATGTACTCTTACTATGGGAATAGACCATGAAAATTTCAGCTTTAGATCATTAATTTTGGATACTCCCTAACACTAAAACCCCCTAAATCCCAAAGTGACAAATTAGCAAAATTGATTTTTAAATATAAAATGATTTTTTAAAATTTCTAAAAAAAATAAGGGATATGATAACAATCAAGTTAGTCATCTCCAATAAAAATTTCAAGCTCATTGTGCTCTACCTCCAAAAGTTCTAATAGAAAACAACTCTGTCACTCTGAATGTGACGCAAAATAGGACCGGTCTTTCTTGCAATCACCCTAAAACACCTTCTTGAAAATGAGATACCTTGAGCTTGAAGGTGGAGGGCACATTCTTTTGGAAAGGCTTAAGAGGATGTGACTTACAAGGTGAAAAGCCCATTGTTAATGACATTTCTATGATGTTATACAAATTATCAAAATAAGATGCTTGCAAAACATAGGGAATTTTAACTTACGATGGGTGGAAACTTAAGTGGTATACAATGTTATAGACTTTTAAATTTAAAGAACTAAACTAGTTTGATTGCACAATATTATGGACTTACAAACATATACTCCGTACTATTTTTCACACCTCCATGGCAAAAATGTAGGAAGGCACCTTATGATATGTATTTAAAATAAATGAATCCAAGTTTGAATTCATTGAACATAATTTATTCTACAATGATTGACATGAGGATGATGGATGGTAAATCTTAAGATCATGTGTGGGATCACTTGAGAACAATTTTTGTTGGATGAAACCACATTTGGATTTAAATAGTTTATATATAGATTTCAAGATGCTTTTCTACGTTTTCACTATAACATTAAGTAGACTTCATGTATCTATATGCTCCATGAAGTTTGGTTACCTTGGGTGCAATGATCCATTTTTAATTTTTTAATTTTTATTAATTACTATCTTTATTAGAGAAATGATACTATTTCTATTTTATTTGTCCAAGTACAAATATATACATTCAGACAATTTAGTCATGTACTTTCATTTTGAATTTTTCTCACACATGGGACAAAATTTAGATAGTTAAAGGCAATTTCATCCACCCAAAAATGGAGGCCATTTTACAAAGTATTTCCTCTTTTATTTGTTACCTTAGTAAAAACTCATATACCATCTTGAAGTGTACATTTAGTTTTTTTCTAATCCTTGCAAAAATCATGAAATGTAAAATATTCTAAATTTTTTTGTAAAAATGAAATGGAGAAATTCAATGGTACAAATTTTGAGCATTTCATAAACCATTGTCTAATCATTTTTCAATTTTTCATTAATTGGTAAACAATTACTATAATTAATGAAAATATTAGACAATTGATTGCATGATGGAGTGAGACATTTTTTAACCTTCAATTTACTAAATCAATTTGCAACCTATTGAACAACTAATAATTACCTTTAATTACGATGAATTCTTCATTTTTTTTTAATGTATACTTTCAACTGTTAGGATTTCTTGGTGTAAATATGTAGTTAAGAAAGATTGCCTTTTACTAGTTTTTATGTTTGTCATCTTGACCAATATGGATTATTATCTAAAAATTTAAAATTAAATGATTACCAACATTGCCCTATGGTACAACACATATCTTTTTAATTGTACAAAAACTACATCAAAAAAGTTAAGAATAAACAAATTTTGGAATTTGAACACATAAACAACATTCAAATTTCCACAAGAATTGACATCAAAAATTTATCTTTTTCTTATCTATGTCCACCACTCCATCTTAAATTAGTTGAAACTTTCTCATGCAAAGTCCAAATTTTTTTTCTTGAAGTTTTCAACAATGACAATGTGTGCAATCTACTTCTTATATTAATTAGAATGTATTTAAAGTTTAAATTTTTCATTACATCTTACAATTTCATACTTTCATGTTCAAATCCAAACTATACATTATTTTGTGTTTTGTAAATTTTTCAATAATTTATCTTTTATTGAGATATGAAAAAATATGATATTGTGTTTCATCATAATCAAAAATATAAATACAAAAATTAAATCCTTTGAGTATATTTGTAGTTTGTATGATTTTCACTACTATATAGTATTTAGACTTGTCCAAAAAACAACTTTCTATAAAAAAAAAATTGAAGAAATCAAAACTCAATTGTCAATCTTTTAGTATTGGAAGATGAAATCTTCTAAATTAAAAAATAGAAAAATATTTATATCATTTAAATTATGTCTAAGTTCAATATCAAACTAGAGGTATTTTAGGGATAAAGAACAAAATTTCATCTAGTTCAAGATAAATTGGGCCTTTCTTGCAATATTTATGACCAAAGAGATATACTTGGACATGTTAATTTTTCATCTTTTATGGTCTATGTGATTAATTTTGGAACCAAGTATATTTATCATATTTCTCATTCATAGTAATTAAATCAAACAACAAAACATTATGACTATTTCATTTTCTTATCATTGTGCAATCTCACAACATTAGGGGAGATTTGAGGGCTCTACATGCCCGTTTTAAGGCTGTTCCCTTGCCAATTCTTTGTGTTGTCTAGGAATGGTTGGCTGCTGTTAGGGAAATAAATAGAAAAAAATTGAAAAAATTGAAAATAACTAGTTCTGAAATGCAATAAGAAGATGAAAAAAATCAATTTTTTTGATGTGGCATGGTCTCAACCACGTCAGACTTCAGTAGTAGTGCAATTCTTGCATTTCCTGTAACTTAGGAACTCGCAAGCATGTAGAGCCTTCAAATCTCCTCCAATGTCACTATAATACAAGATTTATTCCCTGTCTAATCAATTGTTTACATAAATTTGGTTCAAAGTCATTACAATCTTTTTTTTATACTTAATGGACAAGATTTGAAGAACTTATTGAAGAACAAGTATAGTTTTTGCATTAGACAAGGAATTGATCAAATCTCATTTATTGTGTCCAGTAGTCAAGATTTGAATCTTCAAACAAATATTTGTTTTTTTCCTAGGAAATAAAGTTCCAAAAAATATTTAAAGTAAAAATATTTGTAAGACATTTTTTCCATAACAATTTTCCAAATTTTGGACATCTATCTTGAGAATTTTTTTTATCAACATTGGCTTCTAGCACATTACAACACAAAATAAATCAATTATAATGTAAATGGTAAAATATTTTTACGGAATCTTAATTACAAAAGAATTTAAGACCAAAAATAATCTAAAGGAAAATTTATGTGCTCAAAACTTCAAAAAGCAGTATCTTTTGAAAACTATCAAATTGCTTTTTCAAATATTAATTATTGTACAAACTAAGAATATTTAAAGACTATTATTGTGTATATATGAGAATTTAATAAGTTTATTTTATCATAAGGAGTTTTGCTACCCAAGTTGTCATCTTCACTTCATTGTCTTTCTTTATGAAACACAAAGTTTACTACCATTTTCAAATTTAAGTGATAGCATCTTTAGTTATCACTTTGGTAATGGTGGTAGTTATTTGATACTTCTACAATGTGTATGTAAAAGAAGTCTAATGTAAGAAGTAGAAATAACTTTACATGACAAATGATCTTTGTCGTTATAGCTTATAAACAATGAATTGTAGAATTTGTAAATTCACATGAACTAATGCGAAAGATATAGAAATTTGTAGTCTTTTATCTTAGTGTCACTTTTGGAGAATTTTTCTTGAGTCATTAACAATTTCTAGGTGTAAGAAAGAAAATTACATCTATTGGAAAAAAAATTCCTAAAAATTCTTTGTTTCTTCATTCTCTTGTGTTAAAAATGTTGAGATTTGGCAACAAACAATTAGCTACTGATTTTGTTGCTAAGGATAGTTCCAATTCTTTGTTGGGTATTGGTGAAGATTTTTTGTATGCTAATGATTATATGACACTTGATTATGACATTACTAATGATAATATGACACTTGATTATGACATTACTAATGATAATATGACAATTGGTTATACATGAAAAGTTATTCATAGTAGCAAATTGGTTCTTGCAGCTCTTTCTCTCATAGAGTCATACTGACAATGTGTTTATTGCTGATACAAGTTGAGTAGAATATAAGAACTAGAAATCCAATGTACAACCTAGTAGGCTACTTTATAGTTACCTTGCAATCACTAGGGGGTGTTGACACACTCTACTTGCATCAACCATAGATGCAACAATTGTAGTTCCAACAGCAAGGAACTATATCGAAGTAATACTCGATTGAATGGTGACACAACATCAAAACCATATCAAGTCAGAATGCAAGAAATGACAACATATGAATCAAATGTACACCACCATCCAAAGCATTCTAACCCCAACCATGGTTGTTCCGGCGGACAGTTCGACAACATGACGAACACGACGTCCAACACGTCAAGTAGACCCTCTTGTCCGTCTAATAGAGTCAAACTTAGCTTTGACTTTTTTTTTTAAATTCACCCTGCCCGTGAGGCCACCTGGATGCCATGTGGCAAACACGTGTCTTCTACGTGGCATCCTAAAGGGGCGCATGCGGGTGTGGGCGACCACAGTTGTAGGCAATTATAGATAGGGCGACTTCAGGTTCACGCTGCTAGGCGACCGCGGGTGGGAAGTACTTGGCGACTTGTGAGGCAAAGACATGAAGTCGGAGCCTAAAGAGAGTAATGCCTCACAAATACCCGCAGACGCCCCAAAAGACCCGCAGCCGCCTCCCAGGGGACCCGCACGCGCCTCAAAAGACCTGCAGTCGCCCTCTAGAGGACCCGCAGTCGCCCTCTCTAAGACCTGCAGTCGCCCTCCAGAGGACCCGCAAGCGCCCTTGGACCCGCAGTCGCCCTGTCCAGGACCTACAGTTGCCCCAGGACCCGCAGTCGCCCTGTCCAGGACTTGCAGTCGCCCCAGGACCCGCAGTTGCCCTGTCCAGGACCTACAGTCGCCCTATCCAGGACCTGCAGTCGCCTTGTCTAAGACCTGCAGTCGCCCCAGCACCCGCAGTTGCCCTGTCCAGGACCCGCAGTCACCCCTAGACCCGCAGTCGCCTTGTCTAAGACAAGTAATCGCCCGTGGACCCGTAGTCGCCCCTAGACCCGCAGTCGCCTTGTCCAAGACAAGTAATCGCCCATAGACCCGCAATCGCCCTACCAGACCCGTGGTCACTCCCCGAGATCTGCGTGCGCCCCTTGCAGACCGCGGGTTCAACCAAATTGGGCTCAAGAACAATAAGACTTGAACTCGCCCTCACCCGTGGTCGCCCAAGATCTGAACTCGTCCAAGACCCGAGGTCGCCCCCCACCCAAAGTTGCCCCCCATTCCACCAAATTGGGCTCAACAACAACAAGACTCGAACTCGCCCTCACCCGCGGTCGTCCAAGACCCGAGGTCGCCCCCCACTCGAAGTCGCCCCCCAATTCACCAAATTGGGCTCAACAACAACAAGACTCGAACTCACCTTCACCCGCGGTTGCCCAAGACCCGAGGTCGCCCCCCACCCGAAGTCACCCCCACCTGAAGTCACTCCCCAATCCACCAAATTGGGCTCAACAACAACAAGACTCGAACTCGCCCTCACCCGCGGTCGCCCCCCACCCGAAGTCGCCCCCCAATTCACCAAATTGGGCTCAACAACCAGAAGACTTGAACTCGCCCTCACCCGCGGTCGCCCAAGACCCGAGGTCGCCCCCCACCCGAAGTCACCCCCACCTGAAGTCGCCCCCCAATCCACCAAATTGGGCTCAACAACAACAAGACTCGAACTCGCCCTCACCCGCGGTCGCCCCCCACCCGCGGTCGCCCAAGACCCGAGGTCGCCCCCCACCCGAAGTCACCCCCCAATCCACTAAATTGGGCTCAACAACAAGACTCGAACTCACCTTCACCCGCGGTCGCCCAAGACCCGAGGTCGTTCCCCACCCAAAGTCGCCTCCCATTCCATCAAATTGGGCTCAACAACAACAAGACTTGAATTCGCCTCCACCCGCGGTCACCCCCCACCCGAAGTTGCCCCCCATTCCACCAAATTGGGCTCAACAACAACAAGACTCGAATTCGCCCTCACCCGCGGTCGCCCAAGACCCGAAGTCGCCCCCCATTCCACCAAATTGGGCTCAACAACAACAAGACTCGAACTCGCCCTCACTCGCGGTCGCCCCCCACCCGAAGTCACCCCCACCCGAAGTCACCCCCCATTCCACCAAATTGGGCTCAACAACAACAAGACTTGAATTCGCCTCCACCCGCGGTCGCCCCCCACCCAAAGTCGCCCCCCATTCCACCAAATTGGGCTCAACAACAACAAGACTCGAATTCGCCCTCACCCGCGGTCGCCCAAGACTCGAAGTCGCCCCCCAATTCACCAAATTGGGCTCAACAACAACAAAACTCGAACTCGCCCTCACCCGCGGTCGCCCAAGACCCGAGGTCGCCCCCCATTCCACCAAATTGGACTCAACAACAACAAGACTCGAACTCGCCCTCACCCGCGGTCGCCCCCCACCCGAAGTCACCCCCACCCGAAGTCGCCCCCCAATCCACCAAATTGGGCTCAACAACAACAAGACTCGAACTCGCCCTCACTTGCGGTCGCCCAAGACCCGAAGTCGCCCCCCAATTCACCAAATTGGGCTCAACAACAACAAGACTCGAACTCGCCCTCACCCGCGGTTGCCCAAGACCCGAGGTCGTTCCCCACCCAAAGTCGCCCCCCATTCCACCAAATTGGGCTCAACAACAACAAGACTCGAACTCGCCCTCACCCGCGGTCGCCCCCCACCCGAAGTCGCCCCCCAATTCACCAAATTGGGCTCAACAACCAGAAGACTTGAACTTGCCCTCACCCGCGGTCGCCCAAGACCCGAGGTCGCCCCCCACCCGAAGTCACCCTCCAATTCACCAAATTGGGCTCAACAACAACAAGACTCGAACTCGCCTTCACCCGCGGTCGCCCAAGACCCGAGGTCGCCCCCCATTCCACCAAATTGGGCTCAACAACAACAAGATTTGAATTCGCCTCCACCCGCGGTCGCCCAAGACCTGAACTCGCCCAAGGCCTATATTCACCTCTATCTTAAAGTCACGTTTGTGCAGGAACCAACATACCACAAGATGTGAGCCATCTCCAACTCTAATGAAGTCAAGCTTAATTGCATCTTCCATACACTATAATTGACATGTCCTTCAATGCTCATAGTTAGTTAATACTACAGAATTAGTCTATAAATACAGAAATTTTAGTATGACTAATTAGAGAAATTGAAGAGGGTTTTCCAAACCCTAAACCCTAACCCTATACCCTAAACCCTATAGAAAAACCATGGACCTTCTCCATGTATGTGAGTCCAAAAGTAATGTACTTCTATTTTTTAGGATGGATAAAATGACACACACATGTGAGTTGCTTTTCATTATATGTCGTAAAAATGTTTGAACTCCTAAACCTTGTACTTGTAAGATAAAAACCATTCAAAGTGTCATTTCCTAACTTTTTAATCTTCAATAAATTGAATATTCATTCACCCCTTCAAATGTGTTTTAAATCCCCTTGATGTATCAAGAGGAGGACTATATTGAAATTCCTATGTTGGAGGATGGAAAATGAAATTATGAGGAGAAGGGCTTCCCCAAGTCTCCATTTCGTAAACCACTTCTTATGTAGATAAAAAGATTTCTTCTTCATGCATCCCACAGTGTTAGTATTTTTTTTGTACATGGTTTCCCCCAGAAGGGAAGGTCTCCTCTCAATATACTCCCTCCAAAAATTAAAATAGGAAATGGTCATGTTGAATTTTACATGAGCATGAGGAAAAAAAATGTCAATTAGAAAAGCTTCCCCAAGTCTCCATTTCTTAAAACCACTTCTTATGTAGATAAAAAGATTTCTTCTTCATGCATCCCATAGTGTTAGTATTTTTTTTGTACATGGTTTCCCCCAAAAGGGAAGGTCCCCTCTCAATGTACTCCCTCCAAAAATTAAAATAGGAAATGGTCATGTTGAATTTTACATGAGCATGAGGAAAAAAAAATGTCAATTAGAAAAGCTTCCCCAAGTCTCCATTTCTTAAAACCACTTCTTATGTAGATAAAAAGATTTCTTCTTCATGCATCCCACAGTGTTAGTATTTTTTTTGTACATGGTTTCCCCCAAAAGGGAAGGTCTCCTCTCAATGTACTCCCTCCAAAAATTAAAATAGGAAATGGTCACGTTGAATTTGACATGACCATGAAGGAAAAATAAAATGTCAATTAGAAGAGCTTCCCCAAGTCTCCATTTCTTAAACCACGTCTTATGTAGATAAGAAGATTTCTTCTTTGTGCATCCCACGATGTTAGTATTTTTTTTGTACATGATTTCCCCCAAAAGGGAAGGTCTCCTCTCAATGTACTCCCTCCAAAAATTAAAATAGGAAATGGTTACGTTGAATTTGACATGACCACAAGGATGGATGAAGGAGAAATGAAATGTTAGGAAAAAGGGCTTTTCCAAATCTCCACTTCCTAAACCAATTTGCTTTCTTTATTACTTAATTAACTTTTGATCACTTAGTATTGAATGCCTTAGTTTTAGGATTTTCTGGAGTTATTCCTCGGAAAAGGGGGGAGTGGTACTTGAAAAGTTTGAACGCCTTCCCTCCACTTTGTAAGGGGGGAAACTCAAACTCATGTTTTCTAGCGCCCTTGACCCACGGTCGCCCCATACGCAGCCGCCTCCATCGTCATGAACTAGAAGACTTCTTGAGTCTGAGACCTGCAGTCGCCCCATCAGCCGCGGTCACCCAAGAAATGACCTGTGGTCACCCCCCTAAGCCCCCTTCTACCCGCATTTGCCCCCCCTAAACCTGCACTCACCCCCCTAGACCCGTAGTCGCCCCCTTCTACCCGCACTCGCCCCCCCTAGACCCACACTCGCCCCCCCTGGACCCGCACTCGCCCCCCCCCCCCCCCTCGACCTGTAGTCGCCCTGGATTGGACCTGCAGTCGCCCCGGATTGAACCCGTAGTCACCCTCATTCTAGGACCCGAGGTCGCCCCATCTTACTCGCACGCGCCCCACTCGCACTCGCCCCCCCCCCTCGACTTGTAGTCGCCCTAGATTGGACCCATAGTCGCTCCAGATTGAACCCGCAGTCGCCCTCATTCTAGGACCCACGGTCGCCCCACCCGTAGTCGCCTATGGTGACATGGTCAAAGCTTTCCACGTCACTGTTGACAACCCGCCACGTAAAATAAAAATTTTGGCTGCCCTGCCCGAAAACCCTAAACCCTAATTTTGCGCTCGTCAAATTTGTCTCGTATATGCGACACTCGTCTTATACGACATGCAACATCAGACGAACAACTCAACACCCAAACCCCAAAACACGTTCGACAGAACAACCCTGACCCCAACCGCAAGAAAAGTAATATAACTCCAAATCTTTGTTGCTCAAAAGAATAGACATTTTACTTTGTGTAATGCATTTATTTCATGCCTATGGATTGATGTCCTTGACTAACATCAAACATATTGACATGGTGTAGATTCAATTGGATAACACAAATGTAATACTAGACATGATATGAAACTACATCAAACGTTGTCAAAAACAAATAGGTGATACTAGAGGAACAATTATGGCACTTCCAATAGTTGGTAGTAGTATTATGCAATGTACACTTGAGCAGTCCCTATATATGTCATTGACATTGTAGTGACACTACTCCTCACTACCAAGGACTATACTTGTGTAGATGACACTTGTGCCCCTATGGCATTGACGACAATCACTACATTGCCAATGGTTGGGAGCAATTTGGGATTGGTATCATTCTTGGGCATAAACGTGAATTAATTATTGCCAAAAAAATTACTTATTGACTATAAGTTCCCTACACCTAGGCCAAACATTTGCCCTACTTGAGCCTATTCTCATTGGCATCAATGATCACTACCTTGAGTTTTTTTCCCTTCTATTGTCATTACAAATAACATGCATATGTATACCTTATAGTCCAGGTAATGCACTAGCTTATTCATATATGTGTGATTGATTGCATGAAATTGTATGCACCATGCATACAATTTGTATTATTTAAATGTATATGGTGTGTGTGTGAAGAATGATTGAAATATGGATGTTCAAACTTGGACCCAAACTAGTTTAGATGCAAAACTACTACACAACAATCTACAATGTGTACTATAGGGCATTGTTTTTGACTTTCCTTCCTCTTCTTCAAGTCAACAAGATCATACCTAAAAAAATTGGGTAAATACATGAGAAATCTAGAATATCAATATATGGAATTTTTGAAGAAAATGATAGTCAATGTCCATTGGTTATTGGTACAAATGAACTTTAAAAAAAACCATGGTCTAAAATGGTATCTATTAAATTGTGTTAGTTTTAGCACAAATTTAACACAATCATTTTAGACCATGTGTTTTTCAACGAGCATTTGTATTAGGGGTAGAAAATTCAATGTCAATTGATGATAGTTCATAGTCAATGTCTACTAATAATAGGATAGTCAATGTCAAATTGTAAGTTGATGACGATGCATATATAGTCAATGTCCAATGATGATAAATTAGTCAATATCAAATGATAATAGTTCATAGTCAATGTCAATTGATGTTAGAATAGGATACACTAGGAGTGGAATTTGGACAAAAAAGAACATTTTTCCTTTTTTTGTATTAGATTTGTCCTATGAGTGTTGGAAAAAATCCAAAATGTTCCAAGACTCCAATTCAAGCACAAATTATATGTCACTTGATAGCTTGACTATGGAATTTGGGCTCCAATCTAGAATCTAAAGGTCTTCAATATGAAAGCAAGTATAGAATTTGTCTACACTTATAGAATTTGGAGGTAATCATCATTAAGCATGGAAGGAGATTTGGTTCTTGATTGCACCACATGCACAGGTCAAGAATGAATTTCCATTTGTTGTATTCCAAATGTAATTTATGGAAGAGGCCATTGAACTAATATATTTTTTCTTTTGCCTTCAAGCACATCGATTACCGCTTGTCGTGGAACGGGACACTACATTGTGGCTTTGGAGGAGAACAAGGACATCTTTGAAGCCATCCTCAAACCGTTGAAGAAGTCTACTCCAACTTGGGTGGCAACACAACCAGTGGCTACAGTTTTGGTTTCACAAGATCCAGATGACATGCCCGTAGTGCCTTGGAAATTCACTCAGAAGGGAAAATTCAATAAGTAAGTTGGCACTTTTTAAATTATGTCTTTGTATGGTGACTTCCATATTTGAAATCTCTAATATGGTATCAAATGTGTTTGCAATCATCGAGGATTGATGAGAACGGGTGCAATGATGAAGAATCAAAGTTTCTTTGTAAATCCAAAGAAGCCTTTTGACCTTCCAATTTATGATGAGCAAATGGCGATAGCCTTTGTGGATTTTGGTTGCTCTAAACCAAAACGCCATAAAGACACTTATGCTCTAAATGTCTTGTAGTTCATTGATGCTTTTGCATCTGAGGGTAGAGAGTCTTCAGACTCGTCCAAGACTTCCGATTCCGTGAATGAGTCCATAGAGACTTAGACTCAAGAAATTGACATATCTCATGAGTCATGCTATTGTGTGTTGACTTTTATTATGATTGGATTTGTGTGATTTATGGCTACATCTTGGAAATTTGTTATTTTACTTTGCATTGTCTTTGGTAAGAATTCTACCCCAATTGACCATAGCAAGATGCTTCCCTAAAAAATGAAGTTCAAGTAGAAAATCCCTTGTATTTCATAGAAAGGAACCTCTTTTTAGAGAACAAGAGGATTATCTACATCCGCAGTCATAGGACCCTCTCTATTATTTTGCAGGAAAACAAATTCTAGCTCACACGCTTATGTGCTCGCACGCTAGCAACCTTGATTTGAAATATCCCTTTCACTTTTAGTGTGTTCACATCCAATGCTTCATTGCTTTGCAAATTTGAGTTTGCATAAGTGCAATTACTCTAAGATTGTTTAATTTAGTATGATCCATATATTGGATTCTGAAATTTACTATTTTTTATGAGGTTAGAGCAATAAAACAAGGTGAAAATAGGAATGACTTTGGTCTCTACCTTCCAAGCTTTATATCTTATATGGGTTGGTATGCTAGAAGATTGCAAGAATAAATTGTATTATTTTTTTGTCACATGGGTAATTGCAAGAAATACTTGTCCTATTTTCCATCACATGTTCAATGTGGAAGTTGTTTTTCACCATAAATATTGCAAAAATGATTGAATGAACATGAAATTCAAAAAGAAGCTTCCTACAGCAATAGAAAATGTACTATAATTCTTTTAATTTTTCCTAAATTAATTCAATGGGTAAGATGAAATTTCAAATATATGTCACATTTATGATTTGGGTGTTTTTTTAGTGCTATTGAGTACCTCTTTTGAAGAGTTACGTTGTCAAATTTGGTTATTTGGTAGTCTAGCTCTTCTAATAGAAATACACCTTCTCAAGAGAGCGATTTCCAAAAACATGTTCCAAGTGTGTTTTGCATTGGCCTAAAGTGTGCCATATTTATGTTGAATTTATGTTGAATGAAAAATGGTATTTTAGTTCTAGCTTTGATCTTCCATCTTTTCTCTTAGTTAGCAACAATGGTCACTTTTTAAATAATTTTTTCAAGTGCATTTTCTAATTTAAAAAAAAAAATAGAAATGTAGAAGTCTGATTTTCTTGCTTGAGGCTCAAAATAGTATTTTAGGTTAAACAAAAAGATTCAATAGTATTGGTTGGGGCCTATAATGCTTCTAATTTACCAATGAAAATTGTTTTTATGGAAAATTAAGCATTGCCATTCACCTTTGCCCTCCAATGATGAGCATCACGTATTGTTGGAATAGTAGATTTGAAATCTAATCAAACCATCCACATTTCATGTTCTATGCCTCTAATATTAACAAAGGTGACTTGTAGTACAAAAAATACGAAAAGGTTGAAAATAAAAAATGCAACAAATAGTACAAGTGTTTCTTGCAATCACCCACATCTTCTATGATAAAATTTTGTTCAAATACAACATAGGGATTGTTGATCTAAATGAATGTAGTTGAAACTTATATCAAAATTTTATTCTCCTCTCAAATTAATTTGGTAGAGATTTTTTATCATCAAAAATATGAAACTCTTTCAATTTTAGGGTTTTCAAGTATAGCAACTAATATCAACTTCAAGTGAAAATATTTCCAAAAATAGATGCCCCAAATTTTAAATTGAAAAAAAAAATTGAAAAATATTCATTCTTTCTCCAAAATATTCCAATTTAAGCTTATATCAAACCTTATTTCCATAAGAAATGAAATATTTGGTACAAAAGTGCCCAAATTGCTATTTAGATACAAAACTATTAAGTATCCTGTCACGACCCTCATCAAGAGGCGTGCTTGGCCACCTTCGTGAGCAAGGGGGACGTTGGGGGTGACTCCCCAAGCCTTGCAAGAGATGAGGTGAGGGGGACTAGGGGTCCCGAGTGATCAGAGCGATGTAGCGCTCTGATCCGGTCAAATTTGGGGGCGTGTCGCACATGCTTAGAAAGCTTGTGAGAAGACGCGTCCATGGGTCCAAAGCACGCGAGAATCCGAGTTGGTAGTCAAAAGATATGGCTCCTCAAAGTTGGCAGCGTCCTGACCGCGTCCCGAGGCATAGGGACGTGGGAAACAAGGTTTGGGAGGGTTCCTTTGAGCCAAATAGGGCATGCCGCATATCATTGGAAAGCTAAGGAGACAAGATTTCTAGAATGATAAGGTTCATGAAGAGATGAGTTGTGAGCTAAAAGTTATGGGCATCCAAAGAGGGTGGAGTCCTAGAGAACTACACCTCCCGGGGGATTCGTACCTTTGGAGGGCCATAACTTCCTCAATACTTGTCGTATTGGGCAAAGTGAATAGTGCATGATGATCTACAGAAAATGTAAATCACGAAAATGGGCTCGCACTTGGGATTTGGAGCTCAGAGCTAAAAATTATCCCGATGGGAAGATCGGAAGTCTTTTGGGGGTCCGGTTTGGGAATACCACTTGGAAATGAGTGGTCTTCCAAGATGGGGTGCATCTTGGGGGTTCCCGGTGACCTCTAGTATGGGGAGGGCTGCCGAATCCTGCAGAGAGTACTATGAGGAGGGGTGGTCTCCCTCCTCACTCCCGGATGGTGCCATGGTGAGCCTAAGTGGCCCCGGGTGGTGAGGTTAGAGTTGGAGCCTCACCACCACTTGTGTGTTACCATGGAGTGCTTGTGCACTCCTTGATACCGGTTGGGTGGTGTCCCACTCCACACTAGGCCATGGTGTGAGTCCCGTTTAGTGAGTCCCGATTAGTGAGTCCCAAAATAAGTTGGGTTGGGCCTAGTGGAGAGTTGGGTCCCATTCAAAGGCGGTTAGCACCGGTGGGAGTAGTGCTTCACCGAGTACTTGGACATCAATGGAAGTTCCGCCCCATGTCATCAAATGACATGCTCGGTGTCTTGTGGGAGTTAAGTGTTGGAAGAAAAGGATTGGGAGTCACGGAGGAATGGGGAACCCCGTGACTTGAGTTGGAACCTAACATTGTGGGTGCGTGGCATGTGCAGTGTTAGGAGAGCATGAACCTTGGTGGCACTAAAGTGAAGTGCTTGGAAAGTGAACTTAAAGTGGTAAGTGTCACTAAAAGGCGCGACATATCCATTCTAAAGAATTCAGAACTCAATATAGGAGAAGGTAGTCTTTTAATCTACATATAGCTATACATGAAGAAATTTTAAAATAATGAATTCCACATTGGATGAAAGTCTACTAAGCACTAATATGGAGAAAATGATTTCCATTGGTATTTCTTTCATTAAACAACCATTGTCACAAAATTGTTATATATGTCCATTTTTATTTTTTAAGCCATTCTCATGTTATTTCCAAATTAAATACCTAATTTGTTGAAATTCTCCATTTTTTAGATCTCCTTCTTTGCAAAATATAATGTGCTTGATCTTTTTAGAATAAAATATTTTGAAAATTCTATGCATTGACCATATCACTAGAAGAAAAATGAAGGTTTTGTGACTGCAAAGAACAATTGTTTTTTTGGTTGCATAGGACATTTGCAACTAGTGATAATTTGAGGATTCCACATCCTAAACAACCATAAAAGAAATATGGTCGTTGAGGATAATTTGCTCTTGGAATTGTAGCTGCAAAAGACATTAGGATTGTTTCTCATTTAATAGCTTAATTAGAACTTCATCGATGCATTCTTTTGATGTGAATGCATAAAAGTAATCTTCTAATTTTTCTAATTCAAAAATTCATAACTTTACAGTATGAGTATGTACATCACGAAACAAAACCCTTGCACCCCTCCTCACAAAGAGCTTTCCGACAATATGAAAAATGCGACTAGGAGATATAAGGTCCCAAAGATCTCAAAGTAACAAATAAACAAAACAAAACAAACAACCTAACTTAGGGTGTGGATATTCCTCACAACCAAGTTTCCAAGATAATTCCACACATTCCCATAGTAGTTAAGTACAATTTCTAGGATTGATTTTGTCATTTTATAATTAATAATAAACTCCTCTCCTCCCCTCCTCCCCTCCTCCCCTCCTCCCCTCCTCCCCTCAGTGCAGTAGAAAATGATTTTTTTTCACAATTTATGCCTGAAACAATGATGAAGTTTACGAATTTTAGGGTTAAGATACTTTTATGAAAGTTCATCAGACCGATCCATTGTAACATCTTGGATCCCCGTGCTCCCTTCAATGCAAACTCTCTTGCTGAATCCTGTCATTGACAATGTCGAAACCTGGTGACCACTTGGGATGACCAAACATTCGACACATGAGACTTGAGTAAACATCCACAACATGGGGTGTGAGTTAAGTTTCTCAAATTTCCTAGTCCTAGTTTTCAAAGCATCCGTAACATTCATTCTTGAAAGGAACTCCTGATGCCTTACAACCATTTTGCTTCAAGAAAGAATTGCAGTACCCAAGATGTTCCTATCGTCTGATATCTTTCTTAAATACACAATCAATCACTCAAATCTTGAGTTCAAGAATTTTGAAGAAGGGAGCATTGAACATCGATCAATCCTTTAAATAGCTTCCTGATTTACACTAGCAAAAGTAATGTGTTGCATACCATTCATTGATCCAGATCCAGATCCAAATCCAAATCCAAATCCAAATCATATCCCATTTTTTGTTATGACATCACATGCATTGTAAGATTATCCATTAAACCTTTTGCTCAACGTGAATCATTTGATCATCCAAAAAGTTTTCAATGAAACAACCTGACATTGTATCCAATACCACTTCTCACACCTTCCAGCGCTGAAGTCCTCAACTCCATAACTCAAACACGTCAGTTGAAGAGATGGAATCAAAGCAACCAAGGTTGGGCTACCTGATTTTACCACCACAGATCAACAGACGAATTTATGGTAGAATAACGACCCAATTTTGAACCCAAATTATGCTACAATAATAGAAGCAGAACTCGTACTCCAATACTGAAACTTGTTATCATAAGCAAGCTTGAGGTTGATTGTAGAACACAGGGAAAATTGGGTAAACTTTGAGCCTCACCCAATCGACTAAAGCAGATCACGAACACAATTTTACAAGCACAAATTGAGGTTCTAAAGTGCAGCCAAGAGCCATGACTGAATTGGATGACCACCACATCCTTAAACAAAATCAACTACTAGAATTCACCCCTAAAGCAACGTTTGTAGCAGTCCATGTTAAGCTGAAACTTTTGCTAAAGCATCTTCCAAATGTTTCTAAAGCATGTGAACTCCAAGACTTTGCATGTAGCTACAAAAGTAGCTATAAACGTCGCTGTAAAGGTTGCTAGACCCTCCAAATTCTAGTAGAGCACATCAAAGCCAGAAATTGGAACTGCTTTTAGTTTTACACGAAGCCACTGGAAGAGATGCAGTACAAGGTAGAAGAGGCCGGACGCCTGGGTCGTCCAACTTGTGATGCGAACCCTGGTAGCTGTGAATCCTGCGAGCTCTTTGGCTGGAGAGGAAGTGCAGCTTGGCCAGGAAGATTCCCAGCTTGCTCCCCGGCAGACGCGGATCCATCCTCGGAGATTGATGAGCACTGGAGCGAGCCATGGACTGACGGAAGCTGCGCAGGAACTCCATCACGGGCCACACCTGCACTCGCACACGCCGTCTTCTTCGCTGCCTGCGGATCGACCAGCGTGACTTCGACATCCCATGTGTCGCGCTTAGGCCTTCATCCTCCAGGTCCAGGCATTGGAGCTTGTCAGCCATGCCGGAGGCGCTAGGGAGAGTTTCCATGGAACCTTACCTTGCTCTGATGCTTTAATTTGGGGCAAGAAGGTTTTCAATTCGACCTATCCGACTGGGGTCACATATTCATTTGCAGCTTGAACTACTCAGCCATGGACTCACAAACTCACTTAACTAGAAATTTTCCACAGAAAAATAACGACAGCATAGACAGTCTACGAATTTATGGAATTAGATGAGCTGAAATGCACTCCGTTTGCACCTGCGATCAACCACCAATAGCTGTTCAAAATGCATTACAATCCTGGCAAGACTGAAAATAGAAAGGAATCCAAGTCAATGGACATGTCATTGTGCTCTCAGAAAAATTAATTGTGGACACTGATCTTATCTGAAAGAACGACAGTGCTTTCTATGGATCTATCGAATTAGCCACGTCGTGATTAATGCATTCCTGCACTCCCTGTACCCGAAAGCATTTCAATCCACACACAACTGTCAATAGAAAGGAAGATATGGTACAATTTGTTGCTCCTCGTTTTCGTTGTTGGCCTGATTCAGTGCAAGCCAATTGTTGGCTTGATTTCCAGGTATTGATCGATCAATAGCAGGGGCGAAGATCGAACCATCGGATCACATGAAGCTGGTGTGGAATATGTGATTCCTCTTCATGAATTTTAAGCCTCGGATTGTAGTCGATCTTAAGTTGGAACTCTTGAAATTTTGCTTCAAGCTACGTAGTCTATATATTCCAAGAGAAAAAAGTATTGCTCTGATATGCACTTAAAATTAATACGTCAAGATTCCAGTAGGTTCCAGAGACAAGCATGGGAACTCCCAGACGCCGGTACAATAATGGGGTGCAGGGATGGTCTGTGAAAGCCCCTGCAGGTTGCATCTGTAAGAGTCTGCAGCGTCTACTTCTTCTGCATCAAGTGACCTGGATTCTGGAGCTTGCCAGATGATAATAAGTTAGGCCGGGAAACAACGACGAGGACCATGTGAATCTGAAGTTTTCACCAAATTACAGGGATTGAGCAGCTGCATGTCCGTCCACTCAGGGAGCTGGCCTCTTTTCACACCTTATAACGTTACAATCACGGAATCACTCCTTACAATGCAAAATGAGCACTGAAATGTTCAATTCTACTGCTGCAATAATAATCACAATGGACAAAATAATTAGCCTTCAAGCGCTGGGAGGCTGGCTTACTAGTCAAGGTTCTAAAATATATTGCTACGTGGTGGTATACTTGAGTTCAGAACTTCCGTCCTAATGTAGTTTTTGGTTCATTGGAGAGCTCATGTGGACGCAGCTGCGTTGTAGGAGATGATCTTGCTCCTCACGAAAGAAAATTGATACAATGTTTTTAATGAACTGTAAACTTTAGCATTATGAAATAATAGCACAATCGATGTAGCCACAAAGATGGGAGTTGTGAGCCATTTTGACTAGTGAATGTGAGCATGCATGGTAATTTGAAAATAGCAGCTTAAAATGGGGATAGTTTTTGGTAAAAATCATTTTCAATTTAACCTCTTGCCAGGGCACTGTTTAGTCAATAAGAATATTTTCTCCTTATGCACCACGTGGATTTTCGACTCCTTCTCCTTTGAAAATTAATAACTAATTCATCGTGCATCCAAAATTTACGCTTGCAACCATTTTCATTTTCAGCATGCATTTGCTCTTGGCCGGATGCCTACATATGGTACACTGAGATTATTATAAGGTCGGTTTTACGGTTCACATAGTTAACTTATTATTCAGGATAGTAGGGGACAGAAGAATAAGCGAATCCAAGAAATCTGCTGACAATGCAATCTCTAATCATGCTTCGATTGCTCCTTCGAGTCAGCTGGCTGCCGAGCCAGCCTCATTCTTCGTGCAGCGCGACAGAGATCATGTCTCAGTGGTGGAACGTAGAATTGCTTGATTGAACTAATGCTGGCAGTTTGAAAAATCGGCGGATATACGAACGAAATACTACATGCTGGCCTTAATAGACAGAATCAGTAATGGCGTATCAGTAGATGCCCCAGACGAACCAATCAACTAATCATACAATGCAATTTCTAACGCACAGTTGAATAATTATGCACAGTTGAATATATACTGGACTGTACGTACTTATCTTATTCCCCTTCCACACCGCAGTCTGCAAATGCAACAGGTCACAGAAATTAGGTCAAAACTCTGTTGTGGTAAACCTAACATTCATTTTAAGGTAGGCATACCGGTACCCCTCTGCAACACTACCCTTTGGAGACAGCGAAACTAAGTTAGGGGTGTCCAAAGCCAGTCCATTGACCCAATTTCAACAAATTTTCCTCTTTAAACACCTCATCCCCTAAGGCCTAAATGGGTTCAAAAACATCATTGCTTTTGAAGTGTTATGATCTAAATGTCACTGAGTTATGGAGATCTCAACCATACAATCTTGTAGTTTATATGGTGTTGATGATGTGAATCAAATTTGGAGTCATTTGACTGTGTAGATTGCAATATTATAATGTTTTAGTGTTGGAAAAGGATGCGGAAAGTTTCCTAGAAACACATTTGGAGGTGAAATTTGATTCCTAAACCTACTCAAATGAAAAATTTTTAAACTATAAAGTGATTCAAAACCAACATACAAAAACATTGGTTAAAAAAATTCATTCAATTGACTCATTGTGTGTCTGCAATATGGCTTTCAAATGTCAAAAAATAGAAAAAAAAAAGTTGCAAAAAACACATCTAAGACTAAACCTCCTTCTACTAAAATGCTTCTCAGTCGCTCATAACTTCTTGGATTGATATGAAATTTTGGCTGCACAAACTAGAGTGGTATATGCAACTATTCCAAAAATCTTTATTGAAAACAAACACTACATGAAGAAGAAACAAGCTGCCAAAGTTCACTGTAATCCAAAAATGTCAAGATATTGAACATTGAATTGCTCCCAAACATTCAAAACAACTTGGATTGACATGAAAATTTTACTACAATAACTAGAATTCAGGGGAACATAACACATTAGATGAAGAAGATACAAGCCCCCAAAATTGAAGCCATCAAATGCAATTTGGTGAACTCGAATTGAACTTATGAACTTTGATTGGCCTCCCAAAAATCGGTACATCTTGGATTGATCTGAAAATTTTACCACACAAACTAGAAGAGAGAGTACAAATTTCACAACAAGTTTTCTTGAAATCAAACATTCAATGCAAAAGTTACAACATTTTGAATTGGGCTTGAAAATATGTGAGGACACTTTTGGTCCCCTTCAACAATGTGGAGTTAAGTCAACACTAATTTCTAAAAGTATATCAAAGGGAGTTGAAGAATTTTGTATTTCAAAGATTTCTCATTAACCCTAAAGGTCCAATTGATTGTTCAACATACATAAAAGATCCCGGGTAGTTACATATGAAGGTGATTTTGGTCACATTTTCATAAAATTTTGACACAAGGTGTGAACTTGTATCCCTTAGTAGAAGTATAACTTTTTTTCAATCATATTCTTAGATTAAAATTTATGTTGCCTTGAACATTTTGAGCAGCCTGAGCAACTTTAGACAACATGTGCAAAACTTCTCTAATGATGAAATTTGGTAGGTACATAACTTATATGATTCTAGATGCAAATGTAAAAAAAAAACTATGTGAAGTGTAAAAATCTCACTCTAGGAGAAATTAAAGTATGTTGGCCCTACTGGACAAGGTCGAAGAAATCCATTTTCTTCTAAATCCAAACTTATGTAATTATCTTTCAATCTATGAGGTCAAAGTTTCTAAGTTTTTTTTCCAAACATTCCCATAGTAGTCTAATATGTTCAAATTTGATCAATAAAATTTTGAAAGAAAAAATAAAAAATTCATTGACCTAAAAAGTAGCAACTTTTCACAATTTGTGTTCGAAATGTGCCTCAATTCTTTCGGGGTTAAGGGTAGTCTACTGTCAATACCCAAGTGTTCCTATGACCTCTACTTTGAAGATTTATAGTTTGATATTCATACAGTCTCTAAAAATTCTCAAAGCAATTGCATACAATTGCTAACATCTTGGTAGGATTCTTTTTTCCAATTTGTGTTCAATGATCCTGGATCTTGTTTGTACCTGTACATTACTTGATGCCATCTTGTCATTTGCAGTAAGCAATGGTGACAATAATCTCCAACTTGGGTTATGACTTCCTATCTCCCACAGATAGTTGAATTGCTTGAAATAGCAAATTGTTGAGGAAGAACTGGTGGGGCTTTGCTTCCCTATCCCCATCTTTGTGCCTGGATGAAGAGGGAGCATAGGGATAGGGAAGTCCCTTGTGGGGATGCTCTTAACCCCTGCAGGACCATAAGGCCACCAGGTGGCTTCTGCAACACTATATTTTGCACCCCTGGTCCTTTTAGGGGTTCAGTTATGTAGCAGAAGAAACTCCACAGAAAAGGTAAAATCAGTCAGAACTTATTGTCTTATTGAGAATATATATAATTGTAGAAAAGGTTAAGTCAGTGCCAGTCGATCAAAAGAAGAAGGAAAGGTTAACTGCCAGTTGAGTGGTCCCCGTCGCCTCCCTCTCTCGCTTTAAACACGAGGACCTCCAGGGCTCCACTCCTAGAATCCACCCTAGAATGCAACTAACGTAAGTCAGACAAATCAGTACTGCAGTGAATAAACTACTCACTGTGACGCCGTGGTAGCATGCAATAAGTTAACTTCGTCTCATCGGCAAGGGTTTCCCGATGCGACAAGAGCCATGGGCAACTGGTAAATATTCTGCTTCATCCAGTGCCGGCTCAGCCATCGAGATTGAGGATCCATTTGGTGGAACCCCCCGCCACCTGCTTTGCGTGCGTTCCAACAAGCCGGCCGGCCGGCCTAGCTTGCTGGAGGATGAGCCGCAGGCTGCTGATTTTTTGATTGGAACGAGGGAGAAGAGACCAACATGAAGAGCTCTCAGTCTCTGGAATTAATTAGATTTCAGTTTAAATTAGCAGCTCTAATTGCTTTCGAATAATGCTAGTTCATTATTCCAATTCATATATGCCAAATGATGTGGAAATGGACGTACAGGAAGATATTGATTTATATTTTCACTTGCAGTAATCCAGTGCTTACAAACGAATTAATGGAATCATGTAATAGAAATTCCGATGCATTCTAGCTACGTTCCAAGTGAAGCTATGTAATTGACTATGCATGGAATTAGCATGGGCTAATCATGTTCATATAATGTGAGCAACGCTAATTCCAATTCCCAAAGGAAAACGTGCTGGTATAACTTACAAGGGTTAAGAATATTGCAGAACAAGAATCATCTTATTGGTGAGAGTGGAAAGCAGAAATCTCTGCATAACTTAACAGCTTGGCAATTGGAACAGGAGTTGAGAAGTGTAAAGGCCATTCCGAGAGCAGATCCAATAGTTGTTGGACTTCCAGACATTTCAGGTTCAGTTCTCCCCCAAATTAACAAGTTCTAATTTATTTAAAAATTTCCATCTAGTAAGATTGGCTTTACACTTGGGACCAGGCCATTAATCAAGAGCTTAGAAATGTTCCAACCTGATCCACGAGGGTGTTTCCGAATCTTTTATTTGAGAATCTTTTATTTGTATCTCTTGATTTGTGTATAAACCGACCCTGCGTAAGGGCGGGCTTCCATGTGGAGTCAGGGCCGGTGAAGTTCACCGATCAGCGGTGGACAAGGAGTTCCAGAAAAACCGGACACCCATTCCACCGCTGATCGGTGGACTTCACCGGCCCCGATTCCACATGGAAGCCTGGAAGCCTGCCCTAAGTTAAATTAGGTTGGTTCTGGCTAGCTCAATGGAGAATTGGAGATATTTTCACCACCAAATTGTTTAATGACTTTAATCTAACAATCAGCGCTTGGGTACAAATTCTCTGCCATTTCCCGAGGGAGATGACAAACAATCGAACAGGTAGATCACCAGAATCTTCATGTGGATGTGCTCAGCAATCAAAAATTGCACATTGTCAACTGCTACGAGTGAAGTTCAGACAGGTGACCTAGACCCTAGAGAAGCTTTATTGAATATGTTTAAGAAAATCTGCTACCTTAGAAAGGACATGTGGCATACAGGGTTGTAAAGGCTGAAGAAACTGCTTGTAAGGATAAGTATAACAGTGCCTAAAAGCGACACTTTTTCTTGTCCCACTGTCTCAAAGGTTGAATGACCAATAAATGAGGTTATTAGCAAACTCAAGAGAAATGCAACCTCAGTGGTTTCATAATTTTTCAAGGCTTTAGTAATATTTTACAGATTTTCAGAGTTGGAAACATAGGGTAGCCTGTGCACTGATAGTAGTGACCGGCCTTGAATGAACACCTTCGAAACACAAAATGTCTCCACTTTCATCGGTTGCTTCAAAAAACTCCTCATCTCTCATTGGTTGCTTTTTTCAAAAGTTTTGCTAGTTTTCAGTCATGGAAGTGCTCAATTAGGACCACTTTTTAGGTGTCAAGGAACGGAAGATGTTGCAATTAGGTGTGTCTACCTTAATGACACTACCTAAGGTTTGTTCCCACTTGGTCTTATGAGTAGTATTATTTGTTGTTCTTATCTCATAATACATTGTTGCATCCTCACATTTGTTCTTTGCTAATTACTTATCCTAGTTGGAATATGAGTTGGCAAGTTGTATAAATGAAGGTATTACACAATTTTGAAGATAATATTAACCCCTAAAAGACCAAAAAACATCTTTGGCATTATAGAAAATTTGGGCAGCTCACGAGAAACAGAATTTTTATTTTTTATCTTTGAAAGTTTTACAAAATATGCAATCAAGGAGTAGCTTTAACTTATAACAATTTTGTAACTTTTGACTACATGTTTAAAAAATCATTGTATAATATGAAGTTTTTATCTTCAATTGGGTAGTTTGGATATCTAAAAAAATCTTTTTTTTAAGAAAAAAAATTGGAATTTTTTTTTTAGATTTACATAAATGTAGATAGCTTGGAATCATTCCATTTTGATTTATAAGATGAAATTTATGAGGAATTTTAATTTGTAGGCAATTACGGAATCTCTACTCTAAAATAAACTTTGAAGTCCTTTACTTATCTCAATTTCCAATGTTTTTTTTAAAAAAAAATCATAGGATGCAAATTGTTTGTTACAACATTACAACCATTGGAATTGGCATTTTTCAATTCCATAATTGGATTCTTAAAATTTTAGTATTTTAAATCATTCTCTACTTCTTTTTAGTTAGAATTTTATTCATCTACGAATATGAATTTTTTTTGAATTTATATGTATTACTAGCTTATTTCTTCAACAATATATGGAGAGTTGCAAGTTATAGGATCTACACCTTTGGGAGTAAAATGTTTGAAAGATGGAATCTAGCCATTTGGAAAGATTTGGAAATACTTCTTTTTGAAATCCAACATCATGATCTTGCAATTAATAAAGTTTTTTCTTTTGAAATTTTAGAAGGGTGTACTCGGGTGATTGCAAGAAACACTTGTCCTATTTTTTGTCCCCCTTGCCCTCAGACAAGTGGTTTTTTGCTCATAACTTTTGCATCATTTGTCCATCTAGCATGAAATTTGGAATGAAGGTACATGTGATAGTTTCAAACCTTGTGTAATTTTTTTCAAAATTTTTTAAATGATTTTATTATTTTTAATCTGCTCCCAATTAGGTGTCTACCTTAGCCATTTGAAGGCGGGGGGGGGGGGGGGGAGGTAGTCCTATTTTTGCCCAAAAATGCAAAATTCGAAGCCAAACATTGGACATGTCAGAGGTCTACTAACATTACAAGGACTAGCAATGAATTTTTATGAAAATAGTAACATGTCGTTTGCCCACCTAGGGCCAAAGTGACCTTCCTTGGTGCAAAGTCTATGAAGAAGGAAAAAAAATCCTAAATGAATTTTTTTGTGCAATGCAAGTGCAATCTTCTCTAAGAAATGTCTTTTGTATGGAATTTTTTAAATTTTCTTTTTAAATATTAAAAATAAAAAGGTCCATAGACCCCTTTTCTGATTTATTTTGCTCCTAGTGGCTTCTATAGTATTCCATAGTAGTCTATAGTACTACATAGTATTGCATAGTATTGAATCAATGATTTAGATCTGTAGGCACCTTGAATCAACGGTTGAGATTCGAAGGCACACATTGACAAGCAGAATTGACAGTATTCTGTAGTAATGCCAATCCTATGGCTAGAAATCGTGATTTTGAGCCAAAAATGTGAAGTGTTTCTTGCAATCATGCACTCCAATAAGTTAACTAAAGGATCCTATTGTAGGATTTGTTATTGAATTAATAGAGATGAAGATTTTAGCCTTGCTTTGACAACTTGTATTTTAAAGGAGTTTTGGGCCTCTAAATTCAACATCAGAGAACTTTAGGAGTTAAAAAAGTTTTCAAGTATTTTGAAGTACTTGAATCTCCAAGAATTGAAGATTTTCAATGATTACATGCAATATGGTGTATTGTTGCAACTTCGCTATCATTATGTAAAATTGAAAGGGTTGTTAATATTTGACAACAAATGACTTCAAGTTTATCACATTGCGTTTGCATTGTTGTTGACCCTTGACACAATTAATTGATTGTTACTAGCACCATCTAGATGGTGCTAGAAATGATAAGTTGTTTGATACCAAAGTTGGCTCTCCACACCTATCCTAGGCAAATAATCTCAACAGCTTGTACAATTTGTCTGCCTTTACTAAATGATAATTATACAAATAGATCTCCAATAGCAATAATTTTGTTGGGTTTCCAATGCACTACAACTACTAGTGCATTAGTTGCAACACCTCTTGTGCAAGCTCAATGCAAAACCTTAATGAGAACTAAAACAATATTGATGTTACTTGCCTACAAATACAATGGTCCATGTATCTAGATATAATCAATGTCAAACTAAGTTGATATATACAAGAGGCTCAGCATGTGGATGACAAGAACTAGTGACAAATTTTAATCCATGTGTGAACAACACACAAGTAGTAACAAGCACAACCTATCCAAACCTAATTGCATTGATAAGTACTTTTTCTACTTAGACTAGAAGTTTTATTTCTCAACAAGAAGAGTTTGCTAACTCAAAGTAGAAGCATGCTCGGGAACATGGTTCAAGAAGAAGATGAAGAAACGTGGTCTTAAGAGTAATAGAAATATAAGTTAGGTTTCTGGATAATGTCACATGATTGCAATCCAGACCTAAAAGTGATTTTTTGTTTTGTTTTGTTTGTCATAGTGAGATCTGTAGAACTGTGCACCCCCGAGTTACATTCTTGATACCGTCAAAAAGTTGTCACCTAGGAGGGGTGTGCGGGCTCTATTTTGTGGCGTTTGAACATACAATATAAAAGTTATTGAGTTTCAAATTTTTAATGAATTAAAAAATTAGAAAATTATTTTTATTTTGGTTGTGGCAACAACAAAAGGCACACTAGTTGGAATGGTATGGGTATCATAGAAACTTGTATAAAAAGGTAAAAAAGAATGTTGATAGCCAATATGAGAGAAGAATCAAGTCCACTCACTAGATGCAATTCGTATTCGTTTCACAAGCTTTTGTCTTAGCTTTGTCAATGCAATCCTTGACAACATGGTTTTGCACTCTTCCTTCTCCACAAGCATGTGCTAGATACTATTCCAATACAAGCCTCAAGATTGTAGCAAGGATGCCTTGAAGGTGACACCCAACATAGTTTCTAAGTTGAGACATTATAAGCAAAAGGGGAATCCCATTACCTCTAGCCTTGGACAAAAAGATTGTATAGTCAATGATGCTATGTACCTTTAAGATGAAGGTAACCATTGAAGGAGCAACATAGAAAAATTCTCTAAGTAGGAGAACTAGAAAAGTGCCAAATCTCAAGAAAATGGATACTTTGCCATTTTAATTTGTAAAAAATAGGAAAAAAAACTGAAGAACAAAAAAAATTAGCAATTTGTGAGGACTCGATGGTGATGAGATTTCACCAAAAGAATGAACTTGAAACTATCTTCAATATTCAAAAGTGTGCATGCAAGGTAGTCTTATTTGCATGAATGTGGAGGATGCAAAATAGTCTATTTTTAGATGCCCCTTAGTAAAAACATGCTTGCTTACTATGGAAAAAACTACCAAAATTTTAGCTCTAGATCATTAATTTTGGATACTCCATGGTATTTAAAACACCAAATCTAAAAGTGTGATAAATTAGTAAAATTGACTTTTAAATATAAAATGACTTTTTTCTTTTTAAGAAATAAGAGATATGGTTACAATGGAAACATTCATCTCCAGTAAAAAAATTCAAGTTTTTCGGGTCCATGCTTCAAAGTTATATAGTAGATGACAAGTCCATTACTATACATGTGACAGAAAGGTTTGGTGATTCTAGCAATCACCCCCTATGACAAAAGCACTATCAAGAAGAAGTTCAACTTTGCAAAATATCATAGCCTAGAGGTTTGGGAATTCTTGACAAATATGCACTTAGCCAACATTCCAATTTTAAAAATCCATGCTTTATACATGAAAAACATTCTTAGACCAAAAAAACGATAGGGTCTCTTGTCATAAGCTAAGACTCCTTCTTTTGCGAGGACAACATCCACCATATTATGAGGGTCATACACAAGGATATGTATATGAAAGCCCCCAACAATGCAAAGAGTGTACACATGTAGGTCTAAGAGAAATGACTTCTCATCTTCTACTACCATGAAAGTAGTGCAAAGATTGATGGGTCAAAATATACCCTTTATAATTGGTATTCAAATGAAATTCAATTTGTATGATCCATAGGCACAATCACCAAAGTGTAATCATCATCAACGCAAAGTTTGAAATCACTACGTATGGATATAGTAAATACTATAGGAATTGAAGTAACACTAGTTGTGCCATGTCGAATTGACATTTAAAAGAAATTCAATTATTATTATTTTAAAAAAAATTTCCCTTGTACTTGCAATGCAACCAAAAGTCAAACAACCTTTCATAGGGTCCAAATTCTTTATAATGTTTGCAGTTCCCTCTTAACATAATTATGGTGTTTGATGAGTGACAAAATTAAGTTCTAATGGCATTAATCATTACCTCCCGTGTCAAAATTCGGAAACTACAAAATCGATGGGGAGTGTCAACTCTCCATTAGGACTTGTGTATGAGTTGGTTGTGACTCACATACTCAATTCAACTTAAATAAAGAATGCACAAAACTAGGAAATTGCATGAGCTCATTAAATGCAAATTGCTTTAATTGGTATGGTGATCATTTGGTATTAGACAAAAGGTTGTATGAGGAACAAACCCCTTCCCAATGGTCTTTAAAGGTGCAAGGAGCAAGCTAACCTCATTGTAACCACCTTGCTAATAAACACTTGCTCTTCTACCTCCCTCGTTAGTTGTCACCAAGTCCAATTATTATGATAAAGTCATAATATCCCAAAGAAAGAAAATCGACTTGGTTCTTTTGATGTTTGTATCCAAACAAAAATGTGTTGGGAATTTCCATATTGGTATCTAGACGCTTCTATGGTAGATGGAAGTATGCACGGAGCCAACCCTTTTCTTTTGGCATCATGGGGCTAGATTGCATGATTTCAAAATAAATGTCTACATTTTTTGCTAGAAATTTTCCATTTCTATTTAAAAAGTGGATGAAGTTGGCAAATTTGGATGAAAAAGTGCATGAATATGATTGAAAAGTGTTTTTTGGTTCAAAAGATGGATGAATATAGAAATGTTTCACTAAATTTTAAGTCATCACCATCCTAGCACTTTTCAAAAAGTAAAAAAAAGGTCGCATGGAGCTAGTATTATACACAAAGTATTTTGAATGTGGATGTTTGCAAGAATGCAAGAACAAATGATCATCTTCACTAAGAGGTAAATCAAAGTTGTCTTTGGGTATTTTCCTAACTTGATGGTACTAAGTGCACGTTCTTCTTCATTAGATACAAAGTCTTGTTTTTTTCTAAAATCATAATACTTGTAGTAGTTGATGGCATCCTCTGTGAGCACATGGATTAGCCAATGTACTTGTTTCTCCTCAAACTTTCTTCAAGAAGTCCTCAATATGGCCTTCATGTTTGCATAATAAGACTCGATGGCATCCTTCATGTCTTGATAACATGCAAGATGTTTGTGCTTTTTGTAATCCATATAGGCACCTTTGCTAACCACTCCTTGCCCTCATAGTTCGAGAACACCTCGACAGAGGGCCCGTCTCATTGAACTTTGTAAATCAATGTCATATCCTATTCAACAAAGTCCTTTGTGGAGTATACTAAAAGAAACCCAAGTTTTTTTTATGCCTGACCATGGACATTCATGTTATACAAAACATCAAGATGTCAAAGTATGGATGAATTTAAAAGGTAGATTTTTATGGATGTTGCATAGAACATTGACATAGTATTATAAAAACAAATTCATGATATCATTGACATTGATGTTTTATTTGATATGAATACAAACACAATGATTTTTTTTGGAACGTCCCAAAAAACATAGCATTGCCATGTCAACAAGCATTTTGAATGTGTGTAAGTCTGTAAAAGTTACTATAGAGTGTAATAAAAAGTTGACTACATGTGAAAAATACAAAAGAAGGGCAACCATGTAGTAGGGGCTCTATGAATTTATCTTGCCATGATAAAGTACCCCATTCCAAAACCAAATGTTAGCAAGCCCATCATGGACTAAATGATATTAGTGGTGTATATTTTAGAACTTGAATTTACACCACTAACATAATTTAGCCCACAATGGGCTTATTCCCATTTGGTTTGGAATGGGGTAGTTTACTTTAGTTGTAATGTATCTCAAACCTGTATATCACATTGTCCATGAATTGCATAATGAGGGTCTTCATGAAGATGTCTTAGACGTTGGGCTCTTGTGCACACAATGGCCATGAATTCAAAACTAACATCCAAAGATACATGAAGGTAGAACCATTGATATCACAATGAGAGAATGAAAACTTTAGTAGTTAACAAGAGCTATGTGTGGGGATGTGTGTGTGTAAATAATAAAACACAAAGACGTGAAGAGAAAAGAGCAATTTTGGGAAACAAAGGTGAGAGCAAAATAATTCAAAGTGGAAGTGACGAAGAAACAAAACTTGAGGGGACTTCACACAAAGTTTAGGAGAAAAGGCATGATTGCAAAAATGACAATAAGAAGACACTAAAGAAGCATTTGAGAGGTGAAATCAAAAACAACACTTTATAATGAGTCCTAGCCAATATGGAATTACAAGACAAAGTAGGAAATTAAAATGACATTTGGTGCCATGATGTTCTGCCACCAATTCCACTTATATATTGACAAGGTCCATTGGTTACTTCGCAACTTTGTGGATCTACTACTTAACATGGCACCTCAGGCTCTTTGCCAAGAGATTGGGTCATGGTCTGAGAAAAAGCATTGATCCCTTTCCAACATGGCATGCTAAAACTAATCTTAGCTCTCTAGGCTTGTCTAGGCGAGATTTCTCTTATGCTAACTTGTAATCTAGATCTTCGGAATTGTGAGAGTGGGCTAGTAGGAAATAAGGCAAGGGAATGGAGAGAGAAACCACAAGAAAAAAGGAAGTGGGCATAGTTATTAAAAATAAGGAAGAAAGAACTTGTTGCATGGAAAGAAGAGTATGGGACCCATCCTCTGAGGATTATACTAACGAGGCTAAAACAAGAGTCTACAAGAATGGATTGAATTTAGTGAACAAAAAAATCTAGAGGAAGTCACTTTACTAACAATGTCACATGGATAATGGTACAACTTTAACAAGCATATGTAAATTAATAAACTTTCATTTTTGAAAGAATTGATTTCAAAAAAATCAAATACTTTGGTTTCAAGAATATCATAGATGAAGAGTCCTTTTAAGGTGCACACAGATAACTTGACTTTGTTAATAAAATGACCCATTTAGAGTCTTGCCTAAAAGTATATTCTCTATCCGTGGGAGTTGGGGGTTGATGTAGGATGTTGCCTTCCATAATCAACACTTGTAAATTCATAGTTCATTCATACAATTTAAAAAATGCATGCTGAGAGAATTTGGAATTTTATTTCAATTATATTTTATTTCCTTGAAAAGGAGACTACGTCCATTAACTCCTAAATGTCCAGATTCATCTCTAGAATTGACTATTTGAGAAAAATTGTTGTAAAGTGCTATTTGGAAGCATATTTTGGAATTGATATACAAATAGAGGTTGTAGATTTTGATTTTTAGATTCCACCTATATAGTTAGATTCACCAATGCTATCACCAATTTTTTTTTTATAAATTTTGAAAGAGAAATTCCGAAATTCCTTGAAATTCGATTACAAGCAAAATATTATCATTTTTTGATTAAAATTTGTTGGAATGGATGTGAAAGGAGTTTCTCTTCACATGGTGATTTTTTGAAATTTTTGTAGTCTTCAAATCTATGACCTCATTTTGGCAAATTCAATTTTGAACTAAAGTCAATGCAATTTGACCACTTGACATACTTGCACATTTGCAATTTTAGAAAAATATATACTCTAGTAACACCAAATCCAACCCTCAGATAGGACAACAACTTGATAAAGTATCTCCACAAATTAGAATAACTCAGTTCATCCAAGTAGTTAGGAGGATAAAACTGGAGTTTCTATCTGTTCATCGTCCAGAAAATGGATGTTGGAGCGCTCAGGGGTTAAAACGCAAAGAAAGATAACAATCAATTCAGTGCCTTTATGCAAATCTTGGAGTGTTAAAAAGGGACAAACTAAGTTGCTACTTTGGAGAGTGAAGATCTCATAAGCAAAACACATCATTTCTACACTAATTTGACCTCAAATTTGGCCTCAATAATCTTCTTGCCCTACTCTTGGAGAAGTATGTATGAGAGGATGTGATTCTCTTGCCATGATGATGTTGAGCCTGGCTAGGAGGCAGATCTGGGTGGTTATGGCTTCTCCTGGGAATCATCTCTCAATTGCAAACAGGCCCAACTAAAGTTAAAAATTAGGACAGTTTAATATCAGAGGAATCATGTATGAATGTTATTTGGATGATTTCAGTGTACTAAGTTACCATTGAGTATAACTGTTTCATTCTCCACATGGGTGTAGGCACTTGTATCCCTCCTGTTTCAAGAGCCTGTCAGAAACCTAGAAATCTTCACGAAAATCCCCTGTTGGATGTCTCTAAAATGTAAGTAGTTCTGAAATGGCACCCTTTGCACCATCAATCCTGTAGAGGCAAAATGACAGCTTTTGCAAACACAAACTATCTCACAGGGGCAACTGGCAAACTGTAAGCCTTCGAATCAAAATATCCTCAAATTAGGGCTCTTGGTTTCTGCATCAAATGTATGTATAATGGGCTTACTTCTTAACCTAATATAAGCTTAGTGTTTTGCTGGTTCTGGCTTCTTCTCCACCAGTTCACAGCAAGTTAAGCAAATGATTCACAAGTATGTGGTCCAGTACTTTCAAAGCTCCAATTTCAACCAACATTGGAAGCAGGCCATCACCTTTGGTTCTGTCCCTTCTGTGTGTATGCAACGAACATGGTTCTTCTTTTTTCCCCAGTTCTCCAGGGCTTTCATTGTTGAAGACTTGATTGTGCTTTTGTCGTCAAGGAGGAGATGATGTGTGCTGGTTTTTCTGTGCTGCACTTTCTTTTTCCAGAAACCATGTCACTCAAACATGTTTGGACCAGGAAATCAGGATGCAGTTCTTATCACACAGTTTTAGGGTATCCCGGGGAAACCACTACCTGTAGTAAAAACACATTCTTAGTCCGGTAGCAGTCCAAAGAACTGGCTCACAAGAAAACCCATGTGGCCTAGTAGACCAGTTGTAGGCCATTTCCATAATCTATGCAAATGACGTACATTAAGAATCTATTTGATCATCAAGGTCCCACATCAAAATTCACGTGAGAGAGACAGACAGGGTAGACTCAATCTGTAAAGTAAGTGAGTCCATTTCAGGCCAAATGGGAGCAACCCATACTGGAGTACATTCAAGCTCTGAAATGTACACCACTAATATAATTTTTGTCTGCAATGGGCTCTCTCTCCCATTTCACCTGTAATGAACTCACTTACCTTACATACATCCTATCTCATTGGGCAGCTTGTTCCATTCAAAGGGCCATGGTGGGGGGGAGGCTTTTTCAAGTTTTCCAATACTGTTGTTATCATTTTGAAAAGTTTTTTGAAATTGAGTTGTTCAAGGCTACCCTTGGGGATCAAGGCTGCCCTTGGGGATGTTTGTTGAAAGTTCACACCCCAAGTGGTACACCATGGAAGCAGTTACAAAGATTGGTGACCTAGTCAAGCAGACTGCTGGATAGAATAAGACTTCTAAGTCTTCTTTTCCAAGCATATCAAGATTTGGCATTATCACAAAGTTAGATGACTGAGCCTGGTGCAAATTTCTATGTGTTCCATCTTGAGAAAACCCATCAATATGTACTGTATTGTAGTACTGTACAAGAAAAAGCATCATTGCCAAGACCCACAAATTAAACAAAAGATCAAGCTTTGGAAGAGTTCACTTAGTTTTCTCTATGATACCGTATCTTCAACAGAACAATAAGCTTAGTAGGTGGGATGTCAATGTGCCCAATTTTCATCAGCATCGATCATAATTGGGCAAGTGTACTAATTTTCAGTTACTACTTGCCTGAGAGGTCGCTGATCACAATTATGATCTCCAGGTGCTTTGTACTGTCCTTGCTCCCAGCCTTGGAGCCTTGGAGCCTTGGAGGCTACTCCATGAGAATTTGAGCTGCCAGCAACTCTTGTGGTGGTCACATTTTTCCTTTTCCATCACTCCTTCAGGGAAGCATTGAGCTGGGGGCATTGAGTGCTCAACGAACTCGTCAGTTATTGCATTTATTTCACTTGAACATCTGCTGAATTCAGACAGCATGTTAACTTAACCTATTGTAAGTTAATTTAGTTTACCACAGTGGCTGTCTGCCTACTGAGACCAGCTCCAAATTCCTCTCCATAATAAGTTAATAAGTAAGCTTAAGCCACCCTCAGGCCATTTCATTTCCAGTCACATGCAGTTTTGTCAAAAAACAAAAACAAAAAACCCTGAAATGGCAGGGATGCAGTAAGGTAGAGGCTCGAATTCCAACTGGGCATTAGAAGTGAACATGACTAAGAGGTACATTTTGTTTTCTTCAATGTACCAACTCTGCACATTTCAGGAGGTGGTTGCTTTTGATGACCACTATTGACCACTATTTTTCAACTTCAAAAATTTGTAACAAATTCCAAAAAGGTCCAAAAAATATGAAATGACTTGGGTTAGATGCCAATTATATTTTTCTTCCTACAAAAATTTACTGATAATTGTTTCAAGGAGCTGAGCATCCGTGAAAAGGTGATCAGTTCTTAAATGGTCGCTTTGCGAGTCTCCTACCTTAACATAAATTAACGGTTATCTTAAGTTAGTGAGAAAGTCATTCTGAGTGAGTTAGGTCAATTGTCAATGTGGGGAAGTTGCCAAGTGCCTATGAATGATACGCTGAAATTCCTATACAGCCTGTGGATTTCTGACTTGGTCCACAGCTAGTTGACAGTGTGGCAGTTGTCCTTCTCTCACCCCACCCCATTTCCTGAGGGGAGTGAGATAGTCTAGCTACTGACAAAATGGGACAGCAAGTAAGCTAAGTCACAGTGAATTAAAAACACATAGGTAAACTATGCCATTCCAGACCAAATGGGAGGGAGCCCATTGTGGGCTAAATTTTGTTATTGGTGTACATTCAAGTTCTGAAATGTACTCCACTGACATAATTTAGCCCACAATGGGCTTGCTCCCATTTGGTCTGGAATGGGGTAGTTTATCTTAGTTCACCAAGTCACCAACCTGGCCTTGTAATAAAATGAGGGGATGTGCAAATTGTGCACGAAGAAGAATATAAGTTAATATTGTTTAATTTATCAATGAGGTATGGGTATCTACCTTTTGCATCCTTGAAAATAGGGCCCCGTACAATGAAGAAAATGGTCTTATACGGCTCCTCAACCAACCCCAATCTTTGAATTAATTGATAAGTCTCTCCCAACTAGGTATCTAGCAAAGCATAATATCTTCAGAGCATGGGAAGGACCATTGCTTGGTCATACTATGTTATGAAGGATATTGGAAGAGGGCTTTTATGTTACATGGACTAATCCTATCAATGAGTGTGATACTAATTTACAAAACAATTGATAAGTGCATGTTCAAATATTACCACATTGTTTTATATTCCACTCAATTAATTTGTTATTGTGGTAACATGAATTCTGCAAGTGACACCAATTTTTTTCCCTTACTAATAAAATAGATTGGTGTAGCAACCAAGAGACCTTACCAAATTGTTTTCAATATTTCAATTATTTAGGAGTTCTCACTCCTTCTAGGAGAATGAAACTTCTACAAATAATGAAAAATTGTGGAAGTGTAAAGAAGAGTGAATATATATATATATGTATAATTTTTATTTTTTCTTGAATCACATGGACGATTTCCATTGATAGGGGAAACAGTACATAGCAACCACGGGAACAAGTCCCTGGTGTATCATTTTTACTTTTCTGAGCCTTGAAACACAATGCAAGACTAACCATTTTCACCTTTTTATCAGTTGAACTCTTTACTTCTAAAACAGCACAAAAGAAACACAATAACCGGGGAAGAGCAAATATTTTAGGCTGTGCTTCTCCATGAAGAAGGTGTGACTGTGTGACCCCCCTTTCATGTTGTGTGGAGAATGGAGTATGTGATTTATCAGTGATTCTGGATGCAGTAATTTTCCAGTGCTCATTCACCCTAGCAGAGAGAAAGAGCACGATCACTGCAGTACATTTCAAAAACAGTACATTTCTGGAGCTAAGTTTGGTGCTTTCCAGAGTGTAAAACAAAAATTCAAGGTCCCTCCAGCTCACTCTCATTACAGCAAACTAAACTAGAAAGTAGTAGAAAACTTGCTTGTAACTTACTAACTTAGATCTGATTGCATTGTGAATGACTAACTAAAGAAGGCCTTCACAAAGAGAGCATGTGGTGAGGGAAGTCCTTTAGAAAGCACTGACTGAAGAAAACCAAATGTAAATATTTTTGTCAAGTTCGATGTACACAGTACTGCCAAAAAAACTGTCAGTGCAAGCTCTCTAGCAACCGGGCTCTCCAAGGGATGATGAGGGTGAAATTAGCAGCAACAACAACAATGGTGAAATCAGTAGCAAAGGGGTGAAACTAAGGTAGCTGATCTATTCTCACCCCACCCACCCACCCACCCACCCCAGGTTGATGTTTTTCCAATCAGTTGTGGTTTACATTTTTGCTCACAACTGACACATACTAGCTAAAGCAACATAAATGTTCAAGATGTGTACATTGAAAGCATAGAATGATCGCAATATGTATATAGAATGCCATAATTATCACTCTCATCAATTTTGCGACAAGCCTATAATTGGAAATAGAATGACCTATATAACAAGAATAGGTTTCACATAATCTTCACCAAAAAAAAATTCATAGTAATTTCATTTTTGATGAAAAAAATGTAAAAAAAATTCAAATCCTTCTAAAATCTATTTCGCTAAATGAGGAAATTTTTTCCCTCACCAAACCCATCCTCCAGCTATGTTGAATTCCTTGAGTGATTGAAAATGGGTTGTAAGCTTCTAGTGAAAGCAAGATAAAAATGACACATGCAAAAAGTTCTTCATCTCTAGAGGAGAAGAATCTCCATTCTCAATCTTCAAAAAATGGGCCCTCTACGAGTCAGTGAGAGAGTGTTACATTTCCAATCTCTGAAGGTTGAGAATGGGGAGAAGAATGTATGACAAATCCTATTGTATTTGGAAGAAGAGAATTGACCAGTCTAAGGCCACTTTACACTAACTCAAAAAGAAAGAAACAACAACATGCAAATACGAGTAAAAAAAGTGCTATAAAATCATGTGTAATCAAAACCAAAAGCACTTTAGTATTGGAAGTCAAACTTTTGTGTAAGTCCTCCCCTTTTTACACAAAATTTCAAAGATGAATATCTATGCTTCTGTCTTATATGGAAGGATTCTTTGTCATCTATTGAACATTTAGTGTTCACGGCATCCTTCTAGGTTTAACTTTATACAATCTATGTTGCAATTTACCCTCTTTTATTTTGCTTGCATTGAAGTTTACTTTAGTGACTAAAAAGAAAGCCTTAAATCCATACCTAGAGATGAACCCCAGGATAGGACTGACAACATATGGCTATAGACTAGATAACCCTTGAGCCGCCACATGGTGGTGAGTAAGTCATTGGGTATAATCAACTTTGTCCCTGAATGAAAACTCATGTAACAATTGCCTTTGTGGATGAATATCATGTGACTATGAACAAACTATCATGTTCATGGATGAAACACCATCGAGCCCACAAATGCACACAATCAAAGTTGTTCACAAACTATTACCCAGATTTTACCTTAGATCAGAGAGGTTTAATCCCTCCCCTCCCTCTAAGTTGGTGATCAAATTCCAATTTTTCTTCATGTGACTAAAACCTGAACCTCCTTGAAATCCAACGAAATTTGTCAAAGAAATTTCTTGCTTTCGGGTTACGCAACCTTGGTCTGTACGATTAGGTGCCCATAGAAAGCCCATGAATAGTAAGGAATATTTCCTTTATCATGTCATCTAAAGGTAATGAAACAGTCCCATATTCTGATTAGATTGAGATTCCTGTTAGGGTGGGGGTGGGGGTTATTATATGACAAAGGAATCTCACATATTTTTGTCAACTGTCCTACTTCTTGTAGTACCTTATTGTACAATACAGGTGCCAAACAAAAGCTTCCACAAATTAATATGTTGTAGGCTATGCGAGTCAGTCCAAGCCAGGCCAGAATGTTATAACTTTTACTTGAAATGGTTGAATTGGTCCCAAGAGAATACCCAATTATTGGAGAGCTATAAGTTATGCGGACAAAGGACTGAACCGACCATCTCCTATGGAGCAAGAAATCATTCCTTCACCTTTGCCATAACTTGACTTATAGGTGTGAGTCTTGAAATAAAAAAGATATTGGCCACAGGGCAATTAAAACATTATTTGCAACCTCATGGCCTTTGGGAGGGGGAAATATATATAAAATACAATTTAATCCCTAAGGGATCAAGTGTTCGTTCAACGTACGCAACAAATCTCAGGTAGGTTCCTATGAAGTCATTGGTTGGATCTTCATGAAATTTGGACACAATGTGTAAACATGCACATCCTTGGTGAAAAAATAAAAGTGCCTAGATCAAAAGTTATATTGTCCTGAATTTTGGGGGGAGCTTGGGCAACTTAAAAATCTTTTGCAAAAAAGTTGATAAACTTTTGAAATTTGCAACCATATATGCAACTAATAAAATATGGTATACAATTGTCCCAAGAAAAAAAATTAATCTTCAAATCACATTCTAAGAGGAGTCAAATTTTATTAGCTATGTTGGGGTGGTTTCAAGAAGAAAACAATCTTCTAACTTCAAGTCCTATTATCTTGCAATCTATAAAGTCAAAATTCTTGAATTTTTTCCCATATATTACGAAAGTTTGTCTCTAACTTTTCATTGTTTGGATTTCAAATTGAAATTTTCCTCATTGCACAAGAATCATCAAAAAATGATTAGTGTATTGCCAATTCACTTAATGTCCTTGCATTGCAACTTGATTTAGAGTAAGCTAGACTCCATATTTGCTTCTAAATTTTCTTATAAGTGAACCTAACATCATATACTTAAGAATGGTTAAAATCCTCATATTTTGGTAGAGCAAAAAATTTACTCCAAAAGGGCCCAAAGTTTGTTGACCTTGTTTCATAGGAATCAATTTTTTTTCTCACTTCAAACATTGTAATCTTTCAATCCACATAGTCAAATGGGCTGAAGTATTTTTCACATTCTAGTAAAATACTTTACTTCAGTTTTGTATGGTTGAAGTTTCAAAAATAATTTTTAGTTTTCATTTTTGAATAATATACCAAAAAATTGTAGTTTTTGACAATGTCTCCCTAAGAAAAAATTTGGTCCCTTAGGGATTAACTCCCAAAGGTTCATCGTAATAATGTGTACCAATGTGGAAGATGGGTCCCTTTGCATCCTTGAAAAGGGGACCCCTACAAAATGGTCTTATATAGGTCTACTTGAACACCCCCAATCTTTGAATTAACCCTAATTCCTTCTTTGGTATTTGAATTAACCTTCAGAGGATGGACCCATGACCATGGATTCAAACTTCTCAATCTTTTATTTTGTTTGTTGTCATTTTGCAATTATATTTTGAATGATTTGTAAATAAAAGGTGAACAAAAGTTCATGTCAAACACAAAATATGCTCAAAAAATCTGAATTTTTTGCCATGTAAATATATAATAGTGTACACAATCATGGTCTAAACCAAGGTTACTATACCATTAGAAAACCATAAAATCAACAAACTATGGTTATACAATTTGCAAATATGATATTGAATTTTTTAAAACCTTCAATTGGATGTCAATCGCTACTAGCATGGAGAGCAATAGAATCCTAATGCACTCTGTGAATTTATTTTTTTCCATTTTTTTTCATTTGAATATACTTATCTTACTAGTTTACTATATTTTCCTCCATAATATACTATACCATTTATACTCATAGTCTAGGAGCTGATCTTTAGGCAAGGTTGATAATGAATGCAGACACCTTCAACTTGAAAAAGACTAATGAGACGTAAGTTATAGGTCTATCATGCCAAAATTTATTGGATTGTTGGGTAAATAGGTTCATTCTGCATTTCTACAGTAACCTTACAAAACATTCATCGACCATTTTTCTGTCTTCCACAGTACAACATTTCAGCCCATTAACAGAGGCGGGCAGCATATTCTCATGCGATTGTTTAGCAACTTTTAAGGGGGGTAATCCTTTTTCCACTCAAGCCTTGGTCAGCACTCAGCAGGCAAGTGACTAAGCTGGCTTAAGTGACTTCTTGCATTGCCTAAGGTATCAGTACCTTGCCAATCGTACCATGACCATGATCCACCGATGATTTTTATATGAATTTTACCATAAGCATGATCCAACTGTGATTTTTATATGAGTTTTAAAATTGCTGCCTATGCTTTGATTTTGTATGCAAGTTAATCAATTCTAAGTTACCTTACCTCAGGGGCAGTTGAAAGATCAAAGCCATGATCCAAAAATTCCTTATGATGCACATGTCAACTGGGCTCTATATTGTAACTTAAGTTACAATAAACACTAAGGCATCCACCCCCTTTCACGGCACTGGGACTCATTACTTTAATTCATTGTAAATTTCCTAATTACTTAAGCTTCAGTCCCTCATGATGATGGAGTCATTATAAATATCCAAAAATTCATGCAGACGCGGTCAATCGCTGATGCCCCGAAGCAGTTGTAAGATAACTTAAGGGAACTTCAAAATGCACCTAAGCAGTTGCTTGAAATCAAAAGATGGTTTTGAAAAAAAAAACACTAACCCCTAAACGCTCCGACGTCCATTTTCTGGACGATGAACAGATTGAATCTCAAGTTTCATCCTCCTAACTACTTGGATGAAAGATATTCTAATTTGTGGACATACATTATCAAGTTGTTGTCATATTTAAGGGTTGGATATGGTGTTACTAGGGTACATATTTTTCTAAAATTACCAATGTTCAAGTATGTCAAGTGGTCAAATTGCATTGACTCTAGTTCAAAATTGGATTTGCCAAAATGAGGTCATAGATAGGAAGAACACAAAAATTTCAAAAAATCACTATGTGGAGAGAACCTTGTTTCAAATCCAATCCAACAAATTTTAATCAAAAAATGATAATATTTTGCTTGTAATTGAATTTTGAAGGAATTTGGAATTTCTCTTTCAAAATTTATAGAAAAAAATTGGTGATAGAATTGGTAAATCTAATCATATAGATGGAATCTAAAAATCAAAATCTACAACTTTTATTTCTATACCAATTCCAAAATATGCTTCCAAATAGCACTTTATAATGATTTTTCTCAAATCATCAATTTCGGAGATGAATCTAGACATTTAGGGGTTAACCCCTTAAGGACCAAGGCACATTTGGGGCATGAATTGTGAAAAAACTATCATTTACAGAGTGATGGATTGTAAGAAACAATTGTCCTATTTCTAGGCACATGTACAATGTGGAAGTTATTTTGTGCCATAAGTATTGCAAAAATGATTGAATGAACATAAAATTTAAAAAGAATCTTCTTATAGCAATAGAAAATGTACTTGAATTATTTCAAATATTTCAAAATTAATTCAATTTGTGAGATTGAATTTCAAATATACATCACACACATAGTTTTGGTGGTTTTAGTACTATTAAGCACCTTTTTTCAAGAGTTACATCATCATATTTGGTAGGCTAGCTCTTTTAATAGAAATACAACTTCTCAGGATAGGAATTTCTATAAACATGTTCTAAGTGTGTTTTGCATTGGCCTAAAGTGTGTTATATTCAGGTTGAATTTATATTATATTAAAAATGATTATTTAGTTCTAGCTTTGATCTTTGCTCTTAGTTGGCACTAATGGTGATTTTTCAAACACAATTTTCAAGTGCATTTCTAATTTTAAAAAATATGAATGTAGAAGTTTCAATATCTAGCATATATTTTAGCTTGTGGCTCAAAATAGTATTTCAAGGTATATACTTGAAGACTCAATAGTACTTGTGGAGGCCTGTAGTGCCTCCAATTTGCCAATGTAAATTGTTTTTATGACAAATTAAGCATTATCATCCATCCATGCCATCTAATGAAGTACATCATGTGTTGTTACAATAGTAGATTTGAAATCCAAGTGACAGTCTAAATTTCATATTCCATGCCCTAATAATACTAAAAGTGACTTGTAGTACAAAAAACACTAAAAGGCTGAAAAACACAACAAATAATACAAATGTTTCTTGCAATCATCCTATAATGTTTAAAGTGAGTAAAAGAGTTTTTCTAATCTTGCATAACAAGGCCAACAAACTTTATCACCTCCTAAAGTGATATTTTTAGATGAAACATGGTTGTTTTTTTACATTTGCATCTTACATCATGTAAATTACATACCCTTCAAATTTCCAAATTATAGAACGAGTTTCGCACATGTTGCTTGGAGTTGCTTGGACTGCCCCAAAAGTTCAAGGCGACATAATTTTTATTCATGCATCTCATTAGAAAAATAATTATATTTCCAAGTGCTAAGGAGGTAAATATTCATACCTTGTTTCAAAATTGGAAGAACATTCATTAAAAAAAGACTCCATTTGCACCTACCCAAAATCACCTTCATATGCTCAACAATTATTTGGTCCTTAGGGATTAAACTAGAAATAAGAGACACATATTTTTCCATAAGCAATACTCCCTATATTTTTGAATAATATGAGGTTCTTTTTGTAAAACAAAAAAGAAAGGAAAATACTATTGACTTATTCTGAAAAAACTATGTGATTTGTGAAATAGTCAACATATTATTTTTGCAAAAAAATTATAAATTTAAGAAAATAAATCGAAGATCTATCAACTTCAAATTTTTTCAACCATTATAAATTTCACATGAGATTTTTTTAATTTAAAATATGTTTTTGCACGTGGATTGTTTCAGGCTAAAGTTTTTATAAAATTATACCTCTTTCTTTCTTTCTTTCTTTCTTTCAATCTTTCTTTCTTTCAATCTTTCTTTCTTTCTAAAGTCTTGGAAAATTATGTGAAGTGACCATACATTATTTAATTTCCAAAATTCACTTAAAGAATTTCAAAAGAATTTAGATGTATAATTATGAATGAACTATAATATGTTTAATAGACAAAGGGGCACATCTATAACCAACACAGTGAAAATTTCATATTTTTTTGAAGAATATCAAAAAACTTATGTTCAAAACCTAGCTAATAACATTGAATAGATCTACACATGTCCTCATGTGTAGATAAGGTCAATTGCTTTGTTGAAATAGATTTATTTTGTCCACATAAATGCAAAACTTGAAACCTACAACCTTTAGTTGTTTTGTTTTGGATCTATATATCCAAAGGCTTTTCTGTACCCATGCCCCACTAAGAATGGATGATAATGACCTAAACAAGCTTATGATTGTTTGGTTGCAAGTAGTACCTATATATATAATTAAGGTACTTCAAGTCTTCTAAAGGCAATGTCTATTCAAAATTTCGTATTAAGCCTATAATTGTTTTGTTGTAAGTGGTGCATGAGTGTATCTAATAAAAATACACCTCGGCCTTTGTAGAGATTGTCAAGCCTATGATTGCTTTGTTGCAAATGGTGCTAGTACATATCTAATAATAATACATCTAGTCCTACAAGGGGACTATCTATTGCAAGTTACATATGAAGCCTATGATTACTTTGTTGTAGGTTGTGTTGAGCAAATCTAGTAAAAGTACACCCTTTCCTAGGAGGAGATTGTCTAGTTGAAGTTATAGATCAAACCTATGATTGCTTTGTTGCAGGTTGTATTGAGTAGATCTCGTAAAACTACATCTAGTCCTACAAGGGAAGTTTTTAGTCAAAATTACATAAATGTCTAGTACAAAACCTTGCACATGGGAATACTATCATCCTCCAACATTTCTAAAGAAATTATATGTTGCTCTAAACTAAAATTCAAGAGTTGTCAAATTATCCCACAAACTTTGCTACCAATCCTCTATTTTTTAACAAAAATTCCTTGGTGCAGTTTTTTATGGCCAAATCCAAGAAATGAAGGATAATCACTGGTGAAGTTCAAAAAGTTCCCCGAGCGCTCATTCATCATTCCACCGAGATCCCAAGCCTACTAGAGTGACTGTGTCCTTTGATTCGGCCCTCTAGGAATAGACAGACAACTCAAGCACTCTCCACACAAGAAGAATCCCAATCCCTCGAGATCGCTGCACCCCCCTCCACTGATCGACGCCGAATGGACGCGAACCGCCGTCAGTCCGTAACGCTCCCGGAGCCGCAGGCCGCCTGTCGGGCCACCATTCCATTTCGTGACGCGTTCTACGCTGCAGCAGGACTTACCTTTCAACGCCGCAGCTGCCGCTGCCGCCCACCTACATCCCCAAAGTCGCAGCACAACGCCTGTGCCGGACTGCCGGCTAGTGGCTACACCCGCATCCCCTCCCCTGGGACCCGCTCTGCACCAACTGAAGGCCCCGCCTGCCACTCCTGCTGCTATTGATGAATGATTGACTAGTCGTCGGACCCTCCATCGCATCAAGCCAGGCCAGCCCAGCCAACTGAAACTCGTTCAATTCAAGCCAGCCAGCCGCTCTCTCTCTCTTCGTCACATCATTACGGGAGGCACCAGTCACCAAAGATGCACCTTTTGGGAATGGGCTCACTCATGCACATCGATGGAAAGGAAGCTTGGAGCTGGGCAGAGCAGAGCAGTGGAGAGGGGAGCAGGCCAAAAAATGATGTATGAGCGGTGACGCGTTTTGGGGAAGATCGCGCTCTCCGCCGAAACTGGAATCCAAAAAATCCGTGTATTGTGGGGGAATAGAGCCCTGCCAATGGGATGGGGTCCACTGTGTTTTTTCCATGATGGTGATGGCCTAGTCGGGGTTGTTGGGGGTGTCACATCTGAGTCAGAAGCTTGTAAGAAGAGAGAGAGAGGGAGGAAGTGTGTGGAGTGATTCAGACGAAACGACGGGGGTGTTGGTTTTCGGGAATTTGGAAGGAATGAAGGTCCGCTTAAGCTTGCTGACCGAAGGACTGAGGATATAAGGGCGTGTGTGGACTTTTTTGGGGCGGAGTGCAAGCGGAGTCTCGTGTTTAGTGTATGTCCACATCTGGGCCGCGTCTCGGAGTCTTTGTCGTCGTCGTCGCGGTGGAAGAGTCGTCTGCAACCCAGGCGGACTGCTGCTCCACAAAGAGGATGCTCAGAAGCTCCAAGCTGCTTGTATTCTTTCTCTTGGTGTTTTCTGTGTGGTTTCGGAGCTTTCCCAAGTTCAAGGTGCGGGCGCACGACGAAATTGCGGAGGGCCGGCCTGCTGTTTGAATGCAACAGGAATAGCGCTCATCTTGAGGTACAGTGCCTTCTCTCTTTCTACTAATTTGATTTGTGGCGGAGAACTGTAGAGTAGTTGCTGAATGGCTATGGCGTTAGGGTAGGATCTGTCGCCCTAAGGGAACCCCACTTATTGAGCTGTCCTTTGGAATTGCCCAGGGTGGGGTTGCTGCTCAACTTTCCAACTAATGTGCTTCAATGTGGGTGAAGCCACGTGCTTGATCCAAATGTGGATTCTGAGCCTCTGAAGTGGTGGTTGTGAATGTAGGCTTCTGGGTTTCCATTCTCTGGAGATGGCTATTCCAACGCCACGCTGGGAGGCATGGATCAATATGCGCAAGCCTCCCGTGTCGGTCTAGGAGCTGCAATTGCCTCACACGGACGCTGACGGCCGTTGCATTGCCTGAGATGCTTGATGAGACCTTCTGAAGCCATTCCAGTAGCTGGAAACAAGTATACAAGTCTCTGGAACTCATCTGAAAAGCTGTAATACAGCAAAGCAAGTGTTGCAAGGATGGGGTGGCTTGATTCTTTTTTCGGTGGTTCTGGCTCCACTGAGCATCGTCGCTATGGCGACAATGAGATTTATGAGTATCCCAGATACGGTTATGGCTCATCATCCCAAGGCAGTAGCGCTGGAGGATGGCAAGGTGGTGGTTCTAGCTCCGATTCATGGCGTGGGCCCAGTATCTTTGAGGTGTTACAAACTCACAACCCACTGAACTCAACTCTGTTGTTGCCTATCAACGACTCTTGCTTAGGCAAATGAGGCAGTACTTGCTTGGAGCTTGCTCTGACAATTAGAAACATGCAAGTTTATATGTTTTCTGAGATGTGTTTTCTTAACAATTTTTTTGCAGGAACCGTATGGCTCTGTGTATCCGAGCCACAGTGGGGGATATCCATATCAAGATAATGGGCGAGTGCCGGATTACCAAGACGGTAACCGCTCGTATCAAAGCAGTGGACGGTCGTACCAGGACGACAGGCACTTGTATGGTTACATGGGCCCTGGATTTGCTGGATATCCCCAGTATGGTGCCAGTAGTGAGCCCAGCTATGCACCAAGGCTAGAGGAAAGGCAAATCAGTAAGGCGGCGGCAGCATCTGATGATGAAGAGAGTAATGACCTTTTTCACTCGTATCGTATAGTATGTGCTTACTGATTGAGAAACATTATGGCTTTCTTATTTGACGAGGACTTTATGAAGGGTTTTGTGATGAAGTATGGCAGCTTATCATGTGGTGTGGTTGTTTACAGGCCGAGCTGAGACGGATGAGGAGTCTGATAAGGAGGTTGAAGACTTGAGTAGAGGCCTGCGGGAAACACTGAGTCTTCGAGGTCCACCACCGCAGCTCACTTCCGTTACGTACAATCCCAACGTGATGTATGCATCAAGGTAAGTTTCTTTTGTTTAACTGCAGTGATTTATCCTATTAGTGAAGGCGCAAAATTAGTGCCACCTTCAAAATTTATTTTCACTACCAGAAAAGTTATTCTGTGAAATTAGTACAACACAGTAATATTTTGGCCTGCACTAATAAAAAATGGTGTGACTTTGCACTAAAGGTATGTTCGCACATGGTGTTAGGGGTGATGTTTTGCAATGTGAATCCGCTCCAGATGTAGGTCTAAATTCGTTCCTAAAACCCTTAGTAACGACACTCTTTAACACCAAGTGCGAACATACTTTAATATGATTTATTAGTGTCACATGCACTAATATGTTTAATTGATCAGTGTAGTGAGTAATCGCTGTGCCTCTACCCAATTATAAATTAATAATTTTCATATGTCTCTTTGCACATAATCCTCAGTATGATCTTCACAGATTGAAGAATGCTATTTGACAATCTGATAAAGGCATTATTTCTATAAGTACATGAACTTCTTTCTTTGGGATGTTGGACCCAACATGCTATTATCACATTCAACACATGTCTCATTCTCATTGGACACTAGAACTTTGTACATTTTCAAACCCCTTGCGTAGTCTCTTCCCCCTTGGTCTAAAGACTTTGAGAAGAAGCTTTGTGATGAGTAGTTTGGAACGATGAACCCTCCCATTCAAACCACATGAACATTTCATGCAACCTTGGTTTGATACCACTGCAAAGATCTTCCTATCCTGTCAATTACGCACCGAAGGTTTCTGCTTTGTTTTGATTTGTTTATTTATCACCAGAACAAGTAGACTGCTTTGCCCAGAACCTATCACAACCTTTCTATGTGCAAGGATGTGGAGGGTTTGTCCTTTGCACATTGCGTTGGATGATAATTTTATTAATCTGCCATTGAACTCGATAGGTATCCCGAACTCTCAACTTGCGCTGGGTGCAAGCTGCAACTGTATGGAAGGTCCCTGACGTGCCTTGGTCAGAAGTGGCATCCTGCGTGTTTCTGCTGCAGTTCCTGCAACATGGCCATTAATGATCGTGAGGTATGGATTCCCTAATTTGACATTATTTGACTTGTCTAGTTACCTACACTTTTTAGCATTACTGTTCTTCATTTCTGCTGTGGTATGAGAATTTGTAGCGAGAAGATTGGGTCCAGTTGTTTGATATTTTATAAAGAGAATTAGGTGTACTTCCGTTTCGGGAAGATATAACATATTTTTGATGAGACTGAGAGTTTGGCTTTGGCTGTATAGTTCTCTGTGCAGGGAAATATGCCATATCATCGAGACTGTTACAAGAAGTCTTTCCACCCGAAGTGCGAAATCTGCCATAAATTTGTAAGTGATGAGTCACTCCACCTCTCTGTGTCGGTTGTTTCAAGTACTATGTATATTCTTTTATTTTGTATGATTGCTTACTTTGGAAGCTGGAGGGCCGAAATACTTGAATACACATCCTGAGCAAAGGCTTTCTGTTTGCAGATTCCTCCAAATTCTCAGGGATTGATTGAGTATCGATCTCATCCATTCTGGGATCAGAAGTACTGCCCGTCACACGAGAGGGACGGAAGTAGGCGGTGCTGTAGCTGTGACCGTATTGAGGTATGTTTTTTGCTCATCTCATGACACTGACGTTGTACAGACTTTTTCTCATAATCATGGGTCTGTCTACCTTTCCGAAATTGTTTGTGAACCATATGATTCTTTTTAATGGAAGCTTGATACCTTTGGAGAAGAGTGCGACCTTAAGAGTTATTTCGAGCAAACTCATGCTAAATCAGAGCAAATCATGCAAACTTGGCTTGAAGAGCTTTCGATTGTTCAAATCGAGCTCAACTTTGTCGAACAGTTTTAATTCAGAGGTTCTCAATAATAGCTCTCTATAATGTTATGTGATTGGTTTGGCAATCTATCAGTGTATATTCTTTGGAGGTATATTCAGTTCCTAATTTAAGTCTCCTTTGCTCCTGCAGACTGTGGATGAGAAGTCCCAGTACACCAGCCTGGGAGATGGCAGGAAATCGTGCTCAGAATGCCTCGAATCCAACGTCATGCACACAAGGGACTGCCAGCCGCTCTACCGAGAAATTCTGAAATTTTACAAAACTTTGAACATGTCCATTGAGCAGGAAATACCCATGCTCTTGGTGGAGAGACCTGCTCTCAACAACGCCAGGGAGGTCGAAAAGGATGTAAGTTATTTCTGCTCAGACGATTTTTTCGATTCTAGGACTACAAGCCACCTTTGTGGTAAAGATTTTAGAGAGGTATTGATTTAGTGTGTAGCTCTTCCCGGGTCCTACACTAGAATTGAAGTGTTGCTTCAGACCGTATTTCTGGAGGATGGTGAAGTTTCTCTGTATGATGTCAAATAGTTCTTGAAACAGTTCTAACTTTACTGACATCTTTACTCTTAAATTGGTTGTGTAATATTCCTCAACTTCTTCTGGGTCGAGGATTTCAAAGTTATCCCTAAGACTTCCAAGGACTCATAAATGTGTAAATTTGTTGCCATCTATGCAGGAACACATACATGCTCCAGAAACTCGAGGACTGTGCCTGTCAGAGGAGCAAACCATAACTATGGTGCGTCTTGTGCTCAGTATTTCTTTTTATGCAAGTTTTATGCAGGATTTTTGATTTTGTTACACTAAACTACAAATGTAGTTATTTATAAGTAAAGTGGATGCATGCAACAGGTCTTCGGAACTAGCCCAGATGAATATGGAGGCTATCATCATCACGAGACAGAGTCCAGGAAATTGACCCGTCATTGTGAAGTCACGGCCATTCTTGTTCTCTTTGGTCTCCCCAGGTAAGAAATTCTCACGTGTAGTATGTGATAAACAGAATTCTGAGTAAATTCGAGTGTTTCAGCAACTTTAAGAAAATATTACAAAGAGGATATTCCACATGATCTCATGAAGATGTCTCCCTATGGAAGTGCCTCTCTATGATGCTGTATAAAAGGTCCTGAAACAGTATAGTTTTACTGAAAACCTTGTCGATGGTTCAATTCTATTCCTTGCAGAGCAGAAGTTCAGTACAATCTGTGACTTCTATTGGCATAGAGAAACACTAACAATCAATTTCTGGCGTGCAGATTGTTGACTGGTTCCATTCTAGCACACGAACTGATGCATGCATGGATTCGTCTTGACGGTAAGCAAGCAAGCAACAGAGTATTGCAAAACCGGTTCTGTTAAAATAGGTGTTCTTTACTCAGTTTGAGGGAATGCCGAATAACCTTCTTCTGATATGGATTTGACAACCAATTACGCTACGAGAGTCTGTTTTTGTAGCACTGGCTCGCTTTTTGAGTGACGTCCTACGCAAACGTTTTCACACATCCACTGTAAATGTAGCTTTTGTCGATGCAAAGTGTCCTCCCCTTCATTCCAGAGCCACTAATGCCATTTTTGTGATGTGCAGGGAATTTCCCAAGCCTCGAAAATGACGTTGAAGAGGGAATCTGCCAAGTGATAGCACACATCTGGCTGAAGCAAGAGCTGGAGAAGCTCAACAAAAAGGGCGTGAGCAGTGCATCCACGAAACGCCTGGGTGAATTTTTCTTGCATCAAATCGAGACGGACTCTTCACCAATTTACGGTGACGGTTTCCGAGCTGCCATGGCTGCAGTGAACACTTACGGGCTTGAAAGAACAATCAAATATCTGAGGGACACAGGCAGAATACTCCGGTCATAGAGCGCACCTCTGTGACTCCATTCGAAACCTCGGGTGGTCAGGCCACTGTAAAAGAAGCTGCTCCCTCGGGTGCATCCTTTGAGCACTAAATAGTGTGCATTGCAAGGCTAGTTCTAAATAGATATAGGTGGCCAGTATTGGTGGCTAAGTCTGCAGTTCTCCAAATTAGTCGTAAATGCTGCGGTTCCTTCGAGAGCTGGCTTCTTTCCGGGTTGGGACTGCAATGGGCAGCCAATTCGTTATGACGAGCTCCAGGGAATGGTGGACTGATTTGCTTCTAATTTGCTCTGCTGGCGACCGTGCCTTCTTGTAATCTTCTTGCTAATATTGCACAAATCATATACCGGTACTTTGATTCCATAAGCGATTGTGTCTAGTGAGCCAGATGGTTTTTGCAGTTTCGTGTGAATCCTGTGCACGCAGTGAGGGTTATGCTATGTTTCTAGCAGCACTCGCTTCCTTTTCAAAAGTATGTTCTTTCTCAAACTTCCTCAGTCATAGCTTTTGTCAATGTAAAAGTCTCCTCCCTTTTGGTTTAGAGTCGATATAAATGTACAGTACATGTAGTAGAGTTGATTGTAAAGTGGAAGCAAACCCGAGTTGCTTTGTCTGTGAATGGCAAGAACAGAAAACTACGGATCAAACTGGATTTTGGTCCAAAACGGAGCTCTTTTGAGTTTTGTGCTTAGTTTTACTTCCATCAATAAGAACTCATAAGCACGTGGGATGGGGGATGAGGGATTGTAACTAAAGTCCGAGATCTTGAGCTTGGAGCTTACCTGCTAAAGAGAATTGAGAACCAATGGGGTTCTCAAAATCCATGGAAATCCCAATTTGACAAGGAAAATGACCTTATTGGACATTTGCTTGAACTAAGAATAGTTGCACCATGGCAAGATGCAAATACTTGTCTATATTTTGAAAAAAAATTGGACCACAATGCGTATTCTAGAGCTCCTATTGTAACCGTACATTGGTATTCAGTGCAAAATATGGCATAAGTATGGCAAGAATATGAAGTGTGCAACATGTATCCTTTGATAACAGCAAGTGCCCTCTTAATGTATGCCAGTCGTTTGACTGAAGGAATATGACAAGCTTTTTGGATATTGTAAATTTTTGCCTTCGACTTCCCCGAGTGAGGTTCAGTCTCCCTGCAAGCCCAAGCTTTAGGTTGCTAAATTGAAATTCCTTGTGCTTCTTGTTGTCCTGTTTTGTTGATTTTGCTTTTGAAAGCAAGCTCAGATTTTTCAATGGTCCTACCATACTATAGTATTGTTCACCAATGGTTCATATGGTTCATCCATGGTTACCTTACAAACACAGGCTAGTCACCATGGAAATCATCCTTTTGGGTATTGTGTGACTTATTTTGCTAAGAAGAAAACAAAAGCACTCATTGGAGATCAAACTATTGTGCAAGACCTCTTTTCACACAAAATTGGGTATTGTGTGACTTATTTTGCTAAAATGAAAACAATAGCACTTGTTGGAGATCAAACTATTGTGCAAGACTTCTTTCCACACAAAATTACAAGGATGAACACCTGCAATTTTGTCTCTCTAAGATAGAAGGATTCTCTATCATTCATCAAACACTTTTAGGCTGCAACGTCGTTATAGGGTTAAGCATTTAAGCCAGGACCTCCAGGCGGTGCACTGGTATATCCTGAAATCACAATTGGAACATCTCTATGTAGGTAGCTTTCAATGATAACAAGGTCACATGTCCACAAGAAATTGGAAAGACAATACTGTAACTGTGATGTAAGAGATATTAATAGATCAAGGATTGGGATAACTGAGATGAAGTTGGGCCAAATCGAAAAGTAACTTGCGGAGCAGGACTCACTGAACTGAAAGCTGCATTTGATTGCAGAATCTTATCAGCAGAAAACCACACTCTTACGCAGACTCTGCTTTGACTTGCCACGGATTAATGTGATTAAGACATGAAAGAGGTTATATGAGACCAATTGTAGGAGGTGCAGAAACTGCCCATTTAAGAGCATGTTGGCTCAAGATTTCTTTTATGTAGATCAAAGAATTTTCCAACAAGTTTTCAGGGAAAGAAGAGAGGGAGACACATCCATCACAATTTGATTCATAATTTTTAAACTTAGACTGAATTAGATATGCTTTTTTGAAGTTCATAATAGTAGGGGGCTATTGAAGGCCATAGGTGCTGCCCTTAAATGTCAAACAATTGTCCATCAATGGTGCAAATGGACTTAAAAAATGAAGGCATGCAAACCTTGAACTTGAACAACATGGTGCATGTAATTGCCTAGGATAGCACAAAGTGTCCCACGACTCACTCACAACTCCACATTGAAACTTTTTCTATTTCCAAATCAAACTTGTCTGACTACTCACAAAAGTGTGCAACAATAAATCTCAATTGGTACCAATTCATCACTAGGCTATTTTGCATTCCTATTGTAACAATTCGTGGTTCAGTAGTAGTAGGGGCAATTCATAAAACATAAGCAAAATATTGATAGGCCACCTTCATTACATTTGCATTCATCTTAAGTTTTAAGAGAAGTACATCTATACAAAGTACTTAAATTCTAGTGATGACTATTAGGTTGGAACTTGTTTATTTGATATTTAGTGATATATATTTTTGTACTGACAAATATCATGTGCAATATGTGTGAATAAAAACAATTGAAGCCATAAAGTTTTATGCCACACAAATAAAGGTCTAAAGCTATAAAATGAAGCTAGAAATGAAGCCATGGAATTTTGATGCTACATGGTGAAAGTTGTAAAATGAAGCCACATGTGTGAATCGAAACATGACTCTTGCCTCAAATAATTTGTGTGTCTTTGCATCCACAATTGCATTATTATTTTAATAAAGACAAATTTGACTTTGAGGATTGAAGAACTATTCTATGATTGATAAGTGATGACCTTTAGGTTAGAATCAATGATGTTTTCCTTATTTTTAGGCAATGCACAAAGCAATGTACAATGGAGTGGTGAAGCTATTTATTCATTCATTGATATGGATGAAACATGAAACATGTGGATGAAAATACTTACATTCCTCCAAAAGTGTGTAAAGTCATTCATGATAGAGTGATATTATCCCTAGATTACATACCAATTGAGTGTATTCATTCATTGAAAATAGGAGAATCTATTGTTCAATATTCCCTCACAAAATAGTATATAGCTTTTGAGCACCCCCTTCCCTCCACACACAATAAAACATTGGTTGGAACTGGTTTAGCCAATATTTGGTGATATATTTTTCTACATTGATAGTGTAGGATGCACTAGAGTAGGTGTAAAAAGACATGTAGACACTACTTGGCCATGGCATTTTGAAGCCATGTGACTAAAGCCATGAAATGAAGCAATACAAGTGCAACTTCAAATAAATTGTATCCCTTCACTCACAATTGCATTATTTATTATTGGATAAAATTTTAAGTTTCGACTATTGAGAGTTGAAGAGTTATTTTGGACTCAAATTTGTTTATAAATATAATTTGCATGGATTTTATTGTCAAAAATAAGAATAAGAATGTTTTAGCGAGACTAATAATTGTGAAAGCACAAATTGCTTTCCAATACACCTATTTTCAACATAAACACAGTGCACATGAAAATCAAATTTGAAAATTCATATAGTCCATTCACAGGGGGGTCCCAAAAGGCATAAAAAGAATCCTAGAATATAATTTTTTTCCAATAAAAAGTATTTAAAAAAAAAGCACCTAGAGCAATAGAATGCATAAGTATGTTGAGAATTGTCTATGCTCCGAGTTCAAGTTGTGGGAAGCTTTTGAATTGATAAATAGACCTTTGTAACATAATACATATTGAATTTCATGATTTCATAGGTCTCTATGAGGTCTGTTTCTAGAGTAACAATATTATGGCTATCTTTTAAATGCTTTTGTTTTGATTTGTAA